>CM046034.1:6207155-6472155 GCA_025215565.1 Flaveria ramosissima
AATGGGTAAATTATTTTAAAAAAACCTAAACTTAAACTGAGAATGGGGCAAATGGAAGGATGCCGGTCCAAGTAGCTACGTGCCATCACGTAATTTCTTTAATGTTAACCGGCATTATGTACGTATGTTATTTGACTTATGTGCTCCTAGTAGATTTAGATACTGATGTAGTCAGTATAAGAAATGCTTGGGGTATGAAGAGTAAAGTAAGTTGCTAATCACAACTAGCCCTTGTTATTGGGAACTTACTATACTTGACATAATCCGAGCTATTACCTTGAATGACCCATGTTGGTGTTTTAATCTTATAGTGTGTTTAGAGGATGGCTGGTGGTAGATCCTTGAAGGCTTCTCGAGGTGGAGGTCGTGATGGACGTGGTGTTGGACCACGGCTCACAAGAGGTAAGGCTAAGGCAGCTGAAACGACTCATGACGAGCCTAAGACCCATCATCCGGAATGTGGGGATGAGAGTGCCAATCTGAGGGCCTTAGTGAAGAAGGTTGTTGTCAAGGAGGTTCACAAAGTCATGCAGACAATCCTGCCGTCTGTAGTGACCGAAGTGATTAGAGTTGTACGGGTGGATGAAAAGAAGGAAAAGAAGAAGACCTCTAAGAGAGGAGAAAGGGAGCAGCCAGAGACTGAGACGGTTGTTTCTAGTGATGAGGAGGAGGAGGAAGAAGCTATGCCAGAAACAACACGGGGTTGCAACTATGGAGCCTTTCAAAGGTGTAAGCCCTCGACTTTTGATGGCAATGGCAATGGTGCTGCTGCTCACCGATGGGTGAGGGAGATGGAGGTTGTGTTAGACATCAGCGAGTGTAGGGAGGACCAAAAGGTGAAGTTTGCTACCCACTCATTCGTGGATTTGGCCTTGTGTTGGTGGGACAATATTGTCCAGGCCGAGGGTAGCAGGGCGATTGGAAGGATGAGGTAGAGCGAGCTGAAAAAGCTGGTGATCGAGGAGTTTTGTCCTTACAGGGAACTTGATAAGATCGAGAAGGAGTTTCTGCAGCTGGAGGCAGGAACCATGACAAACCAACAGTACACCACCAGGTTCAATGAGATGGCCAGGCTGGTGCCGGACTAGGTGACACCTGTTTCTCGAAAGATTAAGCGATACATTAAGGGTTTGTCGGCGGATATTCGCAGGCACATGATCGCCGCCAGGCCGAGCACCTTTAGGTCGGTAGTTGATCTGGCAAGGAGGTTGTATGATGAGAGAGAGGTGGCAATGATCGAGGTGAGCAAGAAGGGTGGTGGAGATCGAATGTAAGGCCCCGTTCCCGGGACGCCTACAGTTGGTCATTCATCGCACATAAAACAAATAATTACATTTAACTTTCGTAAATTATTGCAGCGGAAACATTCAAAACTTCCTTCCATTTCAATATAATAGCTTTTGCCAAATAATACATCATTATCCAATTACAAAATAAAAGTTTGTATTACATCACAAAAGCATTATAAATGGATGCCATCCCAAAAGAGCCGAGTAGCATCACAGTGCCATCCTCAGCAATCATTACCTGCCAACTGGAAACACATAAAAAGTCAGCGTTGCTGAATGAGTTATAGTTTTATAATAAAACATACTTTTCTTTTGTTAAAACCGTTCATTACTTCCATGCAATCACACATCATACGTACACATAGATAATGGTTATTATATTCATCCTTCATTAACTTCCTTTCATTCATTCATTCTTACTTTCAATCGTTCGTTCATCATTATATCTTTTCCTTTCGTCAACACCATGAACTTTACCCTTCATGCTCGTGGTACTAGGCCTAAGCCTATCATAGACTTTCATTCATGGTGCCCAGCACCTCTGGCCACAGTACCTAGGATAAAGTTTAGGTATACCATTGTCGTGTGCTATGCCTTTCATGCTCATGGTACTGGACCTAAGCCTATCATAGACCTTTATTCACGGTGCCCAGCACCTCTGGTCACAGTACCTAAGGCAAGCAACAATTGTCCATACAAATGGTCAATCACAAAGAAAGACCCCAATGTGCATCCTCCCGGGGTAGCGAACCCGCACACCGTTGGGCTAACACTTTTAGTGGCGTGTCCCTATATCCAATGCTTGCAAGACTTTTGTTACATTCATCATTCATTAATTCATGCATTCATCATGTTCCTCTTTTATTACTTTCCACTTTACGTTACATAATACTTTCATTTCATTTATCTATCATAACACGTAAAGCCATAGGAAAGATAAACATTCATCATAATCAGGAACATTAACATATATAGTCATCATCATTATAATGGGCAACATCATACATACATAACATACATCATGCATAAAAATATGCAACATCATCATCATCATGCCCAACATACCCTCTAAGGCCTCAACAGTCATCTTACATGAACTTACGAGAATTTCCATGTCAAAACTTACATCTGCACTTTCCCCCGAAAGTCAGTAATTAAACTACACGTTTCCCCGGGTACAACATCCCTACTTGGGCATATGGACACCCTTCAGTCGCATGGCCTCCAGGCGACTGAACTTCATGCGATTGTACTCATGCGGATGAACATCTATGCGAATGGACCCAGTCGTGCGTATGGACCTCATGCGGATGGAACTAATGCGAATGAGCACCTATGCGACTGACCTCATGCGAATGGACTCAATGCGAATGAGCACCTATGCGACTGGGACCTCAGTCGCATGACTCCCCATGCGACTGGACCCCAATCGTACGAATGAATCCTTAATCGTGCGAATAAACCCTCAATCATGCGAATGAACCCTCAATCGTGCGAATGAACCTCAATCGCACCCCAGTCGGCCGTATGGCCTCCAGTCGGTCGCCTAGCCCTAGCTGATGCAGAATGGAGTTCATCCCGAACCCAATCTGCCATTTTCGGCCTCCAAGCTCATCCAAACCCATTCTAAGCCTAAATCAACCATCCTAGACCTTAGGAATGCATACCACAACACCATACAAGCACACACAAGCCCGGAAACAAACTCCAAACGCATCACACACAACACACCCAAATGGGTCAAACACACACACATACAAAAACGGGTTTTCTATGCTTTCCAGCCCCAAAATCATTGAAAACAAGTAAAAGTGGGGTCCTAGAACTCACACAAGCGACCACAACGAGAAGAGCTTCGATTTGACTCGCTCCTCAACGATTTTGCTCATTCGAACCATCCCGAACCAACTTTTCTTCCTCTTTTCTCCCTTTCTCTCTTCTCCTCTTTTGTTTGGCTGAAAAATGAGTGTGGGGAGAGGGTTAGGGCTGCCCTCTCCCTTTAAATACCACCACACTCAACTTTCTCTCGGTGGCGAGTTTGGTCCCTCGACTTTGGACTTTATTTCTTTTTCTTCACTCGTCGGCTTCAAAATAAATAAATAACCGGGTGTTACAAGTCCACCCCCTTAAATAGGTTTCGTCCCCGAAACCTGTTATTCCTCGAACAAACGTGGGTAATGCTGCCTCATCTCTTCTTCAGTCTCCCACGTTGACTCGGATCCTTTCCTGTGCTTCCACTGTACACGCACAAGAGGAACCGTTTTATTCCTCAACCTCTTCTCTTTTCGATCGATGATTGCCACTGGTTGCTCCACATAATTGATCCGTTCGTCTACTTCGATATCTTCCATTGGAACAATCATATCTTCATTTGCCAAGCACTTCCTTAGATGAGATACATGGAATGTCGGGTGAATTCCACTTAACTCGTCCGGTAACTCCAATCTATAGGCCAGCTCTCCTACTCGAGCAATGATTTGGAAAGGGCCTATGTACCTCGGGCTCAACTTACCCCGCTTTCGAAACCGGATGATACCCTTCCAAGGTGAGACCTTCAACATAACCCGGTCACCCACCTGGAACTCAATCGGTCTGCGTCGTTTATCAACATACGACTTCTGTCTATCTTTGGCAGCCTTCATGAAGGCTTTGATCTTTTCAAGCTTCTCAGTCGTAGCATCGATCACCTCGACGCTCCCTAACTCCTTCTGACCAATATCACCCCAACAAACGGGTTTTCTGCATCGCCTACCGTATAGCATCTCATATGGGGGCATACCAATGCTGGCATGATAACTGTTGTTGTGCGAGAATTCAGCTAACGGTAGGTGGTCATCCCAGCCTCCTCCAAAATCGATAACACATGCCTGAAGCATATCCTCCAATGTCTGAATGGTCCTTTCTGACTGACCATCAGTCTGGGGATGATAAGCCGTGCTAATATGTAACTTCGTCCCCATAGCGTCGTGGAACTTCTTCCAGAATTTGGATGTAAACCGGGTGTCACGATCAAACACACTAGACACCGGCACACCATGACGAGTTACAATTTCCTTGATGAACAGATCAGCCAACCTCTCAGATGAATATGTCTCGTGGATCGGTAGAAAGTGAGCACTCTTCGTCAGACGATCAACTATCACCCATATGACATCATACCCTTTCGGGGTACGCGACATCTTTGTAATGAAATCCATGGTGATGTGCTCCCACTTACATTCCGGTATATCCAAAGGTTGGATCTTCCCATACGGCTTCTGATGCTCGGCCTTCACTTGCAAGCAAGTAAGGCACTTACTCACATACTCCACTACGTCACGTTTCATATTCGGCCACCAATAATCTTTCTTCATGCCATGGTACATTTTCGTAGCACTGGGATGAATAGAGTATCGAGTCTTGTGAGCTTCATCCATAATCTTCACCCGTAGATCTCCAAGGCGAGGAATCTACATTCGTCCAAATCGGGTTTTAACACCAAGTGTGTTTTCACCCAACTCCGCGATCAAACCTCTCATTCTTTCAGAGTTAAGATGATCTTCTTTCAATGCTTCATCTTGAAACTCCTTGACTTGCTTCATTACATCGGAGGTCATGATCAGCTGATATGCTTTCACCCGAATGGGCTTGGGTCTCTCCTTTCGGCTAAGGGCATCCGCCACCACGTTGGCTTTGCCCGGATGGTAATGGATCTCGCAATCATAGTCCTTTATGAGCTCCAACCATCGTCTCTGCCTCATGTTCAGATCCTTCTGCTCAAAGAAGTACTTCAAGCTTTTGTGGTCAGTGATTATGGTGCACTTTGTCTCGTAAAGATAGTGCCTCCAAATCTTTAGTGCAAAGACCTCGACTGCTAGCTCCAAGTCATGAGTAGGATAATTGACCTCATAAACCTTCAACTATCAGGATGCATAGGCTATAACCTTTCCTCTCTGCATTAACACGCACCCCAACCCCGAGTAGGAAGCATCAGAATAGACCACCAGATCTTCGCTTCCATCGGGTAATGACAGAACAGGAGCTTGAGTCAATCTCGCCTTCAGTTCCTCGAACGCCTTCTCTTGAGCTTGACCCCATACAAACTTCACATCTTTTCGGGTCAACTTAGTTAGTGGAGAAGCGATCTTAGAAAAGTCTTGAATGAATCTTCTGTAGTAACCCGCCAAACCCAAGAAGCTACGAATCTCGGATGGCGTCTTTGGTGACTTCCATTGCATAACCGCCTCCACCTTTGTCGGGTCCACCATAATCCCGTCAGGATTCACCACATGACCCAAGAACTGAACCTCGCGCAACCAGAACGCGCACTTGGAGAACTTGGCGTACAACTTCTCCTTTCTCAACGTCTCTAGAACTTCCCGAATGTGACCGGCATGCTTTGTCTTGCTCCTCGAGTAAATCAGGATATCATCAATAAACACGATCACTGATTTATCCAACATCGGCTGACACACTCGATTCATTAGATCCATAAAAGCAGCTGGCGCATTAGTCAAACCAAAAGACATGACAAGGAACTCGTAGTGACCATATCGCGTGCGGAAAGCTGTTTTAGGGATATCTTGCTCCTTCACCTTCAATTGATGGTAGCCCGATCGATGATCTATCCTTGAAAACCAACTGGCACCTTGCAGCTGATCAAACATATCATCGATTCTCGGTAAGGGGTATCGGTTCTTTATCGTCAACTTGTTCAGCTCACGATAGTCAATACACATCCTCATACTACCGTCTTTCTTCTTCACAAATAGGACCGGAGCACCCCAAGGAGAGATACTCGGTCTAATGAACCCTTTATCAAGCAGCTCTTGCAACTGCTCCATCAACTCTTTCATCTCTATCGGAGCTAGCCAATAAGGTGCTTTGGCAACAGGTTGGGCACCCGGTATCAGATCAATTTGAAACTCGATCTCTCAGTCAGTTGGCACTCCTGATAAGTCTTCTGGGAACACGTCTGGAAAATCACACACAATTGGTACATCGGCTAGTTGTGGTGTTGGCGTATCCACATCCTTTACATAGGCCAAGTAGGCACTACATCCACGCCTCATACACTTTCCCGCCACCGCCATCGAAATTACTTTCAGAATTGTCGTGACCCGATCACCATAAACCGTCACCGAACTCCCGTCAGGCGCTGACAGCTGAATCATCTTCTTGCGACACACAATGTTCGCCTAGTCCGCTAACCAATCCATCCCAAGTACCAAATCGAAACCACCTAGGGTCATCACAAACGGTCTAACAGGAAACTTATGACCCTCTAGCTCCACATCATAGTTCTCTATCATCTCAGAAATCCTGGTAGACTTACCTATGGAAGTTTCTACATCAAAGGGCGCTTCAACACGTCTACTACTAACAGGCAGCTTAGCACAGAAAGCAGTAGAAATAAAACTTTTACTAGCACCAGAATCAAATAACACAGAAGCTAAAGTTTGGTTCACTAGAAACATACCGGACACAACATCTGGGTCCGTCCTAGCCTCCTCCTGTGTCATGGTGAATGCCCTGGCACTCGCCCTCGATCCTTCATTCCCTGTCTTCTTTACCCCGGAACCCTCAGCCTTCGGCTTCTTACAATCCTTACTTATGTGACCCTCTTCACCACAGTTAAAGCACCGGACTGTATGACAGTCCCTTGCCATGTGCCCCGCCTTCCCACATTTAAAGCACAAGTTCGACCCAAACCTACACTCCCCACTATGCTCTCTCCCACACCTACAACACTTCTTCAAATCTGCCCCCGATGTGACCACACGACAGTCGTCCACCCGTGCCTTCTTCTTACCCGTCGAGGCATCACCCCGACCAAACCTCTTCCCCTGCCAGCTTCGATCACCTCCACCCTTCCTGCCACCTTCAGCCACCACCACCACAGCCCTCTCATCATACAATGTCCCTGCTAAATCCACCGCCGACCTAAACGTGCTCGGTCGGTCGGCGATCATGTGCCTGCGAGTATCTGCCGGTAATCCCTGAATATACCTCTTGATCTTTCGAGACAGAGGTGTCACCTAATCCAACACCAGACGTGCCATCTCGTTGAACTTTGTGGTGTACTGCTGGTGTGTCATGGTTCCCGCCTGCAATTGCAGGAACTCCCTCTCAACCTTGTCCATCTACCGATGAGGACAGAACTCCTCAATCACCAACTTTTTCAGCTCGGACCACCTCATTCTTCCTATCGCCCGGTTACCCTCGGCTTGGACAATGTTGTCCCACCAACAAAGAGCCGAGTCCACAAACGAGTGGGTAGCAAACTTCACTTTCTGGTCCTCCCGGCACTCGCTGATATCAAGAACAGCCTCCATTTCCCTCACCCACCGGTGAGCAGCAGCAGCGGTGCCGTTTCCATCGAAAGTAGGGGGCTTGCATCTCATAAACGCCCCATAGTTACAGCCTCGTGCCACCTCTTGCACAGGCTCATCTTCCTCTTCTTCTTCATTATCAGAGAAAATTGTTTCAGGCTCCGGTTGCTCCCGTTCCCCCGAGGCCCTGTTCCTCTCCTTTCTCTCTCCTTCCTTTACAGCCTTGATGACTTCGGTCACCACAGACGGTAGGATTGTCTGCATGACCTGATGTACTTCTTCAACAACAGCCTCCTTTACCGAGGCCCTCAAGTTGGCACTCTCATCCCCAGCCTCCGGATGAGGGGTCTCAGGTTCTTCGGGAACCACCTTTTCAACTCTTGGCCTTCCTCTTTTGGGTCGCGTCTCAGCACCAGGCCCACCACGGCCTTCTCCCCTAGAAGCTTTAGAAGATCTACCACCAGCCATTCTCTATCACACTGAAAGATTCAAACACTAACACGGTCATTCAAGAGAACAACTCAGTTTATGTCAAGTATAGTAAGTCCCTAATTACAGTGGCCAGTTGTGATTAGCCACTTACTTTACTCTTCATACCCCGAGCATTACCTATCCTGACTACATCAGTATCTAAATTTACATACAACATATAGACCATATAACATGCGCACATAATACCGGTTAACATTATGAAAATACCTGATGGCACGTAGCTACTCAGATTAGCTTCTTATTCCCTTTCTGTCCCATTTTCAGTTTAAGTTAAGGTTTATTTTTAAAAATTACCCATTTCACTTAAACTTTGGCTCTGATACCAACTTGTAAGGCCCCGTTCCCGGGACGCCTACAGTTGGTCATTCATCGCACATAAAAAAAATAATTACATTTAACTTTCGTAAGTTATTGCAGCGGAAACATTTAAAACTTCCTTCCATTTCAATATAATAGCTTTTCCCAAATAATACATCATTATCCAATTACAAAATACAAGTTGGCATTACATCATAAAAGCATTATAAATGGATGCCATCCCAAAAGAGCCGAGTAGCCCCGCAGTGCCATCTTCAGCAATCATTACCTGCCAACTGGAAACACATAAAAAGTCAGCGTTGCTGAGTGAGTTCTAGTTTTATAATAAAACATACTTTTCTTTTGTTAAAACCGTTCATTACTTCCATGCGATCACACATCATACGTACACATAGATAATGGTTATTATATTCATCCTCCATTAACTTCCTTTCATTCATTCATTCTTACTTTCAATCGTTCGTTCATCATTAATCTTTTCCTTTTGTCAACACCATGAACTTTACCCTTCATGCTCGTGGTACTGGGCCTAAGCCTATCATAGACCTTCATTCACGGTGCCCAGCACCTCTGGCCACAGTACCTAGGATAAATTTCAGGTATACCATTGTCGTGTGCTATGCCTTTCATGCTCATGGTACTGGACCTAAGCCTATCATAGACCTTCATTCACGGTGCCCAGCACCTCTGGTCACAGTACCTAAGGCAAGCAACAATTGTCCATACAAATGGTCAATCACAAAGAAAGACCCCAATGTGCATCCTCCCGGGGTAGCGAACCCGCACACCGTTGGGCTAACACCTTTTAATGGCGTGTCCCGATATCCAATGCTTGCAAGACTTTTGTTACATTCATCATTCATTAATGCATGCATTCATCATGTTCCTCTTTTATTACTTTCCACTTTACGTTACATAATACTTTCATTTCATTTATCTATCATAACACGTAAAGCCATAGGAAAGATACATCATCATTAACATAATCAGGAACATTAACATACACAGTCATCATCATTATACAGGACAACATCATACATACATAACATACATCATGCATAAAAATATGCAACATCATCATCATCATGCCCAACATACCCTCTAACGCATCAACAGTCATCTTACATGAACTTACGAGAATTTCCATGTCAAGACTTACATCTGCACTTTCCCCCGAAAGTCAGTAATTAAACTACACGTTTCCCCGGGTACAACAGCCCTACTTGGGCGTATGGACACCCTTCAGTCGCATGGCCTCCAGGCGACTGAACTTCATGCGATTGGACTCATGCGGATGAACATCTATGCGAATGGACACCCAGTCGTGCGTATGGACCTCATGCGGATGGATCTAATGCGAACGAGTACCTATGCGACTGACCTCATGCGAATGGACTGAATGCGAATGAGCACCTATGCGACTGGGACCTTAGTCGCATGACTCCCCATGCGACTGGACCCCAATCGTACGAATGAATCCTTAATCGTGCGAATAAACCCTTAATCATGCGAATGAACCCTCAATCGTGCGAATGAACCCTCAATCGTGCGAATGAACCTCAATCGCACCCCAGTCGACCGTATGGCCTCCAGTCGGTCGCCTAGCCCTAGCTGATGCATAATGGAGTTCACCCCGAACCCAATCTGCCATTTTCGGCATCCAAGCTCATCCAAACCCATTCTAAGCCTAAATCAACCATCCTAGACCTTAGGAATGCATGCCACAACACCATACAAGCACACACAAGCCCGGAAACAAACTCCAAACGCATCACACACAACACACCCAAATAGGTCAAACACACACACATACAAAAACGGGCTTTCTATGCTTTCCAGCCCTAAAATCGTTGAAAAAGAGTAAAAGCGGGGTCCTAGAACTCACACAAGCGACCACAACGAGAAGGGCTTCGATTTGACTCGCTCCTCAACGATTTTGCTCAGTCGAACCACCCGAACCAACTTTTCTTCCTCTTTTCTCCCTTTCTCTCTTCTCCTCTTTTGTTTGGCTGAAAAATGAGTGTGGGGAGAGGGTTAGGGCTGCCCTCTCCCTTTAAATACCACCACACTCAACTTTCTCTCGGTGGCGAGTTTGGTCCCTCGACTTTGGACTTTATTTCTTTTTCTTCACTCGTCGGCTTCAAAATAAATAAATTATCGGGTGTTACATCAAAACTGGAATGGGAAGCGGTTTGGACGTGGTGGTGTCCCTCCAAACAACAGGAATGCACGGGTGGAGGCCCCGCGTGTAGCCACAACTGGTGCGGGGGTAAAAAGGTGTGGAAAGTGCGGGAAGGAGCATACGGGGGAGTGTAGATGGGTGTCGAATATCTGTTACAAGTGTGGGAAGACGGGACATATGGCAAGGAATTATGGGGCGACGAGGTGTTACAATTATGGCGAAGAGGGTCACATGAGAAGGGACTGCAAGAAACCAAGAGCTGAGAGTTCCGGGGCAAAGAAGACGACCGGAACTGAAGGGCAGAAGGCGAGCGCCAGAGCTTTCACGATGACCAAGGAGGAGGCTAGGACAGGCGCCAATGTTGTGTTAGGTATGTTTCTAGTAAACCAAACTCTTGCTTTTGTGTTATATGATTCTGGTGCTAGTAAGAGTTTTATTTCTGCTTCTTTCTGTGCTAATTTGCCTGTTAGAAGTAGAAGCATTGATGAGCCCTTCGATTTAGCAACTGTCATAGGTAAGTCTACCAGGATTTATGATCTGATAGAAGATTGTGACATAGAACTAGAAGGTCATAAGTTTCCTGCTAGACTGTTTGTGATGACCTTAGGTGGATTCGATGTAGTCCTAGGAATGGATTGGTTAGCGGACTACTAGGCGAATATTGTGTGTCGTAAGAAGATGTTCCGGTTGACAGTGCCTGACGGGAGTCCGGTGACGATCTATGGTGATTGAGTTACTAAGGTCCTCGAAGGTGATTTCGATGGTGGTGGCGGAGAAGTGCATGAGGCGTGGATGTAGCGCTTACCTGGCTTATGTGAAGGATGTGGACATGTCAGTACTACAATTGCCCGACGTACCGGTTGTGTGTGACTTTCCCGACGTGTTCCCAGAAGATTTACTAGGTGTGCCACCAGACCTCGAGATCGAGTTCTAGATTGACTTGATACTTGGTGCTCAACCTGTTGCTAAGGCACCGTATCGATTAGCCCCAACTGAGATGGAGGAACTGACGGTTCAATTGCAAGAATTATTGGATAAAGGGTTCATTAGATCGAGTATCTCTCCTTGGGGTGCTCCGATCTTAATAGTCAAGAAGAAGGACTGTAGGTGAGGATGTGCATCGCCAAAGTGTTCCATGTGCCTAAGCAGTCATGCGCCCGTATAGTGGCCATGCGCCTACATAGTTCCCATGCGCCTAAAGACTTAGGAAAATATTCTGAAATTTCAGAAAAAAGGGATTTTTAGGCTATGACTAGGTATGTTCCCGGGGATGATGTATGATGTTAATGATAATGTGTGGTGATGTTATGTATGTTTATGATCTGTTCTTTATGTTCCTTAATAAGTATTATTACGTGTCTTTACGTGGCGTGATTATGATAATGAATGTAAAGTATTATCTGAACTGTGACAACCCTAAAATTTAGGATTTCATACGTTAATATTTTACTAAACCATCGTATATATTATGTTATATTTGGTTAACTCATTATAAATTATATGTGTTTATGTGAATATATGTATGATGTACGTATCCATGCTTGCATGCATGATAGAATTTACGTATGCATTAGTTTGTATGTATAAGTTTTTGTTACCAAACGTTACACGATCAAGAATCTCAACCTTTTAACACCAAACATACATCAAATCATTCACCAAATGAAACAAAAACACAACTCAACCAAACACCACAATACAAAGTTAACATCAAAGAAGTTTGACATCAAAACAAACTAAACAAACGTTATATACTTAAACAATTAAAAGTTGACACAAGTTTAACTTAAACTCTAGTCTCGACTCATTAAGAAATTAACCAACCGATTTGAATGATGATTAACACCTTAATCGGCTAGCACACCTAACCACACCTCATAAACCGCCACCTAGCCATTAGACACCAAGCTTACCTCTTTGTTTGACACCTAATAGACCTATGTTTAGCCTACTCATCAAGGCTATTAGTAGCTTCATGATTATGCCATTAAAGGCAATCGGTTGACTTCTAATTTAAAAGGGAGAACCGGTCACACTCTCCACAAACAAACACAACCATCACAACTCTCTCGGTCACCACCTCTTCAACCGAATACCATCATCATCTTCACCCTCGGTCACCTCTCTCGACCACCTTATAACAACCATCACTATTGCCACCTTCCACCTCATGGTCACCCCACACAAACCATTTATCACCACCATCTTCTACACTCTCTTTCGGTTTTCAAATCTTGAAGTGCGTATCATCGGTTTGCAAGAAGAACAAAGTATGGAAACTTGAAGACACTCGCTTAATTTGGTCCAACAGAGAAAGAAGCTGCCATCAGTTATCATCACCCCCTTTCGTTATCAAAATCAAAGTTTTTATCCCTAAATCATAACTAGTCAAGTTTACCAAAGTATATATATATATATGTGTCTAAACAACACATATAAACAACCCTTATGATTAAACTCACAAGTTCTTCACATAATCTTACAAATGTAATAATGTTATTGAAAGAATACTAAGAAGGTTTTATAACCTGAAGAAAATGGATGAATATTGATAATCAAAGGTTATATAAAAGAAATTATCAAGAAAAAGGTTGAAAATTTTGTACCAACTTACTAAATTCAGTTTGATATGTATTTGATTGTGATTGTGGGAACAAACATTGAAAATATGTTTAGAATATTAAGAGATATAGTTTTGCAAATTTTGATGCCATTACTATAAGTGAAATAATTTATATAAATTATCTAAGTATTTGAAAGAAAATTTCATGCTGGAAGAACCGATCCTGGCAAATGTTAGAAAAAATTATATGTTGATATTATGATTTTTAAGACTTGCAGAAAAAGTTTTGTTGCCTAATTCAAAGTTATGAATAAGTTATGAATTTTAGAAGTTTCTGCCATATGAAAATCGGGAAAAATACTTAAACTTCGAGTTAAATTATGAAAAATTGACAAACAATATGATAACTAGATTAGAACAATTTGTATAAAGATTATAATTTTTAGACACATTCTGCTATTTTTACTGAATATTGTTAAAGTAACAAAAATCAGGAAAATAGTCTCTGCTATGATTTAGAATCTAAGAAAATTTGAGAAACTATTAATATTGTGACATATATTCTGACAAAGTTTGACAATTTTTAGAGGTCCGAAGGTATTTCTGATAAATTGTTCAAATAATATAAAAATTATAGAAAATAAACTGTAAATAATTGGAATATGAAATTTTAATATATTATGTCTGATTTTTAGACCCACCTGCTGTAAAAATTTTGTAATATATGCCTTATTATAATTTTTGAAACGAATTTTTTTAGTTTGAGGTGCTAAAAATGTTAAAGAAAAGACATTTCTTTTTCTAAACTATAAATATTTTTTTATAGGTTATCATTGGGAGTAAGAGGTGAGATTCATAGCCCCATTTTTATTTTATAAACTTTTGGGGGAAAAAGCATACTGTTTTTATGAATTGATGCATTATTAAGATTTTTGAGATATATTATCATTTATGTTACAACCATTAATTCGGATGTGGAACCGTTGGATAATATTGGTAGCGCTACTTAGGAAAATATTTCCTGCACCAACAGGATGAGTGTTGTGATGCTATACTATCTGATTTGTGAATTTTGTTATGACAGTTATGAATGATCTGATTATTAAGTAAGGTTTGGTTGTATCTGATGCATCAATAATATTTTGTCTAAGATAAACTTGTGAACTCACCAACTTTCTGTTGACTATTTTGAGTATGCTTTTTCAGAAAATCATCATGACTAACAGCTTAATGTTCTCTTTTGATGTGTATAACGGCTGGGGAGAAATAATGGGAAAAGTCTGTGTGAATCTAACTGTGAACATGTATGATCTCAGCCTATCGGTGGACGCGCATTTCCACCGTTACTGAAGATGTAGCAGTTAGATAATATGTTTGTAATAGGATTATATTTAGATCAAATTTTGACTGTTATGATTTGATGTAATCCTAACTTTAATATTATCTTTAAATTATGAATTAAGTTATGTATGTTTTGTTCTGCTGTGCTATCTGTTAAACTCTGTTAATCAATGAGTTCTGAACAAACGAGTCACACCCAAAGCATCTCACGCTTCCGTCGGGATGTGACAGGTTGGTATCAGAGCCATTGGTTATAGAGAATTAGGTATTATAAAATGCCTAGACTATAACCATAAGCTCGTATTATGATAACTATAAATATGCATGTTATGTGTATACGTGAACTTTTGTGATTTCATGAATATTCTAACATTACTTTTTAGTAAATTTAAAGGTAAAAATTTATTTATAACATGTGGAAATAAATGACTAACTATTTTGCTCAAAATTATAAAAATACTTTTTGCAGCTATGAGCTCTGATAATTATCATAATGAGACTGACCCATCTGAATATTCAGACCATAGCAATTATAAAGAAATAACATCTGAACCTGAACCTCAGCAAGTCATGGAAACTCCTCAAACTGAAATTGAAAATAACCATAAGCCAAAATTCTATGTCCGACGTGCACCAGTAACAGAAGGAGGATATACAATTAAAAATCCCAGGAAAAAGGTACGACGCGAAGACAGATTCCAGGCTAAGCAAGATAAAGATACAGAAATACAAGATGCTGACTCCCCCAAGAACGAGGAAAGAGAAACCAAAAGACAAAAGATGGATGAGGACCAAATAACGACAGCTCAGCAGACTCTTAAAAAGCTTAATAAAATCCAACAAGGAATCAGGAGTATTCAGAAGGATGTTAAAGAATTGAAGGCACCCAAGAAAAACATCTTTACAAGGATATGGAAATGGGTTTTGGAAATTAGAATTACCTTCTAACTTTAACATGCAAAAAAATCCTTAATAAGAACTTAAATGAAATATATCTTTTATGTTTGGAATTATGTTTGTTATGTGTTAGCTAAAATACTATTAAGAATTTAAAATTCTTTTAATATTGACTACAATTAACTATAGAAAATCATGCCGCCAAGAAGGAATAAACAGCCCGTAAGAAGAACGGCGCGAGTTTGACGACCTAGAACCAGGCTCGGAGAAGAAACTCCTGTAAACACAACCACCAATGAAGATGATAGAATCTCACGATTAGTAACACTGCAGATAGAGGCTGCTATACCCACACTAGTAACCCAACTTCAACAAAACCTAAACCTTGGAACTGCGACACCAGGTAACGAAATACCTGTAGACGACACCATGAGAGGACAACTGGAAAAAGGAACTATATCTGAAAAAGGATGCTCCTATAAAGCTTTTATGTCATGCAGGCCCCGAGAATTTGATGGTAGAGGCGGAGCTGTACAAGCCCTACGCTGGTTGGACGAGATGGAATCAACCTTGGAAATCAGTAATTGTGCCAACAACAACAAAACCCTGTTTGCTTCGCATTCACTTAAGGGAGAGGCACAATCCTGGTGGAAAATGGAAATGCACACTAAAGGTAGGCATATTATGAATGGATTAAATTGGGAAGAATTCAGAGGTTTAGTAATAGAAAAATATTGTCCCTATAATGAAATAGAAAAATTAGAAACTGAATTCTTAGCACTAGAAATGAAAGGGGCAGCACATCGAGAGTACACTGACAGATATAATGAACTCTCAAGACTAGTACCACACTTGGTAACCCCAGAAGCAAAAAGGATAGGGAGATATATTTGGGGATTAGTACCACAAATAAGAGGACTAGTGAAATCCGCTATGCCTAAAACTTTCCAAGATGCCGTAAGCTTATCGGGAAGCTTGACTGATGAAATGATAAGAACCAGATCCTTAAGTAATCCAAGATCAGGAGAGAAGAGGAAATGGAGTGATGATAACTCAGGAGGGAAGTTTAGAGGAAATTACCAGAAAAGGATAGCCCGAAAAACCACCCGAAACTTCTTAGGAATGACACGGGAAAAGAAACCACAAACCGAAAACCAGCCATGGTGCAGTACATGTCAAAGATATCATCAGGGAAATTGCGCAATGGTAATCTGTTATAACTGCAAGAAAAAGGGACATATATCCCGAGACTGTAAAAGCCCCACTAACCCAAAACCAGTCTGTTATCAATGTGGAAACGGAAACCACTTTCGAAACGAATGTCCACAACTGAAGGGTAAGGCTCCGGTCAACCAAAACAACCCTCGAGGAAGAGCTTTTGTAATGCAAGCTGAAGAAGCTCGACACGAACAAGAGGTTGTAACGGGTACGTTTCCTATAAACAATCAGTACGCTACTGTGCTATTTGATACTGGAGCAACCCGTAGTTTTGTTTCAAACACGTTTAGACCACTACTTAACCTAACCTCAGAAAAGTTAAATAAAAAATATATGATAGAATTAGCTGATGGTAAGATAATTGAAGCCTGTGAAATCATTCCTAATTGTACTATAAATCTAGATGAATATTGTTTCAATATAGATCTGATTCCTATTGATCTGGGGGGATTTGATATTGTTGTGGGAATGGATTGGTTAAGTAAAAATCAAGCAGAAATAGTATGTGGCAAGAAAATGATAAGAATTCCTCTGATTAATGAAAATAGAACACTTTATATATATGGTGAGAAACCTAGAGGTATCATGAAGATGATTTCCTGTAAGAATGCACAAAAATGTTTAAGAAAGAAATGCTTAGCTTTCCTAGCTCATATTGTTGACACCAAAGTAGATAAAGTAAACCTAGAAAGTGTTCCTATCGTTAATGAATATTCTAATATATTTCCTGATGAATTACCCCGGTTTACCACCCCCTCGCCAAGTAGAGTTCAAAATTGAGTTAATACCAGGAACAACCCCTATTGCTAAGGCACCCTACCGTTTAGCACCCACAGAAATGAAGGAATTAATGAACCAACTTCAAGAACTACTGGATAAGGAGTTTATACGTCCTAGTGTGTCACCCTGGGGAGCACCCGTTTTATTTGTTAAAAAGAAAGATGCAACGTTTAGAATGTGTAAAGACTATAGGGAACTCAATAAGGTAACTATAAAGAATAGGTATCCTCTACCTAGGATAGACGACCTATTTGACCAATTGCAAGGATCTAGTTACTTTTCAAAGATAGATTTAAGATCAGGATATCATCAGTTAAGAGTTCAGGATGAGGACATACCAAAAACAACATTCAGAACTAGGTACGGACATTATGAATTTCTCGTAATGCCATTTGGATTAACCAATGCTCCAGCTATATTTATGGATTTAATGAATAGGATATGTAAGCCTTATTTAGATAAGTTTGTCATAGTTTTTATATATGACATTTTAATCTATTCCAAAAATAAGGAGGATCATGAACAACACTTAAGGTTGACTTTGGAGTTGTTAAGGAAAGAAAAATTATATGCAAAATTCTCAAAATGTGAATTCTGGAAAAGGGAAGTGCAATTACTTGGACACATAGTTAACCAAGAAGGTATACAAGTAGATTCAGCAAAAATAGAGGCTGTTAAGAAATGAGAAGATCCCAAAACACCAACGGAAGTATGCCAATTCTTAGGACTGGCCGGATATTATAGAAGATTCATAGAAAATTTCTCAAGATTAGCCCAACCTCTGACTGAATTAACTCAAAAGGATAAGCCTTACATTTGGGGAGAAAAGCAAAAAGTTGCATTCGAATTCTTAAAAAGTAAATTATATAGTGCACCTATCTTGTCATTACCAGAAGGGATTGATGATTTTATAGTATATTGTGACGCGTCTCGTCAAGGATTTGGATGTGTATTAATGCAACGGAGTAAAGTAATTGCCTATGCCTCCAGACAACTTAGGGGAAGTAAAAAGAATTACACTACTCATGATTTGGAATTAGAAGCAGTAGTATTTACACTTAAGATCTGAAGACATTATCTGTATGGAACAAAATGTACAATATATACAGATCATAAGAGTTTACAACACATAACTGATCAGAAAATACTGAATATGAGGCAAAGGAGATGGATAGAATTATTAAGTGATTGTGACTGTGAGATCAAATACCATCCAGGTAAGGCAAATGTAGTAGCAGATGCATTAAGTAGGAAAGATAAAGTTAAACCATTACGGGTACGTGCCATGAGAATGGAACTACAATCAGATCTGGTAAATCAAATACGGGAGGCCTAACAAAAGGTAAGTTGAAGATGAAAGGACAAATAAAAGATTTGGAAGAAGGTACAAATGGAATTTTAAAGTTCAAGGGGAGAACATGGATACCTGATAATGATATACTTAGAAGAATCATTCTACAAGAAGCACATAAGTCGAAATATTCCGTGCATCCAGGAAATAACAAAATGTATAAAGATTTGAAAAGCCGATACTGGTGGCCTGGCATGAAGAGATCAGTCGGGGAATTTGTAGAAAGATGTGATACATGTTCAAGGGTTAAAGCTGAATACCAAAAACCTTCAGGATATCTGCAACAACCCGAGATTCCAGAATGGAAATGGGACCAGATCACCATGGATTTTGTAACCAAACTACCTAGAACCTCAAATGGGTATGACACAATTGGGTTATAGTAGATAGATTAACCAAATCAGCACACTTCTTGCCAATTAGAGAAGATTATAAAATAGAGAAATTAGCAAGAATTTACATACGGAAAATTGTGTCCAGACATGGAATACCCATCTCAATTATATCCGACAGGGACAGTAGATTCACATCTAGGTTTTGGCAAACCCTACAAAAAGCTTTAGGAACCCAAATAAACCTTAGTACAGCATACCATTCGCAAACAGATGGACAAAGGGAAAAGACAATTCAAACATTGGAAGATATGTTGCGTGCTTGTGTATTGGATTTTGGTGGCAATTGGGATATACATCTACCTTTGATAGAGTTTTCTTATAATAATAGTTATCATTCCAGTATTGGAACAACCCCATTTGAAGCCTTGTATGGAAGAAAATGTAGATCACCACTGTGTTGGAATGAAGTAGGAGATAGGCAACTTATAGGCCCTAACCTAATTCAAGAAACATCTAACAAGATCAAGGAAATCAAAAATAAATTGAAGGCAGCACGTGATCGACAAAAAAGTTATGCTAACAAAAGATAAAAGCCATTAGAATTTCAAGTTGGAGATAAGGTTTATCTGAAAATATCACCCACAAAAGGGGTCATTCGATTTGGAAAAAGGAGTAAATTAAACCCTAGGTATGTTAGACCATTTGAAATCACTGACAAAGTTGGTCCAGTTGCGTATAAGTTAAATTTACCCCAAGAATTAAGGGAAGTACACAACATTTTTCATGTGTCCAATCTAAGAAAATATCTAGCATATGAGGCATTAAAAGTTCTAGTTCAAGAAATAAGGGTAGACAAGAAGCTCCATTTTATGGAAGAATCAATAACCATATTAGATAAGAAGTGAAAAGGTTAAGAAGGAGTAAAATTCCCATAGTGAAAATTTAGTGGAATGCTAAAAGAGGACCGGAATATACGTGGGAAAGAGAAGATGAAAATAGAAAAAAGTATCCCCATCTATTTTAAGTCAGTAATCAGATAAGTTCTTCTCAACTTTAGGTATTACTCTCCAATAAATTTCAGGACGAAATTATTTTTACGGGGGGAGAATGTGACAACCCTAAAATTTAGGATTTCATACGTTAATATTTTACTAAACCATCGTATATATTACTCTATATTTGGTTAACTCATTATAAATTATATGTGTTTATGTGAATATATGTATGATGTACGTATGCATGCTTGCATGCATGATAGAATTTGCGTATGCATTAGTTTGTATGTATAAGTTTTTGTTACCAAACATTACACGATCAAGAATCTCAACCTTTTAACACCAAACATGCATCAATCATTCACCAAATGAAACAAAAACACAACTCAACCAAACACCACAATACAAAGTTAACATCAAAGAAGCTTGACATTAAAAAAAACTAAACAAACGTTATATACTTAAAGAATTAAACGTTGACACAAGTTTAACTTAAACTCTAGTCTCGATTCATTAAGAAATTAACCAACCGATTTGAATGATGATTAACACCTTAATCGGCTAGCACACCTAACCACACCTCATAAACCGCCACCTATCCATTAGACACCAAGCTTACCTCTTTGTTTGACACCTAATGGACCTATGTTTAGCCTACTCATCAAGGCTATTAGTAGCTTCATGATTATGCCATTAAAGGCAATCGGTTGACTTCCATTTTAAAAAGGAGAACCGGTCACACTCTCCACAAACAAACACAACCATCACAACTCTTTCGGTCACCACCTCTTCAACCGAATACCATCATCATCTTCACCCTCGGTCACCTCTCTCGACCACCTTATAACAACCATCACTATTGCCATCTTTCACCTCACGGTCACCCCACACAAACCATTTATCACCACCATCTTCTACACTCTCTTTCGGTTTTCAAATCTTGAAGTGCGTATCATCGGTTTGCAAGAAGAACAAAGTTTGGAAACTTGAAGACACTCGCTTAACTTGGTCCAACAGAGAAAGAAGCTGCCATCAGTTATCATCACCCCCTTTCGTTATCAAAATCAAGGTTTTTATCCCTAAATCATAACTAGTCAAGTTTACCAAAGTATATATATATGTATCTAAACAACACATATAAACAACCCTTATGATTAAACTCACAAGTTCTTCACATAATCTTATAAATGTAATAATTTTATTGAAAGAATACTAAGAAGGTTTTATAACCTGAAGAAAATGGATGAATATTGATAATCAAAGGTTATATAAAAGTAATTATCAATAAAAGGGTTGAAAATTTTATACCAACTTACTAAATTCAGTTTGATATGTATTTGATTGTGATTGTGGGAACAAACATTGAAAATATGTTTAGAATATTAAGAGATATAGTTCTGCAAATTTTGATGCCATTACTATAAGTGAAATAATTTATATAAATTATCTAAGTATTTGGAAGAAAATTTCATGCTGGAAGAACCGACCCTAGCAAATGTTAAGAAATATTATATGTTGATTATTATGATTTGTAAGACTTGCAGAAAAATTTTTGTTGTCTAGTTCAAAGTTTTGAATTTTAGAAGTTTCTGCCATATGAAAATCAGGAAAAAAACTTAAACTTTGAGTTAAATTATGAAAAATTTATAGAAAATATGATAACTAGATTAGAACAATTTTTATAAAAATTATAATTTTTAGACGTATTCTGCTATTTTTACCGAATATTGTTAAAGCAACAAAAATCAGGAAAATAGTCTCCGCTATGATTTAGAATCTTAGAATATTTTGAAAAAATATTAATATTGTGACATATATTCTGACAAAGTTTGATAATTTTTAGAGGTCCTAAGGTATTTCTAATAAATTATTCAAATAATATAAAAAATTATAGAAAATAAACTGTAAATAATTGGAATATGAAATTTTAATATATTATGTCTGATTTTTAGACCCACCTGCTGTAAAAATTTCGTAATATATGCCTTATTATAATTTTTGAAACGAATTTTTTTAGTTTGAGGTGCTAAAAATGTTAAAGAAAAGACATTTCTTTTTCTAAACTATAAATATTTTTTTATAGGTTATCATTGGGAGTAAGAGGTGAGATTCATAGCCCCATTTTTATTTTATAAACTTTTGGGGGAAAAAGCATACTGTTTTTATGAATTGATGCATTATTAAGATTTTTAAGATATACTGTCATTTATGTTACAACCATTAATTCGGATGTGGAACCGTTGGATAATATTGGTAGCGCTACTTAGGAAAATATTTCCTACACCAACAGGATGAGTGTTGTGATGCTATATTATCTGATTTATGAATTATGTTATGACAGTTATGAATGATCTGATTATTAAGTAAGGTTTGGTTGTATCTGATGTATCAATAATATTTTGTCTAAGATAAACCTGTGAACTCACCAACTTTCTGTTGACTATTTTGAGTATGCTTTTTCAGAAAATCATCATGACTAACAGCTTAATGTTCTCTTTTGATGTGTATAACGGCTGGGGAGAAATAATGGGAAAAGTTTGTGTGAATCTAACTGTGAACATGTATGATCTCAGCCTATCGGTGGACGCGCATTTCCACCGTTACTGAAGATGTAGCAGTTAGATAATATGTTTGTAATAGGATTATATTTAGATCAAATTTTGACTGTTATGATTTGATGTAATCCTAACTTTAATATTATCTATAAATTATGAATTAAGTTATGTACGTTTTGTTCTGCTGTGCTATCTATTAAACTTTGTTAATCAATGAGTTCTGAACAAACGAGTCACACCCAAAGCATCTCACGCTTCCGCCGGGAGGTGAAATGAACGAAGTGAAAGAATTAAGATAATGAAAGTGTAACGTAAAGGTTGAATGAAAAGTCTTGCAAGCAAAACGAAAGGAGGTTCACAACTCATTAAGGGGTTATTAGCTCAATTGTGTGCGGTTTAGCTAACCCATGAGGATGCACGCAGGGGTCTAGTTCTTGTGATTGACCACATGTATCGGACCCTTGTCGCTTGCCCCGGTACTGGAGTCAGCTTCGTGCATAATGTTAGGGGTCTATTTATAGACTTCGTCCCAGTACCCGCTTCATGTACAATGTTTGGGGTATAGCACATGGCATTGGTCCAGATGAAAGTGAAAGATACTGATGAAAGTATGAAACGTGCGATACGTACAAAAACGAATGATGATGAAAGATAATGATAAATATTATCTATGTGTACGTATGATGTATGATCATGTACGAAAGAAAAGGAAAGGTTTTAAACGAAAGTAAAGTATTATATATTTTATAAAACTAGAACTCACTCAGCAACGCTGACTTTTGTGCATTTTCCAGTTGGCAGGTAATGGTTACTGAGGATGGCACGGGGTGAAGCTACTTGGTAAGTTTTGGATGACATCTATTTTATATCATAATGATGTTTTTGCGTCGTAATGCAATCAAACTATATATTGTAATGATTAACAATGTTGTACTATTTGGCAAAAGCGATTATTAATATATGAAATGGTTTTAGTTAAATGATTCTGTTGTGTTGTTTAAATAAAGTTTTATGTATTTTTAAATATGTTGTGCAATGATTATCCAACTGTAAGCGTTCCGGGAACGGGGCCTTGTAAGTTGGTATCAGAGCCAAAGTTTAAGAGAAATGGGTAAATTATTTTAAAAAACCTAAATTTAAACTAAGAATAGGGCAAATGGAAGGATGTCGATCCAAGTAGTTACGTGCCATCACGTAATTTCTTTAATGTTAACCGGCATTATGTACGTATGTTATTTGACTTATGTGCTCTTAGTAGATTTAGATACTGATGTAGTCAGTATAGGAAATGCTTAGGGTATGAAGAGTAAAGTTAGTGGCTAATCATAACTAGCCCTTGTTATTGGGGACTTACTATACTTGACATAAACTGAGCTATTACCTTGAATGACCCGTGTTGGTGTTTTAATCTTATAGTGTGTTTAGAGGATTGCTGGTGGTAGATCCTTGAAGGCTTCTCGAGGTGGAGGTCGTGGTGGACGTGGTGCTGGACCACGACTCACAAGAGGTAAGGCTAAGGCAGCTGAAACGGCTCATGACGAGCCTAAGACCCGTCATCCGGAAGGTGGGGATGAGAGTGCCAATCTGAGGGCCTTAGTTAAGGAGTTTGTTGTCGAGGATGTTCATAAGGTCATGCAGACAATCCTGCCGTCTGTAGTGATCGAAGTGATTAGAGTTGTATGGGAGGATGAAAAGAAGGAAAAGAAGAAGACCTCTAAGAGAGGAGAAAGGGAGCAGCCAGAAACTGAGACGGTTGTTTCTAGTGATGAGTAGGAGGAGGAAGAAGCTGTGCCAGAAACAACACGGGGTTGCAACTATTGAGCCTTTCAGAGGTGTAAGCCCCCGATTTTTGATGGTAATGGTAATGGTGCTGCTGCTCACCGATGGGTGAGGGAGATGTAGGCTGTGTTAGACATCAACGAGTGCAGGGAGGACCAAAAGGTGAAGTTTGCTACCCACTCATTCGTGGATTCGACCTTGTGTTGGTGGGACAATATTGTTCAGGCCGAGGGTAGCAGGGCGATTGGAGGGATGAGGTGGAGCGAGCTGAAAAAGCTGGTGATAAAGGAGTTTTGTCCTTACAGGGAACTCGATAAGATCGAGAGGGAGTTTCTGCAGCTGGAGGCAGGAACCATGACAAGCCAGCAGTATACCACCAGTTTCAATGAGATGGCCAGGCTGGTGCCGGACTAGGTGACACCCGTTTCTTGAAAGATTAAGCATTCAGGGTTTTCCGGCGGATATCCGCAGGCACATGATCGCCGCCCGACCGAGTACCTTTAGGTCGGTATTTGATCTGGCGGGGAGGCTGTATGATGAGAGGGAGGTGGCGGTGATCGAGGTGAGCAAGAAGGGTGGTGGAGATCGAAATTGGAATGGGAAGCGGTTTGGACGTGGTGGTGTCCCTCCAAACAACAAGAATGCACGGGTGGAGGACCGGCGTGTAGCCACAACTGGTGCGGGGGTAAAAAGGTGTGGAAAGTGCGGGAAGGAGCATACGAGGGAGTATATGGGTGCGAACATCTGTTTTAAGTGTGGGAAGACGGGACATATGGCAAGGAATTATGGGGCGACGAGGTATTATAATTGTGGCGAAGGGGGTCACATGAGCAGGGACTGCAGGAAGCCAAGGGCTGAGAGTTCCAAGGCAAAGAAGACGACCGGAACGGAAGGGTAGAAGGCGAGCGCCAGAGCTTTCACGATGACAAGGGAGGAGGCTAGGACAGACGCCAATGTTGTGTCAGGTATGTTTCTAGTAAACCAAACTTTTGCTTCTGTGTTATTTGATTCTGGTGCTAGTAAGAGTTTTATTTCTGCTGCTTTCTGTGCTAATTTGCCTGTTAGAAGTAGAAGCATTGATGAGCCCTTCGATGTAGCAACTGTCATAGGTAAGTCTACCAGGATTTATGATCTGATAGAAGATTGTGACATAGAACTAGAAGGTCATAAGTTTCCTGCTAGACTGTTTGTGATGACCTTAGGTGGATTCGATGTAGTCCTAGGAATGGATTGGTTAGCAGACTACTAGGCGAATATTGTGTGTCGTAAGAAGATGTTCTGGTTGACAGTGCCTGACGGGAGTCTGGTGACGATCTATGGTGATTGAGTTACTAAGGTCCTGAAGGTGATTTCGATGGTGGTGGCGGAGAAGTGCATGAGGCGTGGATGTAGCGCTTACCTGGCTTATGTGAAGGATGTGGACACGTCAGTACTACAATTGCCCGACGTACCGGTTGTGTGTGACTTTCCCGACGTGTTCCTAGAAGATTTACCAGGTGTGCCACCAGACCGCGAGATCGAGTTCCAGATTGACTTGATACTTGGTGCTCAACCTGTTGCTAAGGCACCGTATCGATTAGCCCCAACTGAGATGGAGGAACTGACGGTTCAATTGCAAGAATTATTGGATAAAGGGGTCATTCGATCGAGTATCTCTCCTTGGGGTGCTCCGATCTTATTGGAACGGTAGTATGAGGATGTGCATCGCCTAAGTTTTCCATGTGCCTAAGCAGTCATGCGCCTGTATAGTGGCCATGCGCCTGCATAGTTCCCATGCGCCTAAAGACTTAGGAAAATATTCTGAAATTTCGGAAAGAAAGGGATTTTTAGTCTATGACTAGGTATGTTCCCGGGGATGATGTATGATGTTATATGATAATGTGTGGTGATGTTATGTATGTTTATGATCTGTTCTTTATATTCCTTAATACGTATTATTACGTGACTTTACGTGGCGTGATTATGATAATGAATGTAAAGTATTATCTTAACGAAGTGAAAGAATTAAGATAATGAAAGTGGAACGTAAAGATTGGATGAAAAGTCTTGCAAGCAAAATGAAAGGAGGTTCACAAGTCAGTAAGGGGTTGTTAGCTCAACTGTGTGTGGTTTAGCTAACCCATGAGGATGCACGCAGGGGTCTAGTTCTTGTGATTGACCACATGTATCGGACCCTTGTCGCTTGCCCCTGTACTGGAGTCAGCTTCGTGCACAATGTTAGGGTCTATTTATAGACTTCGGCCCAGTACCCGCTTCGTGCACAATGTTTGGGGTATAACACATGGCATTGGTCCGGATGAAAGTGAAAGATAATGATGAAAGTATGAAACGTGCGATACGTACGAAAACGAATGACGATGAAAGATAATAATAAATATTATCTATGTGTACGTATGATGTGTGATCATGTACGGAAGAAAAGGAAAGGTTTTAAACAAAAGTAAAGTATTATATATTTTATAAAACTAGAACTCACTAAGCAACGCTGACTTTTGTGCATTTTCCAGTTGGCAGGTAATGGTTGCTGAGGATGGCACGGGGTGAAGGTACTTGGCAAGTTTTGGCTGACATCCATTTTATATCATAATGATGTTTTTGCTTCGTAATGCAATCAAACTATTTTTTGTAATGATTAACGATGTTGTATTATTTGGCAAAAGCGATTATTAACATATGAAATGGTTTTAGTTAAATGATTCCGTTGTGTTGTTTAAATAAAGTTTTATGTATTTTTAAATATGTTGTGCAATGATTATCCAACTGTAAGCGTTCCGGGAACGGGGCCTTACATCTCGATACATGTGTTGATGCACCTGCGGTTTAGCAATTGCGGGCAAAAAAGATGCGCCTATCTTTGGCTAGTTTAGACAGAAGCTCATGTGACTGTTTAGGTTTAGAGGCGTCGTTTCAATCACAACGCCAGTCATCATATCAAGCCTTGATGCTTCGAGCATCAGCAAGAGCAAGCCTTGGTGTTAAATATTCTGGTTCGAATAACCTTGATTCTATGTCTACAAATACTTTGGAAATTGTCACTGGAATGTAATGTTCCCCAAAGTACTGTGATTTTGGATGTTGTGATGAAGTTTGAGAATTCTACAGTGCACTTTTTTGGTATGAAGAGCGGCTAACGTCATTTTTGGCTGGTTGAAGAGCGTGATACAACAAGTATTGTAAGGGTGGAAGAGTTGACTTGAACTTTTGGACGCAACCTCTAGAATTTTTGAAGTCTTTGTTCTCTGACTCTCATTTCATGTGTAACATTTGTGTGTATAATGCCATGTTTCCAATCAAGTCCTTCGATGACACTATAGATAAATCCATAAACCAAAGTAGGGGTCAATATGTTCCTAGACTCAAAAAAACTACTAACAAAAAAGAATATCGATGAATATGATAACAAAACATGTAATATCGTATACATCAAACTGCTTAGTGAGATGAACATAGACCAAGTTCAATTCTTCCTTAACAACACACACCCATTGTGTAAATGCATGTCAAGTGTAAACGTGAGCGAGTTACAGTTTGTGCGTACAATCACATGTAGATGATTCTCACTGTAAAACTTATATTGTGGCTTTCTTATGTATAACAGGTGACAAACGATGGACCATGACGAACTTTAAGATCTTAGACCAAAAGCAACAATGTCTTCCTTAACAAAAATGTCATATGCGTTAGTCAATCGATAGGTACATTAACACTCCCTAAACAAGCATGTAGCAACTAATATGGCACTGTTCTTGCAATAATTTTCTATATTATCATGGAAATAATTGTCCTTCAACATTTAACTAAAACTAGGTAGGTTGCAGGAACATACAATGAAAAACAATCTTTATCTCACCAAAGTCAAGATAGTCTTTTGATTAGTTGGGAAGTAGTTAGCCTTCAACATAGGACTAAAAACAAATATGTTGCAGGAACAAACGATGAAAAGCCAGATTATTTGACCAATGTCATGTTAATCTTCGATAATCTGGACATCTATCAACCTATATGAAACTTATATGCCTGTTGTTTTGTGCATCAGTTTATTATCATAGACCTTTTATTAAAACAAGCTCCTCTGTAACATTCCGTGTGGGGTTTCTCAATAGGCGTTGTATCGAAATTACAAACATCTGGGTAGTAGTTAGTCTTCAACATATGATTATAAACAGGTAAATTACATGAATCAAGCATGTATTTAGGTTTTATGATTACATAAAGTAAAGGTAAGTCACAACCCATATGTACTGTTTTTCTTTCCCCATTGGGTCCGGACTTGCTGCTACGTTATTTATGTTCGCTTTGTTTACTTTAACACTAAGTGATTGTTTATGCTTCACATATATTTTCTACTCCTAGGCTGGAGTGTTTTACCTCGAACCCCAAGATTTAAACAAAAGACTGGTACATGCACACAACTATGAATTAGAAACCATTACACCTAACATGTTATATTAATTTTCTAGCCACTTCAGCAAAATGAATTTTAACAAATAAAACAAGTTGATCTCATTTAGATGTAGCTACAGCAACAAAATCTTCCTGATTTGGCAGCATGCGTTTCACGATTGTGTAACATGTATACAGTAATGTTTTACTAACATTATACACTACGTATATCTGGAAATTACAAACTATTTGCTTAGATGAGTTAGTAGAATGTATAGATGGGGAGGGGTGTTCTCTTATTAATTTGGTTTGAACTTGTTGAATTTTGTTTGCTCTCCCTCTTAAAATAGGTATCTTCTCCAAAACATTAGAAAATTTAATGGAAGATGGGTGTCAATCATGCATTTAATCTCACTTTTTACAAATTTAATCCTTTATTTATCGACTACATATCTAGAAATTACAAACCACTAACTTATTATATGCAGGGAATGGTTTCAGGCTATAGGTAAAAGGCAAAGATCAAAGGTCAGTTGATTTTAGGCTTCATATTCATTTGTTGTTACAACCTAAAAGTGTATGCATGCATCAAACTAGATGAGTATACATCAATTTCGTCTCACCCAACAAACATGAGAATAGGAGTTGCATCCGTTTTCACTCCAATGCTAGATACAACAGAAATCCTAAAGAATATTTCAAGTTTGTAAGTCGTTAGAGACTAGAATAACAACACAAAAAAGGCAAAGGCATCATAGGTATGGACTTATTTGCCTAAATAGTGGTATATAATAGCATTAAGCTATGTGACATAGATTCTTATGCAACTAACTTTTTTGGCACAAAAACATAAACATCTAATGACTTCCACTTTGAAAAAGACTACATTGGTATCTTGCAAGATATATAAGATAAAAGCACAAAGGCGGGGCATCAACCCATTCATCACTCTGACCTTGAAAGACCTAAGGTATGGTATACAAAACCGTTAAAAGTATTTTTATAATATAAGTGTAGGAACCGTTCATATAAAATAAAAAATTCAAACAATTTTATTGATATACTCAATACAAATGAATATAAATAATTGACTATCAAGCTGAGGATCGTGTTCAACACGGGGCCCTTAAAACAAATTCCGAGCCTCCCAACAGAACTCGTTTTGTTTCCCAGGGTACAACAGCCGAAGCAGTTTGTACTGCCGGGATTGATCTAGAACTCGAACTTGTTTGTAGAAGAGAATTCAGAGAGATAGAGAACCTGTTTTGCTGCAGGTTTCGAGTTGTGTTGGTGTGTCTTTCTACTGAGCTACACTCAGTATTTATAGTGGAATTCGGACCATAACTGCCACCAAGCCATTACTCTGCCATTAATCCAAAATTGTAACTGCTCATTTAATTCGTAATTAACAGTGGTCGGTTTCAGTCAACGTGTAACGGAAGCTGTTACGAGTCACAACTCTGACCGCGCACCACGCCGCGCGCGCGCGTGTGCGAGTGCGAGTGCGGGTTAAGGGTGCTTCGCACCCTTCGCGAATCCACTTAGCGTGACACCCTAGGAAATAATATAGACAAAAGGTTATAGAATATAAACCATTTTATATTTTTTCTTTCCTCCAATGTGGGATAACTTCCCATACTATTAATTCCTAATGTCATTAACCACATTAAGTTTCATTCAACATATTAATTTATTGATTAAATATTAATAACCATATTAATATTATCAATAAATTTCCAACGATAAGTATACGAAAAATAGTCATGCAGCATAACCACTCCAGGTTATTATAGACAAGGTAGCCAGATTGATGTGGTATCTATTGGTTTACAAAAGTGGTTATGTTATCAAAGTCTACCACTCTACCTCTTGGTCAAAACCTGGTTCCTTGAATAAAAAATAGAAATGATGACTTGTTTAGAAACACATACTTAAATAATATTAGAGCAAAAAGTCTTTGCTTATAACCTTGATCGAACTGAGAAAACAAAACGGACGTCACACATAAAATTAGACTAAATTAGATGCATTAGATGATTTATAGCATGACAATGCATTTGAAATGTTACTAAGTTAATAACTAATTTGAACGAAGAGAACTATTTGTTCAGTTTAATGTGATTTTTGGTTTTTCTATTTTAACTAGGTCTTATCCCATCGCTCCAAATATAAAATGTGGATGTTTAGTGTTTACGTAGGCAACATGCCGCTAGGAATACACGTAGTTTCAACTAAAAATGGTATTTAATGATGACACACAATCCAAAAATAGTTCTATAGACACATTTCAGTTTGCTAAAATTAAAATGGCTATGGAAAAAGTTTACTCTCAAAATAAGAGGTAAACAAAACTATAATAATTCACTATGCTCATTTTTATATTTAGTCTTGACAATATATAGAATGAAATTGAATCACAAACCGGTGTACCACATATTTTGGAAATGAGAAGAAAATAACTAAATAAGTAAATATAATAAAATAATTAAAAAAAAGAAAGAACATAGTAGCAGCAACGGGTGGATCAATCATAGGGTATATCCTACATGCATGTAGGTTTGACGTCTTCCTACTTTCTAGGGATCTACATGCATGCATGCATACATACATGCATGCATGATTGCATGCATACATACATACATGCATGCATGTGTAACGCCCGGTTATTTCCTTTGAAGCCAAGAAAAGAAGAAAAAGAAAGAAAAGAAATAAAGTCCAAAGTTGAGAGACCAAACTTGCCAAACGGGAAAACCCTTGAATGAGTGGGGGTATAAAAGGGGAAGGGCAGCCCATTCTCCCCCTTTCATTCGGTTCTAGAGAGAAGGAGAAAGAGAGAAGAGCAAAGCTAGGGTTTTTGAAGGATTCGAGGCGCAAAAGTTGAGGTGTAGCGGGTTGGATTGAAGCTTTACTCGTAGAGGTCGTTAATGTGAGTTCTAGGACCCCTCTTTTACATGTTTTCAACTGATTTGGGGCTGGAACACATAGTAAAACCCGTTTTTGAAGTGTGTGTGTTGAACCCGTGTGTATGTGTTTGTGTGTGATTCGAGTGGGGTTTGATTTCGGGCTTGTGTGTGCTTGAATGATGTTGTGGTAGGTGTTTCTAAGGTTTACGATGGTTGATTTGAGCTTAGAATAGGTTTGGGAGGACTTGGAGGCCGAAATGGCAGTTTGGGTTCGGGAAGAACTGCATTCTGCATCAGTTAGGGCTAGGCGACCGAATGGCATGCGACTGGAGGCCATACGGCCGAAAGGCATGCGACTGAGGTCCATGCGCACGGATGCCATGCGACTGAGGTCCATACGCATGGAAGTCATACGACTAAAGTTCATATGCCTGTAAGGCATGCGATTGAAGGTTATACGACTGAGGTCCATGCGCCTGGAGGCCATGCGACTAAGGTTCATACGCACGAAGGTTATGCGACTGAAGCCCATGCGCCTGAAGTCATGCGACTGAAGGCCATACGCATGGAAGCTATGCGATTGAGAGTCCATACGCATAGAGTTCATTCGCCTGATGTCCATTCGCCTAAGTGTTCAGTCGCCTGGGAGGCCATGCAACTGAAGGGTGTCCATACGCCCAAATAGGGCCCATACGCCCGAAAGAGCATAGTTTGTTTTCTGACTTTCGGGGAAAAGTGCAGAAGTAGGTTTTGACTTGGGAGGTTCCCGGGGGTTTATGTAAGTTGACTTTTGAGGTCATAGATGATATGATGGGCATGTGCGATGTATGATTGATACTTATGTGATGGTGTATGTCATGTATGTTATGTATGTATGTATGATGATGCCCTATATGTAGGGCTGCAAACGAACCGAATGACCACGAACAATGCCTTGTTCGTGTTCGTTCGTTAAGAAATAAACTTGTTCATGAACTGTTCACGAACACTTACCGAACGAGGTTTCGTGTTCGTGTTCGTTCATTAAGAAAATGAACATGTTCATGAACTGTTCACGAACACTTACCGAACACAAATGAACACAAACAAAAGCAAACGAACACAAACAACTGTTCATGAACATGACAAACATAAAAAAGTTCATAAACACAAACGAATACAAATTATTATAAATTTATTTTAGAATAAAATTTACATTTTCTTTACAAAGATTACACAAAATTAATAAAAAATAAATAAGTAGTTAACATAAATATCAAAAAATACTTGATATAATAGTCATAAAAATAACCAACACAATAATTAAGAATATAAACGAATACATAAACGAACACTTTATCGAACGTTCACGAACGAACACTAACGAACATAAACGAACACATTATCGAACGTTCACGAACATAAATGAACGAACACGGCTTGTGTTCATGTTCGTTCGTTTAACTAAACGAACGGAATTTTCTTGTTCGTGTTCGTTCATTTACTAAACGAACGAACATAAATGAACTTCCCGCCGAACGGTTCACGAACTGTTCGCTGAACGTTCAGTTCGTTTGCAGCCCTACGGCTATATGGTGATGTTGTATGTTTATGTTTATGTTCCTATTATGTATGATTATTTTCCCGTGGCTTTACGTCGAATGTTAATGAACGAAATGAAAGTATTATGTAACGTAAAGTGGAAGATGATGAAAAGAGGAACATGATGAATGAATGCATGCATTAATGAACGAAGGAAAGTAAAGTAAGTTTTGCAAGCCTTGTATGTGGAAACACGCCCAATGAAGGGCGTTAGTTCAACGGTGTGTGGGATAGCTACCCCAGAAGGATGCACACCGGGGTCTTTCTTTGTGATTGACCATTTGATGGAACCTTTGTCGCTTACCCTAGTACTGTGGCCTGGCTGCTGTGCGCCATGACGGGGGGTCTATGATAGACCTCAGCCCAATACACGCTTTATGCATGACGGCGGGTATAGCACATGACAATGGTACACCTGAATTTACCCTAGTATTGTGGCCCGACTGATGTGCGCCATGACGGGGGGTCTATGATAGACCTCAGCCCAGTACACGCTTTATGCATGACGGTGGGGTAAAGTTCATGGTTTTGGATGGAATGTAAAGAAGTAAAGACGAACGTATGAATGAAAGTAAGAAAGCATGAATGAATGAAAGTTAATGAATGAATGATGAAGATAATAATGATATTATCTATGTGTACGTATGATGTGTGACCACATGCAAAAGTAAAGAACGGTTTTAAACGAAAGTAAAGTATGTTTTATGTTAAAACTAGAACTCACTCAGCAACACTGACTTTTATGTGTTTCCAGTTGGCAGGTAAATGTTGCTGAGGAGGGCACGGGGCGGCAACTCGGCTCATTCTGGATGGCATCCATATTTATAATGCTTTTGTGATGTAACGCAACAAGTATTTTATAATTTGACAACGATATATTATTTTGCAAAAGCTTTTATGATGAAATGGAATGATGTTTTAATGTTTCCGCTGCGATGTTTCTTCAAGTTAATAAAATTATATGTTTTATGTGCGATGATGGTCCAACTATAAGCGTCCCGCGAACGGGGCCTTATAGCATACATACATACATACATACATGCGTACATGCATACACGCGTACATGCATACTTGCATACATGCATATATACCTGCATACATACATGCATAAATAAATACATTTTGCATACATACATGCATACATACATACATACATACATACATACATACATACATACATACATACGTACGTTCATACGTACGTACGTACATACATACATACATACATACATACGTACATACATACATACATACATACATACATACATACATACATACATACATACATACATACATATGTATGTATGTATGTATGTATGTATGTGTATGTATGTATGTATGTATGTATGTATGTATGTATGTATGTATGTATGTATGTATGTATGTACGTATGTATGTATGTATGTATGTATGTATGAATGTATATGTGTATGTATATGTATGTATGTATATAGGGATAAGTTATTATAACGTAAGTGGTAGATTAACCATGTAGAGATGAGATTATCATTCAATGTTGAAATTATCACGCATGAAGTATTCTTGCGTGATATATACATCTTTGCGTGATAATTTCAACCTCACTTTGTACACTTTGCATAAAATACATTTTATATTCTAAAATTTACATAATGTATGTATATGTGTATATATATATATATATATATATATATATATATATATATATATATATATATATATATATATATATATATATATATATATATATATATATATATATATATATATATATATATATATATATATATATATATGTGTGTGTGTGTGTGTGTGTGTGTGTGTGTGCATATATGTATATATATATATATGTATATATACATATGTATATATATGTATATATATGTATATATACCTATGTATGTATATATATATATATATGTATATATATATGTATATATATATTTGTATATATATATACATGTATATATATGTATATATATATACATGTATATATATATATACATGTTTATATATGTATATATATGTATATATATACATGTATATATATACATGCATATATATATACATATATATATAGGGTAGGGTTATCTTGAGAACCACCATTTTTAGTGAGAACTCTAGGAACCAACATCAACCACACATTTTAGTCATATGCAAGTTACATGCCACTTTCACCTTTTTTTTAAAACGTTCATAACTTTTTTTCATGACATTATTTTTTCATAAAAATTTCACCATTAATTTCATTATTTTTTTATTTTTCCAACGCCTACCATATTGATATATTTTTTTAAAAAAATTCGTCCACCCGTTATTTACACATGTGTAAATTAGTCATTACATATGTGTAAATTCTGTTTTACACATGTGTACTTCCAAGAATTACATATGTGTAAAATGACGTTCGTAAAAAAACGAGATTTTTTTTATTTTTTATAATTTTTTTTATTTTTTTAATGGTAGAGGGAAACGAGAGAAACACTTCTGTGTTTTTACTTTTTTTATTTTTTTATTATTTTTTATTTTATGATTTTTTTGATTATGTTGTTGTTAATTACGAATTTGCCATTGAAAACTAGTGGTTCACAATGGTTCCTAGAGTTCTCACAAAAAAACGGAGTTCTCATTTGATCCCTCCCCTATATATATATATACATATATATATATATATATATATATATATATATATATATATATATATATATATATATATACATGTATATATATATACATGTATATATATAGATACATGTATATATATATATACATGTATATATATATATATATATATATATATATTATATATATATATATACATGTATATATATATACATATACATGTATATATATACATGTATATATATATACATACATATATATACATGTATATATATACATGTATATATATACATGTATATATATACATGTATATATATACATATATATATATACATGTGTATATATATATATATATATATATATATATGTATATATATATATATACATGTATATATATACATGTATATATATGTATATATATATACATGTATATATATACATGTATATATATATATATATATATATATATATATATATACATGTATATATATACATGTATATATATATATATACATGTATATACATATATATATAAAATATATATATATATATATATATATATATATATATATATATATATATATATATATATATATATATATATATATATAAAGAGATAGATATAAAGGGGTATATACATTAATTCTTATATTCAAGCATCATCATCGCCGACCATATAAAATCATCATCATTATTCCTTTTCATCTTAAGGGAGCGAAATGAGAGAAGCAACAAAAAAAAGGTATCAAGATCTTTTTCCGTCATGTTTATTTCAGTTTGTAAGTTTTTATTTATATTATTTTTGTTTGATTTATTTAAATAATTTTAAAATCAACATTAGGGTTTTATTTTTTTGATTTGAATGTGTGTGAAACATTTATGATATTTAACTATTTTAATGGTTTATTTGTTTTATTCTTGATTTAAAACCCAGATTTTCTTCAAATACTTATTAGTTTGTTAAAAAAGTTGACCACTTTGTTATTTGTACCAATAAGTACTTAAAGTTTTAAAACACTAATATTCTTTTAATAATAAGAACAAATAACAGTTTAAGTTTATTTATAAATTCAATCTCGTTATAGAATCACACTGTAGTTAAACATTCCGAACGACATGTGGGTTTGATTTTAATTGATAATACTGTCATCGCAACCTACAAGCTATGATCCAAACAACATAAATTTAGAGTAGAGGGTTTGCATGGAATGGATGTCCGACATGATGTTTAGTATCATACAAATCATTAACTTAAAAGATCATAGCATGTTATATGTTAGTAGCATGTGATATGTTAATGATCGTAAGGCGAATCAAATTAAGAAATTGCCTTAGTGTTAAAATCAATTTTAATATTTTGATTTACTCAATTTAATTAATTTTTTTATTAGTAATTTTTCATAACTTAAGAAAAAAGCCGAACCTTAATTTTTTTTGATAAAAAAGTTTTTCTAACTTTTTTATGTTTATCAAATCTCTCCATCTTATGTTTATCAAATCTCTCCATTTTATATTGTTACCATAAAAACATATACTTGCACTTAAACCGTTTGAGATAAACTCAATTAATCTTAATGACCGAGTACACAAACCTTACTTTTACTTATACTACTTTTAGTGTATCATGTAGACTTATACATCAAACAACAAGAGCTTTTCTATTATAGGTGGCAGGTGGTCTCGTCATAAATTAACACGTATGCATCATAGATGGTTACGAGGATTCATATCAAAATTAGCTTTCCTTGGTTGATTGTCATTTCCTACTTATAGGTTATTTTACTAGTTATTTTATCTCTAATCCATTTATATTTTATGACTAAAAACAATAAATGTTTAGTATCAAGAACCATTGTGTCCTTGAATTGATACTTGATTTTTACTAAAACTATAACATGTCACTGATTGGAACACTTGTCAAAATTTACGTGGTAGCGTTATAAACGAAACCGTTTTGTAAATCTAAATCATTGAATAATAAGTAAAATTATCAACAAAACTTATACACCATCCTAGCATCACACACGTAATTGTCGAGTTATACTTTCATCCACCGGAAAATGCCTAAAAACGTTGATGATATTTAAAGCAGAACATTCCATATAAACACAATATATCTTCTTTCACCACTAATATGTGATTTGACTAGGGTATTACAATCAAACCATTTATGAATTCATTACCTTAATGAGGTTTATGGTTTAACCGACAATCCTAATCACGGATGTGGGATTGGCTATGGCGTTCTTTTGAATACCCTCAAGGAATCATCATCCCGAGCGGACTCTGACATCTTATGTGACATTTAGGGTATTATACTAACTGATGTTGTTCGCTTTACGGTTAAGAAATTCACGCATTTCCTTTGGTTGTCAAAATAATAACTTACTAGAAATTGAAGTCATGTGTCCTTGGATTACTCCAACTCAAGTACACCCAACTGTTGAGTTCTCCTTTCACTAATTATCAAAGTGTGTATAACTGTTGCTAATATTTAAAACAATATAATTCTTTTGAACCCAACATATCTCTTGTCTGAGGCAAATTTAAGATTTTGGATAAAGTATTTGAGAATGATTCGAAATAGTACAACTAAAGTTACTTACCCGTAATCAGTTATGGATTAATTCCCCTGCAAAATAAAACACCACCAAGTATGTAGTTCGTTTTCTTGGGTGTGAAAAACCAATGTTGAAGCGAGTGAATGATTTAAAAGAAAATATAACAAGAAGAGAGATGGTTAATTATAAAGATTAACAACAAAATTCATAATTACTCACTAAATATAAGTTCGATAGAATAATAAAGTTGGATATAGTATAAGCAAAATAGCTAATATAAGTTCTTGTTATCATAAAAACATGTATTTGCACTTAAACCCTTTTAGATAAACTCAATTAATCTAAATCACCGAGGACACAGAACTTACTTTTGTTTATACTATTTTTAGTGTATCACGTACACCTAGAGCTTTTCTATTATAGGTGGTAGTTGGTCTCATCATAAATTAACACGTATTCATCATAGATAGTTACGAGGATTCATATCAAAATGAGCTTTTCTTGGTTGATTGTCTTTTCCTACTAATAGATTATTTTATTAGTAATTTTATCTCTAAACCATTTATATTTTTTGACTAAAAACAATAAATGTGTAGTATCAAGAGCCATTGTGTCTTTGAATTGATACTTGATTTTTACTAAAACTATAATATGCCACTTATTGGAATACCTTTCATAATTTATATGGTAATGTTATAAAGGAAACTGTTTTATAAATCTAAAGCATTGAATAATGAGTAAAATCATCATCAAAACTTATACACCATCCATGCATCACACGTGTAACTATTGAGTTATACTTTCATCCACCGGAAAATGCCTAAAAATGTTGACGATATTTAAAGCAGAACATTCCATATAAACGCAATATATCTTCTTTTCAAGACTAATGCATGATTTGACTAGGGTATTACAATCAACCCCTTTATGAATTCATTACCTTAATGAGGTTTACGGTTTACTTGACAATCCTAATCAAGGATGTGAGATTGGCTAAGGTGTCCTTCTGAATACTCCCAGGATCCCGAGCGGACTCTAACATCATATGTGATATTCAGGCTATTATACTAACTGATGTTGTTCGCTTTATGGATAAGAAGTTCACGCATTTCCTTTGGTTGTCAAAATGATAACTTACTAGAAATTGAAGTCATGTGTCCTTGGATTACTCCAACTCAAGTACACCCAACTGTTGAGTTCTCTTTTCTCTAATTTTCAAAGTGTGTATAACGTGTTGCTAATATTTAAAACAATATAATTCTTGTGAACCCAACGTATCTCTTGTCCGAGGCTAATTTAAGATTTTGGATAAAGTATTTGAGAATGATTTGAAATAGTACAACTAAAGTTACTTACCCGTAATCAATTATGAATTTATACCCCTGCAAAAAAAAACCACCAAGTATGTAGTTTGTTTTCTTGGGTGTAAAAAACCAATGTTGAAGCGAGTGAATGATTTAAAAGAAAATATAACAAGAAGAGAGATGTTTAATTATAATGATTAACAACAAAATTCATAATTACTCACTAAATATAAGTTCGATAGAATAATAAAGTTGGATATAGTATAAGCAAAATAGCTAATATAAGTTCTTGTTATCATAAAAACATGTACTTGCACTTAAACTGTTTTAGGTAAACTCAATTAATCTTAATCACCATGGGCACAAAACTTACTTTTGTTTATACTATTTTTAGTGTATCACGTAGACTTAGACGTCCGACAACGAGAGCTTTTCTATTATAGGTGGTAGGTGGTCTCATCATAAATTAACACGTATGCATCATAGATGGTTACGAGGATTCATATCAAAATGAGCTTTTTTTGATTGATTGTCTTTTCCTACTTATAGACTTTTTATTAGTTATTTTATCTCTAATTCGTTTATATTATCCGACTAAAAACAATGAATGTTTAGTATCAAGAGCCATTGTGTTCTTGAATTGATACTTGATTTTTACTAAAACTATAACACACCACTGATTGGAACAACTGTCATAATTTATATGGTAGCGTTATGAGTAAAATCATCATCAAAACTTGTACACCATGCATGCATCACACGCATAATTGTTGAGTTTTACTTTCATCCACCGGAAAATGCCTAAAACACGTTAGTGATATTTAAAGCAGAACATTCCTTATAAACACAATATATCTTCTTTCCACGACTGATATGTGATTTGACTAGGTATTGCAATCCATTTATGAATTCAGTACCTTGATGAGGTTTACAATTTATCTTACAATCCTAATCACGGATGTGGGATTGGCTAAGGTGTCTTTCTGAACACCCTCAGGGAATCATCATCCCGAGCGGACTCTGACATCATATGTGATATTTAGGCTATTATACTAACTGATATTGTTTGCTTTACGGATAAGAAATTCATGCATTTGCTTTGGTTGTCAAAATGATAACTTACTAGAAATTAAAGTCATGTGTTCTTGGATTACTCAACTCAAGTACACCTAACTGTTGAGTTCTCCTTTCATTAGTTGTCAAAGTGTGTAAAACGTGTTGCTAATATTTAAAATAATACAATTCTTGTGAACCCAACATATCTCATGTTCGAGGCTAATTTAAGATTTTGGATAGAGTATTTGAGAATGATTCGAAATAATAAATATAAAGTTACATACCCATAATCAATTATGGATTATAAGTTATAACCTCTTCAAAATAAAACACCACCAAGTATGTAGTTCGTTTTCTTGGGGGTGAAAAACATGTTGATGCGAGTGAATTATTTTAAAGAAAATATAACAAGAAGAGAGATGTTTAATTATAAAGACTAACAACGAAATCCATATTTATTCACTAAATATATGATCAATAGAATAAAAATGTTAAATATAGTATAAGTAGCAAATTCAGTTTTATGGTAATCAACTTTAGTTAATATGTTTCAAAAAATGAAAAGGATTTAAATAACTTCCATAAGGCATATTAATAAAATCTTTCACTTAATTGCAAATATCTTATATTGATTTCAAAATACGATTTCACTTGTAATATTATGAATTGGTAACAAAGAGAGTAATAACTATATACCAAAACACTAATTGAAATTCTAGTTCTTCTTTGATAAATTGTATTAAGAGCAATTATTTTTCACACCTTAACTTTTTCTGAAGAAGTGGTCACAATACTCAAATTTTAATTCAAATTGAAATCGACAATTTATATAAAAATTTAGAGAAATACATCAATAAAATAAAAGTAGTGTTAAATGTATTTAAAAAGTAATTATAATCCGGCTACAAATTATTATATATGTTAAAAGCATCGAGTGTGCTACAGTGAATTTTTCATACTTGCACCTTTGGCCTTATATTTTTTTGGTTTTTAAATCAGGAAGTTTCATTAGTTTAATAGGTGAACTTTTGGGTTTTCAAGTTGGCAACAAAAGTTTATGGTCTTTTAAAATTGACACTATAATGTTTAAATTTTTTTATTTTGGCCATTTAAGTTTGTGTTTTGAACATCTTAGCTACAATTTTTTGTAATGTTTTGATTTTGGCCACTTACGTTTTTAAGTTTGTATTTTGAACACCTTAGTGCGAGGAAAAAACGAAAAACTCTCACAACATAGTATGGGTGAAGAACTTTTGTTTATTCTTTTTTAAACGAAATGCATGTCCAACTTTAGTTTTTTTTGTCAACCTTTCGATATAATTATTTTCTGAAAACGGAGTTATATTAAACTCGAGTATTTTTTTTGGTAGGCTATATCAAGTGTAGTTACGGTCACAGTGTCGCAATGAACCAAACTGTTTATCATTAAACATCTTTTTGTTTGTAACACCCGGAAATTTATTATTTTGAAGCCGACGAAGAAAGAAAAGAAATAAAGTCCAAAGTTGAGGGACCAAACTCGCCAACGAAGAAAAGTCGGGTAATGTGGTGATATGTGTAGGGAGAGGGCAGCCCACTCTCCCCACACTTCACATATTTCAGATTTGAGAGGAGGAGAAGAGAGAAAGAAGAGAAAAAGGGAGAAAAGGGTTGATTCGGGTGATTCGGGTGTCCAAATCCGTCGAGTAGCAAGCCAAATCGAAGCTCTTGTCTTTGTGCTCGATTGTGTGAGTTCTAGGACCCCACTTTTACTTGTTTTCAACTGATTTTGGGGCTGGAAGATGTCAAAAACCCGTTTTTATGTGTGTGTGTGTTTGACCCATTTGGGTGTGATGTGTATGATGCGTTTAGAGTATGATTTCGAGCTTGTGTGTGCTTGTATGGTGTTAAGGTATGCATTCCTAAGGTCCAGGAGGGTTGATTTAGGCTTAGAATGGGTTTGGATGAGCTTGGAGGCCGAAAATGGCAGATTGGGTTCGGGATGAACTCCATTCTGCATCAGCTAGGGCTAGGCGACCGAATGAAGGCCATACGGCCGAATGAGGGCGAATGAAGGTCATTCGCACGATTGGGACTCAGTCGCACGACTGGGAGTCCAGTCGCATGAGGGTTGTACGACTGAGGGATTCAGTCGCATAGATGCTTAGTCGCATGAGTCCATTCGCATGAGGTTAGTCGCATAGGTGCCCAGTCGCAGTAATCCCATTCGCACAAGGTTCATACGCACGATTGGGTGTTCATTCGCATAGATGTTCATCCGCATGAGTCCAGTCGCATGATGTTCGGTCGCATGGAGGCCATGCGACTGAAGAGTGTCCATACGCCCGAACAGGGCTGTTGCACTCGAAGGAATGTGTAGTTTGACTTCTGGCCTTCGGGGAAAGGTGCAGATGTAAGTTTGAGGTAAAGTAACCCGTAAGAGCATGTAAGATGAATGTTATGGCCTTAGAGAGCACGTAGGGCATGATGATGAGGATGTTGCATGTTTATGCCTATTATGAATGTATGATATTGCCCTGTATGATGATGATGAATGTATATGATATGTTCCTTATTATGATGTATGCTTATCTTTCTTGTGGCTTTACATGTCCTGTTAATGAATGAATGAATGAATGAATGAATGAAGTATTATGTAATGTAAAGCGAAAGATAACGAAAGAGGAACATGAAGTAAGAATGCATGCATTAATGAACGATGAATGAACGAAAGAAAGGCTTGCAAACATATATATTGGGGTGAGCGACTTTGTGTTGCAAAAGACTCGGATGAAGTGCAATCATTTAGATTGCCTATGAGGTGAGCAACCTTGTCGTTGCAAAAGACTCGAGTAAAGTGCTATCGTAATGTTGCCTTGGGGTGAGCAACCTTGTTGTTGCAAAAGACTCGGATAGCTTGCTATCGTGATGGGCAATTGGGGTGAGCAACCTTAGGGATGCAAAAGACTCGGATAGCGTGCAATCATTGAGATTGCCATTGAGGTGAGCGACCATGTTGTCGCAAAAGACTCGGAAGACAGAAGGAACGAAAAGAATGGAAGATAATGAATGAGATGAAAGATAATAATGAAATTATCTGTGTATACGTATGTTGAATGATCGCATGATAAAGGAATAGTTTTCAATGAAAGTAAAGTATATTTATTTTGTAAAACTAGAACTCACTCAGCAACGCTGACTTTTATTGCATTTTCCAGTTGGCAGGTAAATGATTGCTGAGGATGGCACGGCGAAGCTACTCAGCTCTTTTGGGATGGCATCCAATTATATAGCTTTTGTGATGTAATGCAAACATGAATTTTGTAACCGGATAATGATGTATTATTTGGCAAAAGTATTTATAATGAAAAGTGATGTCATTTTTGAATGTTTCCGCTGCAATGTTTTCCTAATGTAACTGAAATTATATGTTTTATGAGCGATGAATGACCAATTGTAAGCGTCCCGGGAACGGGGCCTTACAAGTTGGTATCAGAGCCAAAGTTTAAGTGAAATGGGTAAACTTTCAAAATAAACCTTAACTTAAACTGAGAATGGGACGGAAAGGGAATGGGATGCCAAACTGAGTAGCTGCGTGCCATCAGGTATTTTCTTAAAGTTAACCGGTTTATGTGCGCATGGTATATGTTATGTGTTGTATGTAGATTTGAATACTAATGTAGTCAGGACAGGTAATACTTGGGGTATGAAGAGTACAGTAAGTGGCTAATCACAACTGGCCACTGTAATTAGGGACTTACTATACTTGACATAAACTGAGTTGTTTCCTTGAATGACCGTGTTGGTGTTTGAATCTTTCAGTGTGATAGCGAATGGCTGGTGGTAGATCTTCTAGAGCTTCTAGGGGTGGAGGCCGTGATGGCCCTGTTGCTGAACCACGCCCTAAAAGAGGAAGGCCTAGAGCTGAGAAAGAGGTTCCTGCAGAACCTGAGACTCCTCATCCAGAAGTTGGGGATGAGAGTGCGAATTTGAGGGCCTCGGTAAAGGAGGCTGTTGTTGAGGAAGTGCATCAGGTCATGCAGACGATCTTACCGTCTGTGGTGACCGAAGTCATTAAAGCTGTGAAGGAGGGAGAAAGGAAGGAGAGAAACCGGGCCTCGGGGGAGCAACCGGAGCCTGAAACGATTTTCTCCGATAATGAGGATGAAGAGGAAGAGGAGCCTGTGCGAGAGGTGGCACGAGGCTGTAACTACGGGGTGTTTATGCGATGCAAGCCCCCTACTTTTGATGGTAACGGTAATGCTGCTGCTGCTCACCGATGGGTGAGAGAAATGGAGGCTGTTCTCGACATCAGCGAGTGCCGAGAAGATCAGAAAGTCAAGTTTGCCACCCACTCCTTCGTGGACTCGGCACTATGCTGGTGGGACAATATTGTCCAAGCAGAGGGTAATCGGGCAATCGGGAGAATGAGGTGGCCCGAACTGAAGAAGATGGTGATTGAGGAGTTTTGTCCTCACCGGGAAATGGATAAAGTTGAAAGGGAGTTTCTGCAACTGGAGGCGGGAACCATGACTCACCAACAGTACACCACGAAGTTCAACGAGATGGCACGTCTGGTGCCGGATCAAGTGACGCCTCTGTCCCGAAAGATCAAGAGGTATATACAGGGTTTGCCGGCGGATATTCGCAGGCACATGATCGCCGCCCGGCCGAGCACGTTTAGGTCGGCGGTAGATTTGGCGGGAAGATTGTATGATGAAAGAGCGGTGGTGGTGACTGATGGTGGCAGAAAGAGCGGTGGTGAGCGAGGCTGGCAGGGGAAGAGGTTTGGTCGGGGTAATGCCTCGACGGGTAATAAGAAGGCACGGGTGGATGATCGCCGTGTGGTCACGACAGGTGCGGGGTCGAGAAGGTGTGGTAAATGTGGACGGGAGCATAGCGGGGAGTGCAGGTTTGGGTCGAACTTGTGCTTCAGGTGTGGAAAGGCGGGGCACATGGCAAAGGACTGTCGTGCGGTCCGATGCTTTAACTGTGGTGAAGAGGGTCACGTGCACAAAGATTGTAAGAAGCCGAGGGCTGAGAGTTCAGGGACAAAGAGGACGGGAGGTGATGGATCGAGGGCGAGTGCCAGGGCATTCACCATGACACAGGAGGAAGCTAGAACGGACCCTGACGTCGTGTCCGGTACGTTTTTGGTGAACCAAACTTTAGCTTCTGTGTTATTTGATTCTGGTGCAAGTAAAAGTTTTATTTCTGCTGCTTTCTGCGCTAAGCTGCCTGTTAGTAGTAGATGTATTGATGCGCCCTTCGATGTAGAAACTGCCATAGGTAAGTCTACCAGGATTTCTGAGATGATAGAGAATTGTGATGTGGAGCTCGAGGGTCATAAGTTTCCTGTTAGACCGTTTGTGATGACCTTAGGTGGTTTTGACTTGGTTCTTGGGATGGATTGGTTAGCGGACTTCGAGGCGAACATTGTGTGTCGCAAGAAGATGATTCGGTTGTCGGCGCCTGACGGTAGTTCAGTGACGGTATATGGTGATCGGGTTACTACGATTCCGAAAGTGATCTCGATGGCGGTGGCGGGAAAGTGTATGAGGCGTGGATGTAGTGCCTACTTGGCCTATGTAAAGGATGTGGATACGCCAACACCACAATTAGCTGAAGTACCGGTTGTGTGTGACTTTCCAGACGTGTTCCCGGAAGACTTATCAGGAGTGCCACCTGACAGAGAGATCGAGTTTCAGATTGATCTGATACCGGGTGCCCAACCTGTCGCCAAGGCACCGTATCGGTTGGCTCCGACCGAGATGAAAGAGTTGATGGAGCAGTTGCAGGAGTTGCTTGATAAGGGGTTCATTAGACCGAGTATCTCTCCTTGGGGTGCTCCGGTCCTGTTTGTAAAGAAGAAGGACGGTAGTATGAGGATGTGCATCGACTACCGCGAGCTGAACAAGTTGACAGTGAAGAACCGATACCCCTTACCGAGGATTGATGATTTGTTTGATCAGCTCCAGGGTGCCAGTTGGTTTTCAAGGATAGATCTTCGATCTGGTTACCATCAGTTGAAGGTGAAGGAGCAGGATATTCCTAAAACAGCTTTCCGTACACGCTATGGTCACTACGAGTTTCTTGTCATGTCTTTTGGCTTGACCAACGCGCCAGCTGCTTTTATGGATTTGATGAACCGTGTGTGCCGGCCTATGTTGGATAAATCAGTGATCGTGTTTATTGATGATATCCTGATTTACTCGAGGAGCGAAGCAGAGCACGCCGGTCACATTCGGGAGGTTCTAGAGACGTTGAGAAGGGAGAAGTTGTATGCAAAATTCTCCAAGTGCGCGTTCTGGTTGCGCAAAGTTCAGTTCTTGGGTCACGTGGTGAATCCCGATGGGATTATGGTGGACCCGGCAAAAGTGGAGGCGGTCATGCAATGGAAGTCGCCAAAGACGCCATCCGAGATTCGTAGCTTCTTGGGTTTGGCGGGCTACTATAGAAGATTCATCCAAGACTTTTCTAAGATTGCTTCTCCACTAACCAAGTTGACCCGAAAAGATGTGAAGTTCGTATGGGGTCAAGCTCAAGAGAAGGCGTTTGAAGAATTGAAGGCGAGATTGACTCAAGCTCCTGTTCTGTCATTACCCGATGGAAGTGAAGACTTGGTGGTTTATTCCGATGCTTCTTACTCGGGGTTGGGGTGTGTGTTAATGCAGAGAGGAAAGGTTATAGCCTATGCATCCCGACAGTTGAAGGTTCATGAGGTCAATTATCCTACTCATGACCTGGAGCTAGCAGCTGTGGTCTTTGCATTGAAGATTTGGAGGCACTATCTGTACGGGACTAAGTGCACCATATTCACTGACCACAAGAGTCTGAAGTATTTCTTTGAGCAGAAGGATTTAAACATGAGGCAGAGGCGGTGGTTGGAACTTATAAAGGATTATGATTGTGAGATCCACTACCATCCGGGCAAGGCCAATGTGGTGGCTGATGCCCTTAGCCGGAAGGAGAGGCCCGAGCCTATTCGGGTGAAAGCCTATCAGTTGATCATGACCTCTGATGTAATGAAGCAGGTTAAAGAGTTTCAAGACGAAGCACTGAAAGAAGATCATCTTAACTCTGAAAGAATGAGAGGTCTGGTTGGAGAACTGGGTGAAAACACACTCGGTGTTAGAACCCGATTTGATCGTGTGTGGATTCCTCGTTTTGGGGATCTACGGGTGAAGATAATGGATGAAGCTCACAAGACTCGGTACTCTATTCATCCTGGTGCCACGAAAATGTACCATGATATGAAGAAAGATTATTGGTGGCCGGGTATGAAGCGCGATGTGGTGGAGTACGTGAGTAAGTGCCTTACTTGCTTACAGGTGAAGGCCGAGCACCAAAAGCCGTATGGGAAGATACAACCTTTGGATATACCGGAATGGAAGTGGGAGCACATCACCATGGATTTCATTACCAAGCTACCGCGTACTCCGAAAGGGTACGATGCCATATGGGTGATAGTTGATCGTTTGACGAAGAGTGCTCACTTCCTACCGATCCGCGAGACATATTCATCTGAGAGGTTGGCCGATCTATTCGTCAAGGAGATTGTGACTCGTCATGGTGTGCCGGTGTCTATTGTGTCGGATCGCGACACCCGGTTTACATCTAAATTCTGGAAGAAGTTCCACGATGCTATGGGGACGAGGTTACATATTAGCACGGCTTATCATCCCCAGACTGATGGTCAGTCCGAAAGGACCATTCAGACACTGGAAGACATGCTTCGGGCATGTGTGATTGATTTTGGTGGAAGTTGGGATGACCACCTACCGTTAGCCGAATTCTCATATAACAACAGCTATCACGCCAGCATTGGCATGCCTCCATATGAGATGCTATACGGTAGGAGATGCAGAACACCCGTTTGTTGGGGTGATATTGGTCAGAAGGAATTGGGAAGCGTCGAGGTAATCGAGGCTACGACTGAGAAGCTTGAGAAGATCAAGGCCTTCATGAAGGCAGCCAAAGACAGACAGAAGTCGTATGCTGATAAACGACGCAGGCCGATTGAGTTCCAGGTGGGTGACCGGGTTATGTTGAAGGTCTCACCTTGGAAGGGTATCATTCGCTTCCGAAAGCGGGGCAAGTTGAGCCCAAGATATATAGGCCCTTTCCGAATCATTGCTCGAGTAGGAGAGGTGGCCTATAGATTGGAGTTGCCAGATGAGTTAAGTGGAATTCACCCGACCTTCCATGTATCTCATCTAAGAAAGTGCTTAGCAGATGAAGATATGATTGTCCCATTGGAAGATATCGAAGTAGATGAACGGCTCAATTATGTGGAACAACCAGTGGCAATCATTGACCGAAAGGAGAAAAGGCTAAGGAATAAAGTGGTTCCTCTTGTGCGTGTGCAGTGGAAGCACAGGAAGGGATCCGAGTCAACGTGGGAGACTGAGGAAGAAATGAGACAACATTATCCACGTTTGTTCGAAGAATAACAGGTTTCGGGGACGAAACCTATTTAAGGGGGGTGGACTTGTAACACCCGGAAATTTATTATTTTGAAGCCGACGAAGAAAGAAAAGAAATAAAGTCCAAAGTTGAGGGACCAAACTCGCCAACGAAGAAAAGTCGGGTAATGTGGTGATATGTGTAGGGAGAGGGCAGCCCACTCTCCCCACACTTCACATATTTCAGATTTGAGAGGAGGAGAAGAGAGAAAGAAGAGAAAAAGGGAGAAAAGGGTTGATTCGGGTGATTCGGGTGTCCAAATCCGTCGAGTAGCAAGCCAAATCGAAGCTCTTGTCTTTGTGCTCGATTGTGTGAGTTCTAGGACCCCACTTTTACTTGTTTTCAACTGATTTTGGGGCTGGAAGATGTCAAAAACCCGTTTTTATGTGTGTGTGTGTGTTTGACCCATTTGGGTGTGATGTGTATGATGCGTTTAGAGTATGATTTCGAGCTTGTGTGTGCTTGTATGGTGTTAAGGTATGCATTCCTAAGGTCCAGGAGGGTTGATTTAGGCTTAGAATGGGTTTGGATGAGCTTGGAGGCCGAAAATGGCAGATTGGGTTCGGGATGAACTCCATTCTGCATCAGCTAGGGCTAGGCGACCGAATGAAGGCCATACGGCCGAATGAGGGCGAATGAAGGTCATTCGCACGATTGGGACTCAGTCGCACGACTGGGAGTCCAGTCGCATGAGGGTTGTACGACTGAGGGATTCAGTCGCATAGATGCTTAGTCGCATGAGTCCATTCGCATGAGGTTAGTCGCATAGGTGCCCAGTCGCAGTAATCCCATTCGCACAAGGTTCATACGCACGATTGGGTGTTCATTCGCATAGATGTTCATCCGCATGAGTCCAGTCGCATGATGTTCGGTCGCATGGAGGCCATGCGACTGAAGAGTGTCCATACGCCCGAACAGGGCTGTTGCACTCGAAGGAATGTGTAGTTTGACTTCTGGCCTTCGGGGAAAGGTGCAGATGTAAGTTTGAGGTAAAGTAACCCGTAAGAGCATGTAAGATGAATGTTATGGCCTTAGAGAGCACGTAGGGCATGATGATGAGGATGTTGCATGTTTATGCCTATTATGAATGTATGATATTGCCCTGTATGATGATGATGAATGTATATGATATGTTCCTTATTATGATGTATGCTTATCTTTCTTGTGGCTTTACATGTCCTGTTAATGAATGAATGAATGAATGAATGAATGAAGTATTATGTAATGTAAAGCGAAAGATAACGAAAGAGGAACATGAAGTAAGAATGCATGCATTAATGAACGATGAATGAACGAAAGAAAGGCTTGCAAACATATATATTGGGGTGAGCGACTTTGTGTTGCAAAAGACTCGGATGAAGTGCAATCATTTAGATTGCCTATGAGGTGAGCAACCTTGTCGTTGCAAAAGACTCGAGTAAAGTGCTATCGTAATGTTGCCTTGGGGTGAGCAACCTTGTTGTTGCAAAAGACTCGGATAGCTTGCTATCGTGATGGGCAATTGGGGTGAGCAACCTTAGGGATGCAAAAGACTCGGATAGCGTGCAATCATTGAGATTGCCATTGAGGTGAGCGACCATGTTGTCGCAAAAGACTCGGAAGACAGAAGGAACGAAAAGAATGGAAGATAATGAATGAGATGAAAGATAATAATGAAATTATCTGTGTATACGTATGTTGAATGATCGCATGATAAAGGAATAGTTTTCAATGAAAGTAAAGTATATTTATTTTGTAAAACTAGAACTCACTCAGCAACGCTGACTTTTATTGCATTTTCCAGTTGGCAGGTAAATGATTGCTGAGGATGGCACGGCGAAGCTACTCAGCTCTTTTGGGATGGCATCCAATTATATAGCTTTTGTGATGTAATGCAAACATGAATTTTGTAACCGGATAATGATGTATTATTTGGCAAAAGTATTTATAATGAAAAGTGATGTCATTTTTGAATGTTTTCGCTGCAATGTTTTCCTAATGTAACTGAAATTATATGTTTTATGAGCGATGAATGACCAATTGTAAGCGTCCCGGGAACGGGGCCTTACATTGTTCCTATTGGTATTATCGAAACCTATATGTGTATTTACTTTTATGTTTTGGAATGAGTTGAATCGATAAATGCCGAAGTCAAGCCGCGTAGTGTGAGGAGACCAATCAGAGTCTCGCAACGAAGCGCGACCGGAAAATCCTAGTTATATATATTTGAGGTAGACATCTATTTTAACATAAGATTAAGGGTTGGATGAATCACAAAGTGTTTGATAATTGTGTTTCTCGATCAATAGTATAAACAACTAAAGAAAAAAAAGTTTACATGAATCAGCTTATTTAAGCATGGTAGTGTATATTCTATCATTTTGAGTCATTGAAGGTCTTGAGATGTCAACCTCTCATAGAGTAAGAGAAACATATATCATATCAAGTACATGAATCTCTATGGTATATAATATGGTACTTCGCAATGACCATTAAGTGTATAACCATGTCAAAGCAAAACGCTCACACATTTTAACTTCTGATCTTGTTTGAGCGCTTCAGTCTTGACACAGTCGATCCACAATTTGATCATGATTTCGACCTTGATGCTTCTATATTTATTTACTCCGATTGATTGGTTATTTATAATTATGACTCTTTATAAAAACATCTATATGATATAATTCACATTTTACGTATTCTTCTCCATGTGTGAGCGAATTAGTATTCTCGCATTCAAATGACGTGTTAAAAAGTATAGAAATTTTGTATAAGAGGCTTTTACTGTCTACATATATACATGTCCTACGTAATGAATGAATAGAATGAATATGTTGTTTTCCCCTCTCAATTTTTTCTTTTGTTTATATCATATAAGTATATTCTTAATATGAGTAAACAAATATGCGATCCGTTTGGGATATCAAGTCCATAACACTTAATACTACAACCATCTCATCCCTTTAAATTCTTTTATAGTAATTTATTACCTAAATACTAGTGTTTATAATTTCATCAAGTACGTGAGTAGCTCGTTTATTTATCTTAATGTTATTAATAATGGGTTAGATACATTTGAGAACTCAATAAATATCTGTATAACTACGAGAACTCCTATTCACCAATTTGCTTTCTATGTTTTATATAAACAATGATTAAAATATAATGTTTAATCATCTCTCTTAAAGTTCAAAAAGAAACAATGAAAAAATTTGTAATATACACATGTGTAAGTCATATGTAGGTTATACCATCTACACATAACACATGTGTAACTAAACATATAAAATAATTAAAAACATATGTAAACATTAGTTTGATGTGTTTTATGTTATTAATTTTGATTGTTTTTAATTTATATAAATATACAAAACTGTATCTAAAAGTATAAAACTTAAAAAGCATGGACTATTTGTATTAATTATCATTGTTCTTAAGATATCTAGTAGTTCAAATTAATGTTTCTATCTAATTATATAAATTTAGTAGAATTGTGTTGGTAAAATAAACTTTTGCTATGATATGTATAAGTATAACAAACGGCTAACATGTATTAGGGTGGAGAGGTTATTTCTTTCGCTACCCATACATTTCACCAATAAAAGTTAGCCATCTCAAACAGTGATGGATTCAAATATCTTTTTTCGTAAGGCGCAAAAAATTTTAAGGGTCGGTTAGCTATCGCGATATTATATATTTTCGGGTCCGGTTCGGGTCGGATCCGGTACAAATCGGGAGCGATTGAGATTTTCACGTATATATATCACTGAAATTTTTTTAGGATAGGCGGCTGCCCCCTCCCTTCTCGCTTTGGTCCGCCCATGAACTCAAATGTAATATCATATATCTTAAAGTACTCTAATATGTGGCACCATTATCATCAACTACCATCATACAAAAAGAGGTAACTATATTCAAATAAAATTACACTGAAAACATTTTTGCTAATGCCAGTTACGTGTTTTTTACCCACTTGACATATACCCTCGAAGGTGATACCCACATACGCCCCACAACCCTTTATTAATCGTAGTTCCGTTAGCTCCTTAGGTATTACAAGATGGCTTGAATCAGATCAATACATTTACTAAAGTCGATTGTCGATGTGACAAGCAAAAACAAAAAGCCTTCTATGTACGGAATGCGTGTTAAATTTCAGAAGGCTTATAATTGTAGTGTAGTATGATTTTAATTTTATAGATAGTTTCTATATACTAAAAATAACATAGTTTTAAGTGATTTTTATGTAATTGACTTTATTATAGATTTGATTCTTTTCTAATCCACCATACTAAAATACTAAAACATTCATTGCTTACTTACTAGTTCTTTTAGAAAGGCAAAATCTTACCAAAAATATCAATCAAAGCACATATGATCAAGTTTACATACAAGAATGCCACGAAAATAAAATTTACACGATAATAAACATAATATATATCAACTATAACGCAAAAATATATCATAATATGAGAACAATATTAAATGCAAAATTAATATAGCTACGATGTGCCTTTACAAATAAATATATAGCTCACTCAAATAAAAAAAAATATCCATACCCGAAAACTTATCTCAGAACGACTTAAAAATAGTTCTCAACATCTAACGTTGATGGATGCCCAACATCAGGAACCGTATCTTTAAACATGTTAACGATTGGTATGGTAACAAGGTTATCAAATTGAACCGAGTCGAATAAACTCAAATCAAGGTCCATCATATGACATGATGCTCCATCCCCAAATTGTATTAGGTCAGGTGATTGGAAGTCTAGTATATTATCCAAAAATGATACATTATCAAAAGAACCAAACTCGTTTCGGTCAACTACTAAATTAGCATCCGAGTCAAGTCCACAACCTGAACCTGACTCGGATGTTGACTCACACTCTTTGGTATCGTTTACCGGTCCAAGTGGCTCTTTTGGGCTAGGAACCCTTAGAACAGACGTCGGAGACCGAAGATTATTTTGCAACTCTTCGGCAGAATTACAGTCTGAAGTCAAAGTAACATTGACCACCCGTTGGTTTTCATCAACGGGTGGCTGGTTTTCAACCACCGGTGGTGTGATAAAGTTTGTCAAAGCACGCGGACCCCGGAGCCGAATAGCAGCGTTATCGTACACCATGGCGGCCTCCACCGCGGTGTCGTACGTCCCCAACCACAACCGCACACGCCTCACCGGATCCCTGATCTCCGCGGCCCACTTACCCCATGGCCTTTGCCTCACCCCTCTAAACTTCCCATTCTTGTTCACCGGAGTTTTCTTCGTCTTCTTCAGCTTCTTGTTCGCCGGAGTTTTGACTCCGGCAACTGCAACTTCACTAGATGTTTGTATTCTAATCTCATTAACATACTTCTTTACGCGACGCCTCGTGAAAACTGCATCATCTTCATCACTTGAAGAATCAGTGGCGTAAGGATCCACCATTGATATCCTAACAATTCTTGATGATGGTGTGTTTTCTTGATCGGAAAACTTGTTTGTGATCGCCGGAACCACCATTGTTACTGCATTCTTGTGCTCCGTTTGTTTGATTGCTGATAATGTGTAGTGACCATTCATGTTTCTATCGTTTTGGATTGAATCCAATGATCAAGAATCAAGAATAATAATATAAAACCATTATGAAAACTAATAAATGATGAATTTTTTGAATGTAATATTTTGAAAAGATGATTGTTTTTGAAAAAGAAGATGGAGAGAAAAGGAAAGCCAAAGGTTGAGAATTGAATGAATATTTGCAGTTTTATAGAATCCTTCCGACGACAAGATCATGTTTGAAGTTTAATTGTTTTTCAAAAAAATAAAATAAATAACACTAATTTAGTGTAATGTAGGAATAACATAGATTTGTTGTTAAAAAAATAACATTAATAATAATAATAATATTATTATTATTAATTATGTATACTTACAAGTTCTTTTAGGAATCAATATTAGTTATCAACGATTAAACTTTCCAAAAACAAGTTTTATATCACAATGGTTCAACCTATGCTGCATTTAAGTGTAAGCAAATTAAGTAGAGTATATATTTAATTTTCATAGAAATACTTCGAATTTTATTTAGTTAAATACTTAAATAGGATCACTAACGTATTAATAATAGAAACTGAAAAAATAAAATGTTCACATGACAAAATTTTAAAAAAAGTTTGTGGTTCATTATTACTTTTGTAGTTAAAAGTCGTATTTTGTAAATAGTTTTCATAATGTTTAGAGACACGTTGTATTTTTTAAATAATTTTCATAAATTTTAGAGATATGTCGTCTTTTATTTGAATAGTAATCAAAAGAAAACTCTCTTTATTGCAGTTGAATATTTATTATTAAGTACATCCATCTTTAGTCTTTACCAACTCATTGTATTATAAATCAAGTACGTACTAATAAGTGTGAACGTATTTTGAAATTAATACGGGATATTTTCAGATTTTATTTATAAGGCTTATAGAAATTAATTTAATCCCCTTCATTTTCATTTTTAGAAACGTCATAACTAAACTCAATAATTATCACGATACTCATGAATCTGTTTACATTATACTTGATGTTCGTTTATTCTGTGGAATAATAACTTTGAAAATGATTACAAGCCAGTAATATTTTACGTTACTATTTTCAGGAACTCTCTCTCTCTCTCTCTCTCTCTAACTCCAATATTATTTAACTACGATATTTGATGACGAGTTATGGGATTACTTTATGATTCAACATTATTAATAACTTGTCATAATGGTTAACGATTAAGTTCGCAGTATAGTAAACTATGATTCAAATAATTATCATTGATAGCGAGTTGCATGTTCAAGAGGGCTACACTTTCTAGTGAGCTTTGTTTAAGTGGACATTGTTCAATCCTAATCAAGAAAAAAACTTCCACAATGGTTATTATATCTATAATGTTGTTTATTAGTTGGTTGGTCTATCTTTAAAATCGTATATGATTTAACTGTGAATAAGTAAGATTTGTGGAAAAAGGCGAAAAAGAGAATATGTTTTTAAGTAAGGCATATTTTATATTCTAAAACGTGGAAGATTGATGACATATGATAGTTCATAAACTATCTCGTTGATGATAACATGAAAAAAACAGACATATATGGTTAAACTCAAGATTTATGCACTTGTGACAAACCATGAAAGCAATAAACATGATTCTCTTCTGAAGCGATTAAATTAATCTAAAGATTGAATAATGATTTCAAGAATTATTTTTTTTATCAAGTTGTTAATTATAAGATTGTTAGATGGACTAGAAACTTGTTGGGAAAACTAGTTGATACAATAAGCATAACGACTGGGGAGTATGGTGGACATTTCTAGCTTCGAGTTCCTTGAATGCCTAATAAGAAGCATAACGCCACTAGCCCCACCCGCAGGGGAGTGTCTCTTGCGATCAGTCTTCAGCATAATAATAAGTATTTGATTCTATTGAAAGAAGGTGATAAGTAAGATCTAGAGAGTTGTTAAAGCAAGGGCGAGTCGAATGGTGTACTGGAGCTTCCAAGTGCATCTTCCTTTTATATGCAAGGTTCCTCACCTAGGGTAAATCCTTGGTAAGCTAACATTCTATTTTTCGTAGGCTTATCTTTATGGTCTTGCTAATGCAGGTGGACTTTACCATTTTGGTATAAGTGTTTTTTATCAAGGGGGTGGGTGTATTCTTAAGTAGGTTCTCTTTGATTGTGTGCCTAGATTGTAGTGTTGTTTTTCTAACATATACTGCTTTCATCTACTATAGAGAGATGCTAAGAAGCCGGTGCTTCTAGCTTCTCGCTTCTTGAATTTTAAAGGATCCTTCATAGATTTATGTTCTACTATATAAGAGTTTCGAAATAAACTAAACATGTTCATAACTTTGCAAAGAATTTAAAGAACTTATGTATTTCAAGTTTCAAAGTGAACTCATTTTATTCTTGGAATTTCAAGTGCAACAAACAACAGATGAAATCTTTATCAACCAGTCAAAGTATGTGGTCACCATTTTGAATGAGTTTCATTTTGTAAATTATCAGTCTATTAGAACTTCGTTGGAGACAAAGATGAAGATTCAACCAGATTCAGATGGCAAATCAGTTGATCAAATTCATTTTCAATCAATGAGAGGCTCTCTTATATATCTCAGTGCTAGGATAAACAGACATCATGCTTGGAGATTGTTAGTGTGCCACATATTAGGCAGATCCTAAAGAATCACATTTCAATGCGGTTAAAAGCATATTAAGATACCTAAAAGGCAAACTAGCTCTTGGTTTATAGTATCCAAAAGAAGGTGACTTCAACCTCTATGCATACACTGATAGTGATTATGAGGGATGCAACTTCAACCGAAAGTCCACATCTAGCGGTGTCAATTCCTTGGTCCAAGACTAGTGTCATGACAAGGCAAGAAGTAGACAACGTGTCAGTTTCAACCGCAGAAGTTGAGTAAATTGCAGCATCCGCATGGTGTTCTCAAGTTCATGCTTGACTCTGGGTTTAATTTCTTGCATATACAAATTCACATTAACAATACAACTGCCATGTTTATGACAAATAATCCAGTACAACACTCGAAAACAAAACATATTAAGATAAGATATCAGTTTACGAGAGATTGTGCTCAAAATGAATTAATCAAGTTGATTCAAGTGCACATTGGTAATCATCTAGCTGATTTAACCTTAGTAGGTTTGAATTCTTTGTACAATCAATTGGCATCATTAATCTTGAATGAGAAATCAAATATAGAATAACCTGATTATTTTCTTGACCCAACAATTTTAAAAAATATTCAGATGCTAAAAACATTCAAATATTATGCAAAAATAAAAAAATGTCTTTCATTTGAAATTATAGAAAAGTCAAAAACATGAAAAAATCAAGAAAAATCACAAAAAGAAGTTTTTATTTTGAATAATATAGAATATGCCTCATATCACATGAGAAATGATATTACTTCAATCGGCATATCATTCACAATGCATTTCTTAAATCACTAAAGACTAACGTACCTTATTTGATATGTGGGTAGGTTGAGCTTAAAATTAAAGATACATAGTTCTGTGATGCACTAAAACTCGTATTCCACTATGAAGCAATCATCTTCGGGTATGTGTAAGTATTAGCTTATCCAAGTAGGTGTGTGTGTAGTTACCTAAATACACCAGGGTAATGACATTTTACGAAGTCTCATTCACCTACTTCAGTTTTTCCTTTGTTTTCTAAGCAAACAACTGAAGTACAAAAGGCACAAAGTGCTGATGTCTATGATCTCAAAAGATTCCTAATGTGGATCACAACCGAAACTGAATGAGCCAATAAAGTCCATATTGGAGTACATTACAAAGTGAATAAATCAAAAGAATCGTAAAATGGATCACCTCCAAAATACAGTTGAAAAGAATCCTAATATGGATCAAAATTGAGGAGGATCAAAGTATAAGAATTCCAATGAGGATCCCCTTATCCATAAACAAAATAAGAAATCATAATCTAAATGATATGGTCATGTAAGATGTGATAAAGTTCTATCATGGATTTTATATGGGTGGTTGATCTTTCTATGCTTCTGTAAGGTTTAATATAAGGCTGATGCACCCAAAACATCCAAAGTCTTTCCTGCATGCATGCACTGAAGTACAGAGTAGAGATGCTTCGGAAGTTTTACACCATGCACTAGAAATATTCTAAGTGTAAAATCTTCCGAAGCCAAGACCAACATCTTCCGAAGCCAAAAGTGAAGTCTTCCGAAGCTTCAAAGACAAAGTCTTCCGAAGCCAAGAAGTGAAGACAGATTTCTTCCAAAGACTTTTGAACACATGCTTTATCTGATGTACTTTTCCATAAAGCTGGACCATCTTTCTGCTGCAACTCTGTTCAGTCACCAACTTACATGAGTTGGTGAAAAGGTCCATGCTTTTGGTAACTGGACATTGAGGTCTTGAGTCTGTGCTTTCTACTTTATGTACTTTTATCCTTTTGTAATATATTAGGATGTGAGCTATGGCATGTCATAGTCACTAGTCAAAAGGCAATCTGCCTTTTGACTCTACATTTGATTTTGTTGTCTAGTTCAAATGTTTCCAGCTGGCCTTCAAAGTATGGCCGGCTGTAGGATGTAGTATAAAGTATCTCAGGTCCTTGTAACTTTCTTTATGCTTTGTAATACTTGTAAAAGAACTTGAGAGCAATATACAACATTCTTGAAAACCAATACTTGTGTTGTTTGCATCTTGTTCTGTCTCATATTTACTTGTGTTCTTAGTATCAAACTTATATAGTTACCAGTTCCCTATTTGATCTGTTAAGTGTTCTAAAGCTCTCTCCTCATTATGTTGTTGTGTTGTAAGTGACCAGCCCTTAAACGGCTCTGCAATTGGTATCAGAGCATTCCAGGATCTTGATTATAAGATCTCACCATCTTAAGATCCCTCACATACAAAATACTTAACAACGCAAATGGCAGCTATTACTAAGGCTGATATGGAAAGTGGAACAATGACAAAGTTCCCACTAATCATTCCTGAAGACTTTGATACTTGGTGTTAAAGAATGGAAGGCTTTATCAAGTATCAAGACTCCAGGATGTGGGGGTCTATTGTCCAAGGACCTTACATACCAAGCACCTCTTCAGCTGCTGCTGGAGGTGGTATGATTCCAAAGGTTGTGGCTGATTATTCTGATGAAGACAGAAAAAGAATAGATATTGATCAGAAAGCCATGACAGCCCTTCAAACTGCTCTTCCAAACTCCATTTATAGGGGCTTCAAGAAGTGCAAAACTTTCAAGCAACTATGGGAGGCACTGAAGCTCATGTATGAGGGGTCCACTGAAGCCAAGGAGAACAAGAAGGACCTCTTGAAGTAGCAGTTTGAAAACTTCACCTTCAAATCAGGTGAAACCATGACTCAACAATACTTCAGGTATGTTGAGATTGTGGATACTCTAATGGATGTTGGAGTAACTCTTGAGAACAAGGACATTGTGTGGAAGTTTATGTCCTCTCTTCCTAGACAATTGACACATTACTGTGTTGTTATCAAGAGAACTGAGAATCTTAAGACTCTTACTTTGACAGAGTTGTATGGAATTCTTAGTGGATACCAGATGGAGATGAATATCAAAATTTATCTGGTAACTCCAGCAATCAACTGAGTTCAGTCCACCATGTGGTTGAAAGGGATATCATTGAACCATAACATCATCTTATATGCTACCCTGACAACTCACAAAAGGGTCATTTCATCACCTTCCCGGAGACACCAAGAGAAAGCTACACTCAAGGAAGTCCATTCCAAGAGACAAGCTCTTCTCATGCTTTTGTGTCTGCTGATGAAAGCACAGGATATTTTCTTTTCATCCTTGAAGACCTGGACTTTATCCATCCAGATGATCTGGAATACATGGAGATAATTCAGCAAATGGCTCTTCTTACTCACAGAGCCAAGAAGTTCTACAAGAGGACAGGAAGGAAGTTTCCAAGCAATGTAGCCAGTGGAAAGTTTGAGCTGGACAAAAGCAAAGTGAAGTGTTACAACTGTAACCAAATGGGCCACTTTGCAAGGGAGTGTAAGGCACCAAGGACAAATGGTGGCCAAACACAAGCCAGACCAAACTACACTGAAAGAGCTCCCCAGAATGAGAAGCAAAAGCAACAAGCTGCAGTTGCTGTTGAAGAAGGAGGCTTTGACTGGAGCTTTTAGGTGGAAGATGCATCTCCAAACCAAGCACTTATGGCAGACCATGATGAAGCAAAGGTATTGGAACACCTTTGTACTCCTGAATGTATTGCTAAAGTTAATAGATACAGGTCCTACAACTTAGAGATGAGATCTGATCTTGAGTCCTTAAATATCTTAGAATCTGATTTTAAAAGAGCTGAAAATGATTATAAACTAAAGATAGAGGACTTAGAGAAAACCATTTCAACTCTTAAACATGAGCACACCAACTACAAGACTCAGATCAAAGACCTCATAACTAAGTTGACTGAATGCCAGGCTGAGCTTATGATCAGCAAAGCCAGGGCAGAAAAATGTGTTCTTGAAGAAGAGACCTTCAAGAACATAATATCCTCATCCTTGCATGCAAAAGTTTGTTATCAAAATAAGCAGGGACTGGGATCTAGTGATATAGCTCCTCCACACATAATCTTGTCAGTAAGATCTCCTAGGTGTGAAACTTGTGAAGATGAGCTTCGCCTCATAGACCCCATGACTGAAGAGGATGAAAAGGATATAGTGAAGAATGTCTGTGAGAAGAGTGAAGAAGAGCATTCTAAGAAGGGTCACTATTCATCTGAGGAGAGTAAAGCTGTTAGGATGACCAAGTCAAGAAGGAAGAACTTGATCAGGAAGTCCAAAAGAAAGTCCAAGAAGGCTCAAGAGATCAAGGCCACCTTTATTTCTGCATAGAAACAAGTCTTTATTTCTGCAGGATTTAAGATGGTTAAGGCTGAAGACATAAACTTGAACTCCAGCAACAAGAGCTCTAGTTTATGTCTAAATCATCCCAGCATCAAGAAGAATGCTGATCAGTTGTGCACCACTGTTGTACAACCTGAACCATCCAGCTCCAAAGGTAGTTCTATCCCTAAAAGAATTGCCACATCATCTGCAAACATAAAGATGGAGAAGCAAGGTGGTCAAGTTTAGCGTTGTTCACAAAAGAAGACTCTTAGAAAGAAGAAAATGGACTGTGTTATGTGTGGGAGTACCTCTCATCTTGCTAAGGATTGTTTCTACAATCCAAAGAGTACTGTCCACATGACCAAGAAAGAAACTTCTAAGAGTTTGGAAAAGAAGAAGCAAGCTTTGGAAGGAAAGTCTTTTCCTTTCAGAAGCTCCAAAATGAAGATGAAGACAAGTGGAAACTTGCCTTCGGAAGAAAATTTGGTCTCGAAAGAAAGGAATACTTCCGAAGCACTAAAGCCTACTGCAGTGTTTCCAAGATCTTCCGAAGGTCCAGTCATCAAAACTTCTGAAGTATTGAAGGTCAAGTCTAAGCTTCCAAAGGTGGTGTGGAAGACAAAGAAAGACCAAGTGGCTGAAAGTTCTTCATCAACATCAGCAAATGATCCTCGAAACATGAAAATAGGTTCCATTACTGTTGGATTGTCTTTAACTTCTTTTGATGAGCCCAAGACCAATAAGGCTTGGGTTTCCAAATGTATTAACCATCTCTTTTTTGCAGGAACAGCTCAAGACAAACGAAAATGTATGGATCATTGACAGTGGCTGTTCCAGGCACATGACATGTAATAGGTCACTACTCCAAAATTTTGAAAGAATTGGTGGAGGACCAGTTGCTTTTGGAGGAGATGTTGGAGGTTACATTACAGGAAGGGGCAGGGTCACAAATGGTAAGCTCAGCATTAAGAAGGTAAACTTTGTCAAGGAGCTTTGATACAATCTTTTGAGTGTATCTCAATTTTATGATCAGAGTCATAACATGATCTTTACTGAGCATGAGTGCATTGTTCTCAGGACCGGGCTAGTCATTCCTCATGAGCATATCCTGCTCAGAGCCCCCAGGAAAGGGACCATGTACAAGATGGATTTGCAAGAAACATCTCCTTAGGAGAAGTTTCATGCTTTCTATCTAAAGCAAATAGTGATGAGTCTTTCCTCTGGCATAAAAGAATGTGCCATGTAAACTTTAAAAACATGAATAAACTAATTAAGAATGATTTGGTAGCTGGAATGCCAAAGAAAGAGTTTATCAGTGATGACCATTGTGTAGCATGCCTGAAAGGCAAGCAACACAAGGTATCTCACAAGCCAAAGGAAAGAAACTCCATCACTACTCCCCTACACTTATTACATATGGATCTCTTTGGCCCCACCAGTGTAATGTGTCTAGGAAGGACCTCTTATTGTTTAGTGATCATAGATGACTTTACATGATTCACTTGGGTTTTCTTTCTTAGAACTAAGGATGAGACCCCTGAGATTCTGAAGAATTTCATCTTAAAGATTGAGAATAAATATGATCACAAGGTCAAAACCATAAGATGTGATCAGGGAACTGAATTTAAGAACTAAATCCTTGATACATTTTGTGATGAAAAAGGTATTGCAAGAAAATATAGTGCTCTCAGGACTCCTCAGCAAAATGGTGTTGCTGAGAGGAGAAACAGGACACTAATTGAAGCTGCAAGAACTATGTTGTTTGACTCTAAACTGCCCATCACCTTCTGGGCAGAGGCAGTGAACACTGCTTGCTATGTGCAAAACAGAGTTTTAGTAGTTAAGACACATGGTAAGACTCCTTATGAACTTTGGCACAAGAGGAAACCTTTCAATGGTTTTCTCGAATCATTTGGATGTCCTTGCACCATCTTGAATACCAAAGATCAAATTGCCAAGTTTGGTGAGAAATCAGATGATGAACATTTTATTGGATACTCTTCCCAAGCCAAGGCTTATAGAGTATACAATCTCAGAACTAGAGTAGTTGAGGAGTCAACCAATATGACTTTCAATGAGCACACTCCCAGTGTGAAAGGTTCTGGTCCTGATTGGCTATTTGATCTTGATTTAGTTACCAACTGTTTTAACAAATCTTGTGAGCATGTTTCAGGATCCATAGATATACTACCCACAGGTGATCCTGACCCAAGATTTGAGCTGACAAGACCTTTAAGCTACATAACTTCTGCTCCAGTTGTAAGTAACCCTGCAAATGGAGTTTCTATCAGCACAACAATGAAAAATCCAGCTGATACTTCTGGGGTGCCTTCAAATTCTAGCTTAGAGGCATAAAACTCAGATGAAGGAAGTTCAAATGTAGGATGAGATGGTGGTGGTGAAAGTGATCAAGAATTTCTTGATGTTGACAACCACTCCATTGAAGACAACATTAATGATGTCACACACTCATTGGATCAAGTCACTCTTGATAAATATGCTGATGTGGAGGGTGAATCTTCAATGCCAGATCAAAATTTCTCTAATTTTGATATGTCTAATCAACTTGCTGTGATCCCTCAACTAAGGATCCACAAGTCTCATCCTACTAGAAACATCATTGGAAATGTTGATTCAGGAGAACAAGAGGACAATCCAATGATGCAAATGTTTGTCTTCACTCTTGTTTTCTATCTCAGATAGAGCCTAAGAAGATTGATGAGGCTTTAAAGGATGGAAGTTGGGTTGAAGCTATGCAGGAGGAGCTGCTTCAATTCAAAAGGCAAAAGGTTTGGAACATATGTCCTCTTCCTCAAGGGAAGACTACCATAGGAACCAAATGGGTGTTCAGGAATAAGAAGAATGATAGAGTACTTGTCATCAAGAAAAAAACAAGACTAGTTGTTCAAGGATACACTCAAGAAGAAAGAATTGACTACACAGATGTATTTGCTCCTGTAGCAAGACTGGAAGCTGTCAGGATATTTCTAGCTTTTGCTGCATCCAAGAATTTCAAGGTCTACCAGCTTGATGTCAAGTGTGCTTTTCTCTATGGGGTGATTGATGAAGAGGTGTATGTCAGACAACCACCTGGGTTTGCAGATCCTGATCATCCTGATTATGTCTGCAGGCTTGACAAGGCTCTTTATGTGCTGCATCAAGCACCAAGGAAGTGGTATGAGACTCTATCTTAGTATCTCTATCAGCATGGATACAAAAGGGGTACTATAGATGGAACTCTCTTCATCAAAGGAACAGGAATTGACATAATGTTAGTTCAAGTGTATGTAGATGACATTATCTTTGGGTCAACTAATCCAAAGCTCTACAAAGACTTTGAGAAGCTGATGAAGGATAGATTTGAAATGAGTGCCATGGGGGAACTCAAAGAACACTCAATTTCTTTCTAGGAATTCAAGTGAAGCAAGTTGACAATGGCATCTTTATAAGTCAGTCAAAGTATGTACAATACATACTTAAAAGATTCAACATGACTGATTGTAAGGTTTCTAAGACACCCATAGCCAGAAATTTCACTTCCTTGGACCTGATCTTGAGGGGGAGTGTGTGGATGAACATCTCAACAGGGCTATGATTGGGTCTCTTATGTACCTCACAGCTAGCAGGCCTGATATTATGTTTGCCACATGTATTTGTGAAAGATATCAAGCCAACCCCAAGATGTCACACCTGGTCACTATCAAGAGGATTTTAAGATATCTAAAAAGTGCTCCAACACTTGGCCTTTGGTATCCAAAGAATTCTGACTTCAATCTGTATTCCTATATAGATAGTGACTATGGTGGCTGCAATATGCCTGCAAAGTCTACATCAGGGGGATGTCAATTTCTTGGTGAAAGGATAGTCTCTTGGCAATGCAAGAATCAATCCTGTGTATCTGCATAAACTGCCGAAGCTGAATACATTGCTGCTGCAAGCTGCTGTGCTCAAGTGCTTTAGATTCAGAATCAAATGCTAGACTATGGATTCAACTTCAAAGAGACTCCTATCCACATAGACAACAATAGTGCTATCTCAATCATAGAGAATCTTGTGCAGCACTCAAGGACAAAGCACATCAATATCAGGTATCATTTGATAAGAGATAATTTTGAAAAGGGGTTAATCAAACTAGTCAAAGTTAACACAAATGAACAATATGCTGATCTGTTCACCAAAGCTTTTGACGAGCAGAGATTCAAATATCTTGTCTCAGCTATTGGGATGATTAACTTTGAGTAGCTTTTCTTAAAACTTAATTATATTATTTCTAAAACCTGTGTGTCCTAAGTTGTCTATTTTATCACCTTCATAAGCCCTTGTTTACTATGGAAGAAAAATCTTTTTGAAAGACATTCCCTTGATTTTTGAAAATTTTGATCTTTTTATCCTTCGAAAGATATGTTTTTACCTTCGGAAGAAACTTAAGTCTTAGAAAACAAATAACTACTTTAGTAGATTTACCTTCAGAAGAAATTTTAGAAATATCTTTCGAAGCATAAATTTTACTTGAGTACTTGTATGTTTTTAAAGAACAATTTTCTTCCAAAAGCAATTTACTCTCGGAAGTTTTATTCTTCTTAGAATAAAATCTCTGAGTATTAAATCTATTCCGAAGCAATATTCTCAAAACTCTTTGGAATATCTTCCGAAGTCATTTTGCCTTCGGAAGCTTTTCATCAAAACTTCCGAAGCTAAAATACCTTCGGAAGCTTTTTCGAAAACTACTTTTTTGAGCAAAAGTAAACTACTTTTTCAGAGGTGGGACCGACATCCGGATTTCAAGGTTTATCCTCTTTCATTAACTTTGTCTTAAATCCAATTCATATATATACCCAACGGTTCCCCCCTCTTTCACTATCTTCTTCATCTGAATTATTCACAAAACCTAAATTCACCCAAACCGCCTTTGTTCTTCACTTCCTTCGTCCTTAAGCTTTCTAAAATGGCCAACCTAAACCTCAGAAACAACCCTGATTTCTCCATGCAACTTCACAGGCAGCACAATCAAGTTGCCTTGTTGAACTCTGAGAAAGATGATAGTTTATAGAGGTTTGCCATTTTCTGGCTCTATCCAACTATTTTACCTCCCTAACCATTGATCCTACTCTCTATAAGGATCGTCTGCTTGAATTTTGGAAGACCTGTCAAGAGGTCATCATGGATGGGGAGAAGGCACTATCTGCCACAGTGCAGGGGAGGACAATCTTCATCACTCCGGCCATCATCAACACTCATCTTCAGTTGGATGATGAAGAACATGAGTTGTCCTTTCCAAAGGAAGCAGTCAATCATTCCTTTGAGCAGATGGGCTATGAGGGAGATTTCTCTGTAAAGACCTTCAGGAAAGGGAAGGTCTCATCCCAGTGGAAGTACCTGCTTCATGTGGTCATCCATAGTTTGTCTAACAAGCATGGAGGGTGGGACCAGATTCCTAAGGATCTCTCCTTCATAGTGCATGGAATGGTTCAAGGGGTCAAGTTCAGGTACTCTCAGTTTGTATATACAAATTTACTTGCAAACTTGGACTCCTTAGAGTATTACATGTTTCCTAGATATGTTCAATACATTATTAACCGTGAACTGGGCTCACAGTTGAGGGAACAGATAATATTCTTAAATTGGGACAGATGAAGCCCGACATCTTTAAAATAATGAAGAAGCCAACTGTAGGCTTCTCTAGTGTAGAAACAACCCTTGTCCCAAAAATGTTAGAGCACATTGCTCAAGGTGACAACCTAGCAACACAAGTTAGTGTTAAAGCCACACCTTCTACCTCTCAACCACTCAAACAGCCACAAACACTCCTCACCTACCAAAAAAATCCAAACGAACCCCTACTCAAGCTATTGAGCTTGTGCAGGCCCCTATATCACTACCCATACAGGAGGAAGTGGACACTGGAGCTCCCACTTCTCTTGAGGAGCAAACCACTCCCATCTCTTCAAGAATCAGTGTTGAGGTTCCTCATGCTCAACCTGATGAGCTCATTAGCCCAACAGCCTTAAGCCTTCACTCTGAGCCTAAACACTCAAGTGAACAACCTTTAGGGGACAGTTACCATCCCCAACCTCTAGATCTAAACCAACCCATTCCCAACCTAGAATTCTATACTGATGAAGACATAGGATTTAGTGAGTACCATGAGTCTCTCTACTCCTCCCATACTCAAAGAGAGATGAGTGCTCCTGATTCTCCTATGTCTAGCCCACATCAGTCACCTATTACTGAGGTGGATCTCCCTGAACCTGTTCAGGAGGTCCATATGGAAGAGGCTCTCACTTCTGCAAGTGATTACATCATTAAAACCTCAACCATGGGAACTCAGCCCATTGACACTTCAACTAAAGCTGTCAGTGAGCAGAGGAAATCCAGCAGCCAAGAAAATGATGCTGGTGGTGAGAGTGAGAACTTTGGTCCAATTCTTTCACCCCCATGATTCTTCTGATGAAGATGAGGGGAACATGAGACTAAAGGTGCAAAAATTGACAAAAACCTGCACCTATCTAGTCTCTAAGGTTAGTCACCTTGAATCTTAGGTGACTACCCTGCAAAATAGGGTCAATGATCAGCAACTTGAGATATCTTATCTCAGGGAACAAATAGTTGAGAGACCTTTAAGGAGAGCTCATCCAGGAACACAAAAACCTATGGATATGCAAGAGGGTGATGCTACCAAAAAGGGGGAGAAAGTCATAACAATCACAGAATCTGGGAGTTCTTCACAGAGTATAAACATTGAGGACTCACCATCCTCACTTGCAATTGTGCATACTCAACAACTTCCTCAAGTTCACATTGATGTGGAATCTCTAGACTCTCTCATTCAGAGTCTCTTTGAGGAAGGTATTCCAAGGGATATTCCATCACCACCTCAAGGAACTTCAAACTATATACTTGGGTGGAGGTATGATGCTGGCAGGAGAGCTCTCATTCTTCAAAGAGTTCAAAGGCAGCAAGAAGTCTTCAACTTTAAGACCTTGAACAATTATGAAGGTCTTGACCTGCTCAACATGCCACTTGTCAATCCAAGCCAATCGAGGCAGGCTGGCTCAAAGGATTCAAGACCGGATTACTGAAGAGTTCAGCCTAAGAAGAAGACAAAGGCAATAAGGTAATGTCATTGGTCAACTGGATGTTGAGGTAGACCCTGAGATTAGCCTCAAAGGGAAAACCTTGACTGAAGGCCCAGTGATAGAGCTTGAGAGCCCTGTCACACCTACAACTACTTCAGCAATTCATTCCATTAGTGAAACACCTGCTGGTGAAGGCGTATCACAGTCTCTCTCTGGCCAGAGCTTGGATGCTACACCAAGCAATGAAGGCCAAAGCTCTCTCCACCCTGTGTCACAAAGGTCTGTGGGTGACAAAGGGAAAAAGATAATGACTCCTGAGGAGATTGAGGAGGAGGAGAGAGAGGAAGATGAAGCTAAGGGGAGAAAGTTCCTATGGGTCTTCAGGCTTCATGCAAGCAGCAATCAGGGCTACCCCCAGACCAAACACTCAAGATGATGAGTTGAGGGTAGTCAGTATTACTTACCAACAGACCAGGAACTATGACATTGATGAGACTATATCTCTCCCCTTAGAGGAACTCAATGAACTGGCAGACATGGAAATGTCTAGGGAGAGGAAGAAAAGAGACAGAAAAGACTATACAAGTATGTTCTTACTCTCTCCCCAGTTCAAGAAAGCCCTGTCCAAGAGACTGTGGCAACTCCACAAGAACCTCAGGTAGATAAAGAAACTGATAGGCAAAACATGATCAACTACCTGAGTGCCACAGGTCCCTACCAGGCATCTGCACTTCTTCCCTTGTCCTTTGAGTATATTGAGTTTGAGTATCTCAAACAACTTGAACTTCAAGTAGTCAAAGAGCAAAAGGCAACAAAAAGGAAGATGATGGAAGAGGCTGCAAAGTCAAGAGCCATCATCCAAAAGAGCATGAAGAAGTCTGCTGACAGACAAAGGATGATGAGCTTCTTGAAGCTGTATGGATTCTACAAAAGGAGACTTGGCCCAATGTCTCTATCCACAATGGATGAGCACATCAGGGTAATCAAGCAGAAGATCAAGAGAGGAGAGCTCATTGACTTACACTCCCCACCAAGTCAAGCCCCTCCTGAAGTGGAGGTTAAGGTTGAACAACCTGAGACAACACAACCTGGACCTCCTGCTGAGTCTCAGCAAGCTTCATCTTCTGATCTACAGCAGGGTCAAACTCCCTCTCCTTCTGAACCTGCGAGGGAGGTAGACCAAACTGAGAAAGACAAGACTGAACAACAAGGTGCTGAAGGCCAGTCTTCTCAGTTGAAACTTTCAAAGAGGAAGAAAAGGATGGCTTCTAAACCCAAGTCAAAGAAGAAGAAGAAGTCAGAGTCATCCACCTCCAAGCCTTAGGATGAATCAGATCATCCTGAGAGAGTGCATGAAGAGGCAGCCCCATCAACTCCAATTCAAGTGGCTCCTCTTGCATCTGAAACCTGGACCTTCACAACTAATCCAGAAAGATGGCATGTGATTAGAGATCAAGGTGGTGAAGATGTCTACACATGGCAAGACTTATTCAACCTACCTCTGGATGATTTGTTTGAGATGAGAAGATACTATGAGAGTCTGAGTGATCCTGACCATCTAATGAAGAAGGGTATGGTCATCATCATGATGAGGACTGTCAACATCTAAAGGTCTTCAAATGTTTTGGTAGCATCAGTCTAGGGGGAGTTTGTAAGGTTTCATATAAGGCTGATGCACCCAAAACATCCAAAGTCTTTCCTGCATGCATGCACTGAAGTACAGAGTAGAGATGCTTCCCAAGTTTTACACCATGCACTAGAAATATTCTAAGTGTAAAATCTTCCGAAGCCAAGACCGACATCTTTCGAAGCCAAAAGTGAAGTCTTCCGAACCTTCAAAGACAAAGTCTTCCGAAGCCAAGAAGTGAATACGGATTTCTTCCGAAGACTTTTGAACACATGCTTTATCTGATGTACTTTTCCATAAAGTTGGACCACCTTTCCGCTGCAACTCTGTTCAGTCACCAACTTACATGAGTTGGTGAAAAGGTCCATGTTTTTTATAACTATACATTGAGGTTTTGAGTCTGTGCTTTCTACTTTATATACTTTTATCCTTTTTATAATATATCAGGATATGAGCTATGGCATGTCATAGTCACTAGTCAAAAGGCAATCTGCCTTTTGATTTTACATTTGATTTTGTTGTCTAGTTCAAATGTTTCCAGCTGGCCTTCAAAGTATGGCTGGCTGTAGGATGTAGCATAAAGTATCTCAGGTCCTTGTAACTTTCTTTATGCTTTGTAATACTTGTAAAAGAACTTGAGAGCAATATACAACATTCTTGAAAACCAATACTTGTGTTGTTTGCATCTTGTTCTGTCTCATATTTACTTGTGTTCTTAGTATCAAACTTATATAGTTACCAGTTCTCTATTTGATCTGTTAAGTGTTCTAAAGCTCTCTCCTCATTGTGTTGTTGTGTTGTAAGTGACCAGCCCTTAAAAGGTCCTGCACCTTCTGAGTGTGAGGTACATAGTGAATGTTTAAAACACTCAAAACATGATAAAGATCACAAAGTATATAACATATAAACCTATGCATGAGCTTAAAAGAAAAAAACATACCTACAATCAATATGTGTGTGAATATGTCTATTATACTAACCTTACTTGTATTTGTGAAGGTAAGATTGATACGATCTCATGAAAGGTATTATTTTACTTGTTTGTACGGAAGAAATATTTCAAATTAGAAAATATTTTTGCTTAGATTAGATACTTATAATGGTGTCATGAAATTTTTTTAATTTATAAATCTTTAAAGTTTTTATTCTTAATGGATTTTTAACTAGGGGGTTCTTAAAAATATTATAAAAAATCACAAAAATATAAAAAATGATTAAAAATACCAAAATATTTGACTCATATGTTTGCACAGTTGTTCATCTTTCTTAAAAATAAAAAAAGATAAAAAATATGAAACACAACTATGTGGTGTGCAAAAAATTAAAGAAATTACCATAGTATCTTAGTCTATGCAGGTTTCTAATGCAAAAAATGCCTAAGACCTGTCAGAATTGAAAATTTGATTCACACTGATGAACAAATAAAATCAAGTAAGAATTGATAACAACAACATAGTCAAAATCTAAAAAAGTTAAAGTCAACAGAAAAGCTATAGTGCAAACATCAGTCAAAATCAGTTACATCTAAAATAGTAAATTATGAAAAATTAAAAATATAATACGATAATAGTTTTGGTTTATGCGGGTGAAGGTAACTCAAGCATATTGACCAATGTGGGTAGGTATTATTTGCAATATGTGCAAGTACAAAATTAATGTACACAACAATATACAACTTGAACTTAATGTATGCAAATATGTCTAAGCCATCCACATTCGTTTTTGTAATGAAAGGCGCATAAAAGAGTGTAATTGTGACTTTACCCATATGCATTTTACTAATATGGTGAATAGTGTTAAATATGGGTAATAGTGTTGCTTTGTATTGAGTTTGAAAAATGAAAATTACAAGTGTCAAGACTTAGTTAATGAATAAAGACAAATGTGAAGCACAATACAATAGTACTGATCCATAAGCCTTTAACTCATGTGAGCAATAGTTAATGCGGGCAACAATGAATATAAACAAATATGGTTGAACTATTCATTTCATTTGTCCAAACAGATAAAAAATCAGAAGTGTGCATTCATATTAACTAATGTGGGTAACAGTCACAAATATGCATAACTAATATGTTCATCCGCATTTGTTTATGTAGTGAATAGTAAACAAATGCGTGCTAGAGTACCTTTAGTAAAATCAAAATTCTACATCCACATTTGTCTTAAACACTTGTACATTTGAAAATCAAAATAACCACCAATTTAAACCCACTTCAGGCAATCATTATTACTTTTCAAATACCGAATGTGTGTTTACTATAGTGCGACGAGTGTGTGTTCTTCAAAATCATCATCCAAACAATCTTAGACATTCTTGAACCTTAATTCAGTCTTATAACAATCATTTGTTCAATTGGTGTTGATTATAAGCTGATTATCAATCCATGTTCAAATCCAAGGATAAACGAATGACGTCAATTAAAACCAAGATTAATGAAAAGAATAAGTTAAAAATCACTGATTTAGACTAAAATCAACTTGTAAGTATGATTATTAAGCAATAGTCAAACTAATATGATCAATGTCCTTACCATATCAATTTACACATGTCTCTTGCATAAAAAATGTCTAATCTTACTTGGAGTAAGCTACATAATGTGAGTGGATTTCTTGATTCTGATGTAGTTGAAACAAAGGATCTCAAAGACATCATTAGATTCATCCAGACTATCAGAGTTGCATATGCTATTACTCTAAGACCGGTTATCTATGAAAGGTTCATTAGATCTTTTTGGAGTACAGCTGAAGTATCTATGGTAGATGATGTTCCAAGGATCTTTGGAAGAATAGATGATAACACCACCTTTTTTTTAACTAAGCATATTATGAGATAATGTCTACAATTGGAGATGATACCAGTCAACTTCATGAGTTGGATAAAGATGTAATTCGTACCTTCTTTGCCAACATTCGCTATGAAGGCGGATTTGAAGGAAAGCATTTACTAAAGGGTTGGTGGATCTGTAGTGGAGATTTCTTATTCACATCTTTCAACACTACTTATCTAAGAGGAAGAAAAGATGGAATGATATTCCTATTATCACATCATTAGCTATCCATGTCATATGCACTAATAGGCCATTCAATATGTCTGCTTATATGTTTAATGGTTTGATGTCTAATGTTAGTGAAGGAAGAAGACAGATGTTCCTTATGTACCCAGATTTCTTAAGTGCCTGATTAATGCTGCATTTCCTAATATTCTTTGAGTTGGACCAGAGATGAATCTATCTCATTACAATGCTAAGTCCTATAACTATATCAAGAAAAGAGACCCAATAAACTATTATAATGAAAAATTCTTTCCATTGTTGCCCTGGATGCTACAACAGATTGGAGAAGGTAGTGCACAAGAAGGTGAGAAGAAGTGATAGAGATTTAACAAGAAATTGATCTTAACATGCCAGTTAAATCCATTACCATTAGAACATCAAGAAGCAATGTCACCACATGCAGTAGAAGGTGGTGATCTTCATATTTCTTCACCTGATCAAGTGGCTTCTCCTTTACATTCTCCATTACATGCTTCACCTGTTCATTTAGTGCATATCTCACCATTACATATTTCTCCTATGCTGGTGTTGAACCAGCAAGTTCTAGTGAATCTATTAGTTCTTCTAATGACTCTGAATAATCATCCAATGACGAGGATGTCCAAGTTTTAGCAAGACATTCCAGTGAGACAGGAAACCTCAAAATACATGCCATCATAACAATTAGTAGAATCAGTTGCTCAGATTCATGTTGAGCCTTCTAGTGAATCAGACAGAGATGAAGTTATTTTAGAGTTACAATTGAAAGTAAGTAGAATGGAAAAAATTAAGGGAGAAAAAGACAATTTGTTGGCTAAAAGAGCTGAGAATTGATCCTAAAAGATAAAAGAATTCAATAATTGGAATCTACTATTGAAAAGGTAAAGGATGAGATGAGTGGTCAAATTGAAACAACAACCATTCAAACTATAGCGATGGAATATCAAGATTGAGGAGTTGGAAAAGAAAATAGCTGAGTTGACAAAAAAATGAATGACATAAAAAAGAAAATGAAAAAGAAAGATGGTGAAGAAAAATATGATAAAGGAGAGAAAGGAGAGAAGGATGAGTTTGATGACATCTTCTCAAGTGATTATGATAATGATGGTAACGATCAAAGATCACTTAAAATATAGAATAAATTTAAGACCAAAGTGGGTAAAGTACATCTGAGAAAACAAGAGAAGAATTGAACCTTGTAATGATTCCATTCTTAGGCCATACTTCAAATGAAGTTGATAAAGAGGTAGCCATGAGTACTCTGATTGAATAATTAGATGCTTATTCATCTGGTGACTTCACCATTGATGAAGATATAATGGAGATCATCAGAGAATCAAGTAGAGTAGTAGAGCAGTATGTTTTGATACTTGATCCAATCATCTTTGAAAGAGAACTTGGCATGAAAATGGTTCTTATTGTGACCCTCACAGATAAGCCAAAAGAATTGATTATGAGACTATCAGAAGAGTTCAAGTTGAAAGAATAAGAACAAATGGCTGAAACTCAAATTGAGCTTTCTAAAGCTTCAACATCTGGTTCTTTTGAACTTCAATCTTGTAAGGATTCCTATAAGTCAGATGCAGCCAAAACATCCAAAGTCTCTCCGCAAGCATGCACTAAAGAACAGAAGTAGAAATGCTTTGGAAGTTTTACACCATGCACTAGAAATATTCTAAGTGTAAAATCTTCCGAAGCCAAGACCAACATCTTCCGAAGCCAAAAGTGAAGTCTTCCAAAGCTTTAAAGACAAAGTCTTCCGAAGCCAAAGAGTGAAGACAAATTTCTTCCGAAGACTTTTAGAGATATGCCTTTATGTGATGTACTTTACCATAAAGCTGGCCCACCTTTCCGCTGCAACTCTGTAAAGTCACCAACTTACATGAGTTGGTGAAAGGTCCATGCTTTAAAGAACTGTACATTGAGGTCTTGAGTCCATGCTTTCTACTTTATGTACTTTTATCCTTTTTGTAATATATTAGGATGTGAGGAATGGCATGTCATAGTCACAAGTCAAAAGGCAGATATGCCTTTTGACTCTACATTTGATTTTGTAGTTGTCTAGTCAATTGTATCCAGCTGGCCTTCAAAGTATGGCCGGCTGTAGGATGTAGTATAGAGTATCTCAAGTACTTGTAACTTTCCATCGATTCTTAGTAACTTGTAATAGAACTTGAACAACAATATACAACATTCTTGAAAACCAAATACTTGTGTTGTTTGCAATCTTGTTCTGTCTCATATTTACTTGTGTTTTTAGCATCTTTCATTAACAAGTTAACCAGTTCCCTATTTGATCTGTTAAGTGTTCTAAGCAACTCTCCTCATTATGTTGTTGTGTTGTAAGTGCATACCCTTCACCGTTCCTGCATTTGGTATCAGAGCATTTCAGGCTCTTGATATAAGATTTCACCATCTTAAGATCCCTCACACTCACAAAATACTTAACAACTCAAATGGCAGCTATAACCAAAGCTGATATGGAAACTGGAACTATGACAAAGTCTCCACTGATCACTCCTGAAGACTTTGATACTTGGTGTCAAAGAATGGAAGGCTTCATCAAGTCTCAAGACTCCAGGATGTGGGACTTTGTAGTTGAAGGACCTTACATACGAAGCACCACTTCTGCTATTGGTGGTGGTATGATTCCTAAGGCTGTGGCTGATTACTCTGAAGCAGATAGAAAGAGAATAGATTGATCAAAAAGCCATGACAGCCCTTTAAACTGCTCTTCCAAACTCCATCTACAGAGGCTTCAAGAAGTGCAAAACTGCCAAGTAACTATAGGAAGCACTGAAGCTGATGTATGAGAGGTCTACTGAAGCAAAGGAGAACAAGAAGGTCCTTATGAAGCAGCAGTTTGAAAACTTCACCATCAGGCAAGTGAAACCATGACTCAACAATACTTCAGGTATGTTAAGATTGTGGATACTCTAATGGATGTTGGAGTAACTCTTGAAAACAGGGACATTGTAAGGAAGTTTATATCCTCTCTTCCTAGACAATGGACACATTATTATGTTGTTATCAAGAGGACTGAGAACCTTAAGACTCTTACTCTCACAGAGTTGTATGGTATTCTTAGTGGCTACCAGATGGAGATGAACATTCAAAACTCATCTGGTAACTCCAGCAATCAACTGAGTTCAGCCCTCCATGTGGTCGAAAGGAAAAGCATTAAACCACATCATCATCTTATATGCTTCCCTGACAACTCACAAAAGGGCCCTTTCATCACCTTCTTAGAGACTCCAAGGGAAAGCTACACTCAAGGAAGTCCTTTCCAAAAGACAAGTTCTTCTCATGCCTTTGTCTCTGCTGATGAAACTTCAGGAAACTTTCTCTTTACTCTTGAAGATTTGGACTGTATCCATCCAGATGATCTGGAGTACATGGAGATAGTCCAACAGATGGCTCTTCTCACTCACAGAGCCAAGAAGTTCTACAAGAGGACAGTGAGAAAGTTTCCAAGCAATGCAGCCAGTGGAAAGTTTGGGCTGGACAAAAGCAAAGTAAAGTGTTACAACTGTAACCAGATGGGACACTTTGCAAGAGAGTGTAAGGCACCAAGAACAAATGGTGGCCAAGCACAAACCGGACCAAACTACACTGAGAAAGCCCCCCAGAATGAGAAGCCAAAGCAGCAAGCTGAAGTTGCTGTTGAAGAAGAAGGCTTTGACTGGAGCTTTCAAGTAGAAGATGCATCTCCAAACCAAGCACTCATGGCAGACCACGGTAAAGCCAAGGTATTGGAACATCTTTGTACTCCTGAATGCATTGCTAAAGTTAATAGATACAGGTCCTATAATTTAGAAATGAGATCTGACCTTGAGTCCTTAGATATTTTAAAAGGTGACTTTAAAAGAGCTGAAAATGATTATAAACTAAAGATAGAGGACTTAAAGAAAACTATTTCAACTCTTAAACATGAGCATACAAACTACAGGACTCAGATCAAAGATCTCATTAGTAAATTAACTGAATGCCAGGCTGAGCTTGTGATCAGCAAAGCCAAGGCAGAAAAATGTGTTCTTGAAGAAGAGACCTTCAAGAACATAATATCCTCATCCTTGCATGAAAAAGTTTGTTATCAAAATACGCAGGGACTAGGATCTTGTGAGATAGCTCGTCCATACACAATCTTGTCTGTAAGATCTCCAAGGTGTGGAACTTGTAAAGATGAGCTTCCCCTCATAGATCATGTGACTGAAGAGGATGAAGAGGAGATGGTGGAGAGTGGCTCTGAGAAGAGTAAAGAAGAGCATTCTAAGAAGGGTCACCATCCCTCTGAGGAGAGCAAAGCTATTGGGATGACCAAGTCAAGAAGAAAGAACTTGATCAGGAAGGTCAAAAGAAAGTCCAAAAATGCTCAAGATATCAAGGCTACCTTCAATTCTACACAAAAACAAGTCTTCATCGCTGCAGGATTTGAAGTGGTAAAGGCTGAAGACACAAACTTGAACTCCATCAACAAGAGTTCTAGTTCATGTCCAAATCATCCCATCATCAAGAAGAAAGCTGATCAGTTGTGCATTGCTGCTATACAACCTGAACCATCCAGCTCCAAAGGTAGTTCTAACCCCACAAGAATTACTAGAGCATCTGCAAAGATGAAGATAGAGAAGGAAAGTGATCAAGTTCAGCCTTGTTCACAAAGAAGAACTCCTAGAAGGAAGAAAATGGACTGTGTTATGTGTGGGAGTACTTCTCATCTTGCTAAGGATTGTGTCTACAATCCAAGGAGTACTCTCCACATGACCAAGAAAGAAACTTCTAAGAGTTTGGAGAAGAAGAAGCAAGCTTCGGAAGGAAAATCTGTTTCCTTCGAAAGCTCCAAAATGAAGAAGAAGACAAGTGGAAACTTGCCTTCGGAAGAAAATTTGTTCTCGAAAGAAAGGAATACTTCTGAAGCACTGAAGCCTGCTGCAGTGAAAGCAAGATCTTCCGAAGGGCCAGTCATCAAAACTTCCGAAGTCATCAAAACTTCTAAAGTAATAAGGTCAAGTCTAAGATTCCAAAGGTGGTATGGAAGTCAAAGAAAGACCAAGTGGCTGAAAGTTCTTCATCAACATCAGCAAATGATCCCTCTAGCATGACTATAGGATCAATTACTGTTGCATTGTCTTCAACATCATTTGATGAGCCCAAGACCAATGAGGCTTGGGTTTCAAAATGTAACTAATCATCTCTTTTGTGCAGGGACAGCTCAAGACAAACAGAAATGTATTGATCATTGATAGTGGCTGTTCCAGGCACATGACATGCAATAGGTCACTACTCCAAAAGTTTGAAAGAATTGATGGAGGACCAGTTGCTTTTGGAGGAGATGCAGGAGGTTACATTATTGGAAGGGGCAAGGTCACAAATGGAAAGCTCAGCATTAAGAAGGTAAACTTTGTCAAGGAGCTTGGGTACAATCTTTTGAGTGTATCCCAATTTTGTGATCAGAGTCATAACATGCTCTTTACTGAGCATGAGTGCATTGTTCTCAGGCCCGGGGTGGTCATTCCTCATGAACACATCTTGCTCAGAGCCCCCAGGAAAGGGAACATGTACAAGATGGACTTGCAAGAAACATCTCCCTCAGAAGAAGTTTCATGCTCTATCTAAAGCAAATAATGATGCATTTTTCCTCTAGCATAAAAGAATGTGCCATGTAAACTTTAAAAACATAAATAAATTAATTAAGAATGATTTGGTAACTAGAATACCAAAAAAAGAGTTTACAAGTGATGACCACTATGTTGCATGCCTAAAAGGGAAGCAACACAAGGTATCTCACAAGCCAAAGGAAAGAAAATCCATCATTAATCCCCTACACTTATTACATATAGATCTCTTTGGCCCCACCAGTGTAATGAGTCTAGGAAGGAACTCTTATTGTTTTGTGATCACAGATGATTTTACAAGATTCACTTGGGTCTTCTTTTTTAGAACTAAGGATGAGTCTCCTGAGATTCTGAAGAATTTCATCTTAAAGATTGAGAATCAATGTGATCATAAGGTCAAAACCATAAGATGTGATCAAGGAACTAAATTCAAGAATCAAATCCTTGATACATTTCGTGATGAAAAAGGTATTACAAGACAATATAGTGCTCCCAGGACTCCTTAGCAAAATGGTGTTGCTGAGAGAAGAAACAGGACACTAATTGAAACTGCAAGAACTATGTTGTCTGACTCTAAACTGCCTATCACCTTCTGGGTAGAGGCAGTGAACGCGGCTTGCTATGTGCAAAATAGAGTTTTAGTGGTTAAGACACATGGTAAGACTCCTTATGAACTTTGGCACAAGAGAAAACCCTTCACTGGTTTTCTCAGGTCATTTAGATGTCCTTGCACCATCTTGAATACCAAGGATCAAATTTCCAAGTTTGCTGAGAAATCAGATGATGGACACTTTATTGGATACTCTTCTCAAGCTAAAGCTTATAGAGTATACAATCTCAGAACTAGAGTAGTTGAGGAGTCAGCCAATGTGACTTTCAATGAGCACACTCCCAGTGTGAAAGGTTCTGGTCCAGATTGGCTATTTGATCTTGATTTAGTTACCAAATGTTTTAACAAATCTTGCTAGAATGTTTCAGAACTACAGATATATTACCAACAGGTGATCCTTACCCAAGATTTGAGCTCAGAAGACCTTCAGGTTACACATCTTCAGCTCTAGTGGTAACTATTCCTGCAAATGAAGCTTCTACCAGCACATCAATGACAAATCTTGCTGATGCTTCTGGGGTTCATTCAAATTCCAGCTTAGAGGCACAAAACTCAGAAGAAGGAGCTTCAAATGTTGGAGAAAATGATGGTGGTGAAAGTGATCAAGAATTTCTTGATACTGATAACCACTGCATTGAAGACAACATCAATGATGTCACACACTCATTGGATCAAGTCAATCTTGATAAGTGTGGTGATGTGGAGGGTGAATCTTTTTTCTCAGATCAAAATTTTTCAAATCTAGATCTGTCTAAGCAACTTGCTTTGATCCTTCAGCTAAGGATCCACAAGTCTCATTCTACCACAAACATCATTGGAGATGTTGATTCAGGGGTGAGAACAAGAGAACAAACCCATGAAGCAAATGTTTATCTTCACTCTTGTTTTTGTCCCAGATAGAGCCAAAGAAAATTGATGAGGTTCTAAAGGACGGAAGTTGGGTTGAAGCTATTCAAGAGGAGCTGCTTCAATTCAAAAGGTAAAAGGTTTGGAACCTATGTCCTCTCCCTCAAGGGAAGACTACCATAGGAACCAAATGGGTTTTTAGGAACAAGAAGGATAATAGAGGACTTGTCATCAAAAACAAGGCAAGACTAGTTGTTCAAGGATATACTCAAGAAGAAGGAATTGACTATACACATGTTTTTGCTCTTGTGGTAAGACTTGAAGCTGTTAGAATATTCCTAGCTTTTGGTGCATCCAAGAATTTCAAGGTCTACCAACTTGATGTCAAGTGTGCTTTTCTTTATGGGGTGATTGATGAAGAGGTGTATGTCAGACAACCCCTGGGTTTGCAGATCCTGATCATCCTGATTATGTCTGCAGGCTTGATAAAGCTCTATATGGGTTGCACCAAGCACCAAGAAAATGGTATGAGACTCTATCTCAGTATATCTGTCAACATGGCTACAAAAGAGGTACTATAGATGGAACTCTCTTCATCAAAGGAACAGGAAATGACATAATGCTAGTTCAAGTATATGTGGATGACATTATCTTTGGGTCAACTAATCCAAAGCTCTGCAAAGACTTTGAGAAGCTGATGAAGGACATGTTTGAAATGAGTGCCATGGGGGAACTCAATTTCTTTCTAGGAATTCAAGTGAAGCAAGTTGATAATAACATCTTCATAAGTCAGTCAAAGTATGTATAAGACATACTTAAAAGGTTTAACATGACTGACTGTAAGGTTGCTAAGACTCCCATAGCCATAAATCACTCCCTTGGACCTGATCTTGAAGGGGAGTGTGTTGATGAACATCTCTATAGGGCAATGATTGGGTCTCTTATGTACCTCACAGCTAGCAGGTTAGATATCATGTTTGCTACATGCATTTGTGTGAAATATCAAGCCAACCCCAAGATGTCACACCTGGTCACTGTCAAAAGATTTTTTAAGATATCTCAAAGGTGCTCCATCACTTGGCCTTTGGTATCCAAAGAATTCTGACTTTAATCTATATGCTTATACAGATAGTGACTATGGTGGTTACAACATGACTGCAAAGTCTACATCAGGTGGATGTCAATTTCTTGGTGAAAGAGTAGTCTCCTGGAAATGCAAGAAACAATCCTGTGTGTCTGCATCAACTGCTGAGGCTGAATACATTGCTGCTGCAAGTTGCTGTGCTCAAGTGCTTTGGATTCAAAATCAGATGCTGGACTATGGATTTAACTTTAAAGAGACTCCCATCCACATAGACAATAATAATGCTATCTCCATCACAAAGAATCCTGTGCAGCACTCAAGGACAAAGCATATTACTATTAGGTATCATTTGATTAAAGATAACTTTGAAAAGGGATTAATTAAACTAGTCAAAGTTAACACAAATGAACAATATGCTGATCTGTTCATCAAAGCTTTTGATGAGCAGAGATTTAAATATCTTGTATCAACTATGTGGATGATTAACTTTGAATAGCTTTTCTTAAAACTTAATCATATTTATTTCTAAAACCTGTGTGTCCTACGTTGTCTATTATATCACCTTCATAAGCCCTTGTTTTCTTTGGAAGAAAAACTTTTCAAAAGACTTTTCTTAGATTTTTGAAAATCTTGATCTCTTCGGAAGATTCAAAATTACCTTCGGAAGAAGTTCATGTCTTAGTAAACAAATAATTGCTTCAGTGGTTTTACCTTCAGAAGAAATTTCTAAAATATCTCCCGAAGCTTAAAATCAAGTTAAGTACTCTGTATGTTTTAAAAGAACAAGTTCTTTCGAAAGCAACTTACCTTCGAAAGTATTTATTCTTCTTGGAATAAAATTCTCTGAGTGTACAATTCTCTTCCGAAGCAAAATTCTCAAAAACCTTTGAAATCTCTTCTGAAGCCAATTTGCCTTCGGAAGCTTTTTCTTCAGAACTTCCAAAGCAAATAACCTTCGGAAGATGTCTCGACTTCCAAGAAAACTACTTTTTGGGAAAAAGCAAACTACTTTTCAGAGGTGGGACCGACATCCAGATTTCAAAGTTTATCCTCTTTCATTAACTTTGTCTCAAATCCTTTTCACATAAATGCCCAACGGTTCCCCCCTCTTTCACTATCTTCCTCAATTACACTATTCCTTAAACCTAAATTCTTCCAAACCGCATTTTGTTCTTCATCTTTCTTCATCCTTAAGCTTCTAAAATGGCCAACCTAAACCTCACAAACAATCCAAATTTCTCCATGCAACTTCACAGGCAACATAACCAAGTTGTTATGTTAAGCTCTGAGAAAGATGAAAGTTTCTCAGAGATTTGCCATTTCTTAGCTCTATCAAACTACTCCACCTCCCTAACCATTGATCCTAATCTCTATGAGGATCATCTGCTTGAATTTTGGAAGACCTGCTAAGAGGTCGTTATGGATGGGGAGAAGGCACTGTCTGCCACAGTGCAAGGAAGGACAATCTTCATCACTCCGGCTATCATAAACACTCATTTACAATTGGATGATGAAAAGGGTGAGTTGTCCTTCCCAAAGGAAGCTGTAAATCATTCCTTTGCTAAGATGGGCTATGAAGGAGATTTCTCTGTAAAGACCTTCAGGAAAGGGAAGGTCTCATCCCAGTGGAAATACTTGCTTCATGTGGTTATCCACAGCTTATCAAACAAGCATGGAGGGTGGGACCAGATTCCTGAGGATCTCTTCTTCATAGTACATGGAATGGTTCAAGGGGTCAAGTTCAGGTACTCTCAATTTGTTTATACAAATTTGCTTGCTAACTTGGACTCCTTAGAGTATTATATGTTTCCTAGATATGTTCAACACATTCTCAACTGTGAACTGGGCTCACAGTTGAGGGAAATAGATAATATTCTTAAATTGGGACAAATGAAGCCCGACATCTTTAAAATTATAAAGAAGCCAACTGTAGGCTTCTCAGGGGTAGAAATAGCCCTAGTCCCAAAAATGTTAGAGCTCATTGCTCAAGGTGACAACCTAGCAACACAAGCTAGTGTTGAACCCACACCTTCAACCTCTCAACCACCAAAAAGGCCCCAAGTCACCCTCACCTACCAAAGAAAATCCAAACGAACCCCTGCTCAAGCTATTGAGTCTGTGCAGGCCTCCATATACTCACCCATACAGGAGGAAGTGGACACTAGAGCTCCCACTTCCCCTGAGGAGCAAACCACTCCCATCTCTTCAACAATCAGGGCTGAGGTTCCTCATGCTCACCCTGATGAGCTCACAAGCCCAACTGCCTTAAGCCTTCACTCTGAGTCTCAACACTCAAGTGAACAACTTTCAGGGGACAGTTACCATCCCCAGCCATTAGACTTAAATCAACCCATTCCCAACCTCTCATTCTATACTGATGAAGACTTAGGTTTCAGTGGGTACCATGAGTCTCTTTACTCTTCCCCTACTCAAAGGGAGATGAGTACTCCTGAGTCTCCTTTGTCTAGCCCACATCAGTCACCCATAACTGAGATGGATACTTCTGAACCTGTTAAGGATATCCATATGGAAGAGGCTCTCACTTCTGCAAGTGATTACATCATTAAGACCTCAACCATGGCAACTCAGCTCATTGACACCTCAACTGAGGATGTCAATGTGCAGAGGAAATCCAGCAGCCAAGAACCTGAGGCTGGTGGTGAGAGAAAGGACTTTGATCCAATCATCTCATCCTCCAATGATTCTACTAATGAAGAAGGGGGGAATCTGAGACTAAAGGTGCCAAAAATGTCTAAAACATGCTCCTATTTAGTCTCTAAGGTTAGTCACCTTGAATCTCAGGTGAGTACCCTCCATAATAGGGTCAATGATCAGCAACTTGAGATATCTTATCTCAGGGAAAAGATTATACAAGCATGCTCCAACTCTCTCCCCTGTTCAGGAAAGTCCTGTGCAAGAGGATGTGGCTACTACACAAGAACCTCAGGTAGATAAGGAAACAGATAGGCAAAACATGATCAACTACCTGAGTGCCACAGGTCTCTACCAGGCATATGCACTTCTTCCCTTGTCCTTTGAGTACATTAAGTTTGAGTATCTCAAACAGCTTGAATTTAAAGTGCTCAAAAAACAAAAGGCAACAAAAAGAAAGATGAGGGAAGATGCTGCAATGTCAAGAGCTATCATCCAAAAGAGTATGAAGAAATCTACTGAGAAACAAAGGATGATGAGCTTCTTGAAGCTGTATAGATTCTCCGGAAGGAGACTTGGCCCTATGTCTCTATCCACAATGGATGAGCATATCATGGTAATCAAGCAGAAGATCAAGAGTGGAGAGCTGATTGACTTATACTCTTCTCCAAGTCAAATCCCACCTGAAGTGGAGGTTAAGGTTGAACAACCTGAGACAACACAACCTGGACCTCCTGCTGAGCCTCAGCAAGCTTCATCTTCTGATCTACAGCAGGGTCAAACTCCCTCTCTTTCTGAACCTATGAGGGAGGAACACCCAACTGAGAAAGACAAGGATGATCAACAAGATGCTGCAGACCAGTCTTCTCAGTTAAAGTCTTCTAAGAGGAAGAAGGGGATGGCTTCTAAACCAAAGTCTAAGAAGAAGAAGCCTGATTCATCCACCTCTACACCTCAGGCTGAGTCAGATCAACCTGAGGAAGTGCATGAAGAGGCAGCCCAATCAACTCCAATTCAAGTGGCTCCTCTTGCATCTGAGACACCTATCTTATCCTGGATCTTCACTACTAATCCAGAGAGATGGCATGTGATTAGAGATCAAGGTGTTAAGAATGTCTATATATGGCAAGACATAATCAACTTACCTCTGCATGATCTCTTTAAGATGAGAAGATATTATGAGAGTCTGAATGATCCTGACCATCTGATGAAGAAGGGTATAGTCATCATTATGCTGAAGACTACAAACATCTGAAGATCTTCTAAATGTTTTGGTAGCATCAGCCTAGGGGAAATTTGTAAGGATTCCTATAAGTCTGATACAGCCAAAACATCCAAAGTCTCTCCGCAAGCATGCACTAAAGAACAGAAGTAGAAATGCTTCGGAAGTTTTACACCATGCACTAGAAATATTCTAAGTGTAAAATCTTCCGAAGCCAAGACCAACATCTTCCGAAGCAAAAATTGAAGTCTTCCAAAGCTTCAAAGACAAAGTCTTTCGAAGCCAAAGAGTGAAGAAAGATTTCTTTCGAAGACTTTTAGAGATATGCCTTTATCTGATGTACTTGACCATAAAGCTGGACCACCTTTCCGCTGCAACTCTGTAAAGTCACCAACTTACATGAGTTGGTGAAAGGTTCATGCTTTTAGTAACTGTACATTGAGGTCTTGAGTCCATGCTTTTTACTTTATGTACTTTTATCCTTTTTGTAATATATTAGGATGTGAGCTATCGCATGTCATAGTCACAAGTCAAAAGGCAGATATGCCTTTTGACTCTACATTTAATTTTGTAGTTGTCTAGTCAATTGTATCCAGCTAGCCTTCAAATTATGGCCGGCTGTAGGAAGTAGTATAAAGTATCTCAAGTACTTGTAACTTTCCGTCGATGCTTTGTAACTTGTAATAGAACTTGAGAAGCAATATACAACATTCTTGAAAACCAAATACTTGTGTTGTTTGCAATCTTGTTCTGTCTCACATTTACTTGTGTTCTTAGCATCTTTCATTAACAAGTTAACCTGTTCCCTATTTGATCTGTTTAGTGTTCTAAGCAACTCTCCTTATTGTGTTGTTGTGTAAGAAAGAGGAAGGAAAAGGCTCAAGGAATCATAGCCATGTTTCTTATCAACCAAGGTTAATCATTGAAGAAGAACCGATTCCACAAAATAAGAAAAAGAAAAAAAGATCCAAGGAATCTTGCTGCTTGTGCTTAATTAGTAGAAGAGTCACAAAGCAACAGAGCAATTGTCATTACACCAAGCAATTTCATTACACCAAGCAATCATAGACTTAGAGGAATAAGAGATTAAAGGAGGATATGATTTGGCTACAGGTTTGTTTGATGAGCCAGAATTTTCGTGAAAGTCCTTCTAAGCAAGAAACTTCAATAGTAGAAATGGTGGCAAAGGCTCAGATTGATGATTTGATGATCAAGGCCATGTTCCTTATCAATCAAGGTTTTGATGCAGATATGGTATTTGGAATGACTTATGAAGCTATGACTGAAGAAGTGATAAAGGTTGAAAGACTCTTAGATCTTTAGTGGAAACAAAGTATGAGAAGAAGATTACTAAAGAAAAATAACAAGTCAAAGCTAGACCATCTACCACTGTTGACCATCAACCAGTCTGCCATCTCCTTATTATCCATTTCGGGATCCCTATGTTATGTTAGATAGGGAAATGAAGGAATATCTTACCAAAACTGGATATACCAAGAGAAAGTTAGGTCCAAGAAAGAACAAATATTTGAGAACTGCAATTTTAAAGTATATTCAAGAGATGCAAAGCAAGGTGAAAGCTTTGCAAGAGAAAGTGATAGTAAGAAAACCTAGATCAAGAATATTTACACGGTAGATCCAGCTCACTAGAGCTGAGCATGACACCTTTGCACCACTACTTAACAAGAATACAAATTGGTTTAAGCAACCTTCACAAGTTCAATTAAGAGAAGGCTTGATCACTTCTGAGATGTTAGAGTACGTGTCTACTCCCAAAGGCAAAGTTGATGTGAAAATCATTTCCTGGAAGTAGGAATATGATTGCAACATGTTCATGAGAAAGAGGATAATTGGGTTAGTTCAATTCTTCACTGAATCATGATATTGTTAACTCCTTGAAGATCCATGACTTGAAATAATTAGCTAATCTGTAGTTAATCAATCATGCTGTAATAGCTAGAGGTTATCATTTTAAGAAGATATAGAAGATGTTAAAAAAACCAACAACTTCAAAGCTATAAAGGAAATCAGTTTGAGAGGTGACATAACTTTCATCAATCGTTTCGAAGAAAAGAAGAAGTCGGTAGAAGAGTTGGTCATTCCTAAAGGTAGAGTAAATCCAACTAATGAATTGAAGAGGAAGAGAGTGTCAAGAACTCACCAAACTATGCCAATCTCAAATGTAAGATATGATAAAGAAACATACGAGTTGGTTATAGAAAGAAGGAGGGAAGGAAAGGAAGGTCTTGACATCAAACTATTTAGTGCCTATGAGGTGCGGCTGCTAGATGAAGCATATATTAACTATATGTTCACTAGGCACTTCAGAAGCCTAACAAATAGAATGAGAGAAAATGATCTTGTGTTCTTCCTCAAATGCATAAGAATCCGAATGATTGCATATGATAGGATCAAGAAAAGAATAGATTCTAAGAAGAAGAATAGAGTCCTATTATAGTTTGGAAGCATGGTGAAACTAGAATTGAATTTAGATGGAGACTTGGTCACTCACAGAGAAGGTTTATCAACCATTACTATGTATGAACCTCACTCACTAAGACAGATGCCTATTGAGGCAATTAAAAGGATGAAGCAAATGAAGATACACGTTTTGGACAGAAGCAAAATGAAAGAAGCTAAAGAGTTTGATCATATGATCAAGGAAATTTTAGATCCCCCTTTGATTTAATATCCAGAGACTCTTGAATCACATCCAGCTCCTGCTTCAACCTCAGATCCAACATCAATATCAACACAACAACAAGAACCAGCACTAGCAGAAGATTCAGCAGAATCTTTACAACCTCCACCACCTACAAACCCTTGAAGTACTTAGGTTGTATAACCCTTAGGGGGAGTATTATTGAAATATCATAATGTTGTTAGATGATTATGCGTGTCACATATTAAACATGACTTTTTAAAGGAGCATTTAATAGTGTTGTGATTGGTCATATCACACAGTTCATAGTATTTGGTTTGTTTCTTGATGTTTGATGTTGAAGATGTAGATGAAAAGACCTTTTGTTTTGGTTCATATTTGGCCTTTTAGCTGAAGCAACATTAGCTCTTATAACCACATTTGTCGGTTTTTCAGATATTTTTTATTGAGGTTTTATAATCTGCTTTTGCTTGCACTTTCTATTCTTTTTATACTTTTCAAATTTTCACAATCAGATTTTGAAAAAAACATTAAAACCAACTTGTAGGTTTAATTTTGAGGTTACTTTACTCTTTCGTGATATGCGCATTTGAGTTTTTTCCTTTTGATGAGGATGAAGCTTGAGCTTTGCCTTTGGAGTTGGATGAAACATTATTTGATTTGTTTATATTTTTTTAAGTTTACCATTATCAGATTTTCCTTTAGCAGTTTGTTTCATCTCAAGCTTGGCATCCTCATCATGGATAATTCTTGCAGGTGTAAATATTACTAAAGGAATGATGGCCTTGATAGTACTTTTAGGTTTATGAATGTACATTGGCTTATCTGAGTACTCCTTGACTTCAATTAGATGCCCAATTTTTATCTTTTCTACATTTGTTTTCACATATTCATATTGGTTGGACAGTGTAGTTATTAGATTTGGTGTGAATAATTCTAATTTCATATTGTTTGTTATGTGGATTTATGTTTAGACAATAATTTTCAGATTTGGTGTTAATAATTCTAGTTTCATTCAAATCGTTTTTTGTCAAAGACTTAGGCATGACAATGTAGTAGTCATTGTAAGGTGGGAGACAAGCCTTATATCCCATGCCAGTCATGTCTTTTGGTTATTTCTTGAAATCAAGTAACTCTTGAAGCTTAGTTGAATAGAATTGAAACTTTTCAAGTTTCACCTTAGTTGCTAAGTGTTCAGCTTTTGATTTAGTTAAAATTTATGTTATATTTCAATTTTAGCTTCAAGGGTGTACTTCTCACCATATAGTTTTTCAATGTCAACAAGCAATGATTTAATTTTAGTTTTAAAACTTCCCAATTCATGCTTGAGCATTTCATATTTAACTTTATCTTCCTTTACCATGTAAGCCATATTGTAATTATGCTCTTTGTAACCTTGCATTTCGTTGATGCATTTTTTGCTACAGAGATTGGCTTTTACCTCAGCAGGCATTGTTGTAGGACTATCATTGATGTAAGCCATTAGTGCATGTTTCTGAAAGGTTAGCTTCACTTCTTCTGCATAAATGCTCCAGTCACACATACTATCTTGTTAGATGCACAAATATAAATACTTATGAAGAAAAGAAAAGAATTAGGGATAAGACCTACAACTAGAATAATTTCTTTCATTTTTGGACCCTGCACCCATTACAACGCTACTGTATTTTGATCATCTTACAATTAATATACAAGTATTTATGAGCGTTATGATGTGTTTAATTATTGTTGATTGTAATTCCACTACAATTGTGCATTCAAATCATTTAATATATTCAATCCATCATTGATTATTATCCACTCAATTGGTGGCTCTTGAATTCGATTCATAACCCACTATTTTGATTCGTTTATCGATTGATCTACCGATTGATTTGCAAATCATTGTGTTCTACATCTTTGATTGTAATCAAACTGATAATATTCAAATTAATCAACTATTCGACCTTCAAATTCATCATGAATTAAAGTTCGTTGTTTGATTGAGTGAAAATCATTAAAATCAACCAAAAACCTTCCAATCAGAGAGTGTATGTGAGAATTATGACCGGAGATTAGCACGGGTTCCTAATCGAAGGTTACTACATCCAATTCAAGAGTAAAACATAACAATTTCACCAAAACTTGAAGAACATATTTTTGTATTGTTCATTGCATTTGCTTGAACAATTGTTCATTGCATTTGCCTAGTACTACACTATTCATAGCATTTCTCCCTAAACATCCACTGTTCATCACATTTGTTGTGTACTGAACTGTTCATCATACTTGTTTGAATGTTCACTGTTCATCACATTTGTGTAAAGATTTTTTTTCACCATATTTGTCTCTTGATCACTGCTATCCGCGTTTGTTCTTGATTTTGACTTAATTGATCAGATTGGACTATTTGAATGATTGGACATTAAAATCAATATAATATCAACTCACCCAAGTTAAAATCAATCTAATATTATCAAACAAATATAAATCAAGCAATCTCATCATGGATTCACTTAGTTCTTTAGAACTTGGACAAAATCCGAAACCACCAATGCTAATACACAAGTCAGAGTTAAGCATTGCAAAATCAGGTTTAGGAATTACTTATTTGGTGTTAATGCAGATTTCTAGATTTCAATATGCAGATGTACTTACATTCCTACAACACTAGATGTTGATTAGTACCGCACTGTCAAAATTCTAGTTAAAGACCCTTCTTTATATCTTGACTCTAAGGATTAGAAAAAGATCAAGATAGACATGAAGGCATACTTACTCCTGACTCAGCATTAAAGATGGATGTTCTTAATACTACTAAAGGGGTGTGGGATGCTCTTAACATTATGTGTGAGTGCAGTAGTGAAGTCACTAAGATCAACTAGGATAAACTGGTGACTAGCATGAAACATTTCACCGCATCAAGGGTTAATCTATTTCAAAGAAGCTTTATAGATTCGTGCAATTGGTGAATGATTGGAGATATTGAGTGTGACTTACAAAGAGAAGGAAATAAACAACAAGATGCTCCACTCTTTGCCTAAGAGTTGGAGGCAGAGTGCGACTATGTTGAAGAACACTCTTAATCTTGCTAGAACCAGTTTGGATATAATGGTTGCTAAGATTGAAGCATTCGAGCTTGATGAGAAATCTAGAAACCTTAGAGGGCTACAAGTGATAGAAGTATACAAGTTTTCATCTCAAACTCATTCTATAGAAAATACCTTCATCACATAAGAAGATGATTTTATGGCACCTCAAGAAAGTAAAAGATCAACTGCATTTTTGTCTGCCTAGCATCAAAAGATGCAACATCCTGAACTTTTGAAATAAAATAAGTATAAATAAATTAACATTTTATGTGTTAAAAGTTAAATACACTTGTAACAATGAAAATCTAATTTTTAGGGATGGAATGTAATTATCTAAACCCCATCATCCCAACATAGCTGCATTTCTATCAGACATCCCCATCCCTTCTAACAACCCTTGCGAGGGAGACCAGAGTCCCTCCGGCCAAACTCTCTGATGATAAACACGATCACAAGAAGACGCACGACACCCTCTTTCATCTTTCCCTCTTGGTTCAAGCTCGCAACAGTAGGACGATTAGGACTCGAAAGCTACTCAAAGGCATCAATAAGTGCCCTTCAAAGATGATCAAGCTTTGCAACAGAAGCAACATAGAACCTAGAGCAGCCTCATTCGATGGTCCTGGTGCAGCTGCTATGGTAGTCTCGGCCGCACACGGATCCGAGCTCCATGAACCTCCAGTTAGCCTTCAAGATCTTAAGAAAGCAGGTTCTGTTCCATGAGGATGTTATGGCTGCTAAGGGTGTGATTCCTGTAGGATGGTGATGGTGATGTCTAAATGATGGTGATGATGGATGTACAATAGAAATGGTGATAGGATAATGAAGTAGCTTCTGTGATAATGATGAAGGGTTTAAGGCGGTAATTGTTGGTTACCTGGATGGTGCTTAATGGCAGCTCCTAACCTTGGCAATGATGGTGTGATGATGCTAAGAATGATGCACCTAGGCTTCCAAATAGTAGTCATTTAATGAGAGTAACTATAAGTTGTCGACAACTTCATGAGGATGTTAAGGGTAATGGTTCATGTGATGATAGTGATGGCATTAATGATGTTTAAATGCATGTGAATCTAAGAATGATAATTGTTTTCATATGATGATGTTGTTTGAATCATGATGGTGATGAGGTTGAGTAATGTTGGTAAATCAACAGTGATGATGGTTATGAGGTGATGATAATTAGTAAAGATTCTCAAGATAAAAGAAATAGTAATTGTGTTATGGTGCTAAAGGTGTTGTTACAAAATCATGATGGTAACGATCACATGGTGATAAGGGATTCATAATAAAGTTGATGGTGAATTGGTTATGATAACAATGTCACTTAGAAGTTCAAATGGATTAAAGACTAAAGAAATTTGGAAATTAATGTGAGTTACAAATTTCGCCTCCTTTTATTAAACGTCTTAAATGATTTGGGGTGATATACTGATGCGGGCCCAAGTGTGGATGAGCAAGCTTTATCCTTTTTGGAGGCCCAAGATCGCTTATCCAAGGGGGCTTCACTAAAATGGTCATAAGTTGGGCTAGAAGTCTCCGTTTTGGGCCCACGGCCAGTCAAAACGACTTATTCTAGGAGTTATTTCAATTTTTGTTTTATTTTTACATTTTGTTGGACTTTGCGTTTGGCCCAGTTTTCGGCCCGTTTATGTTTTGTGGCCCATTCGAATTTTGTTTTGTTTATTTATATGATTGTAAGAGATGGGAGAAAGATGATTCAAGTTATATAAAAATCTGTTTTTTCTCTCTATCACTGTGTGTGTTAGTGATCAACCCTGATTATCGGTATTCTTTGTGAATCAACGATAGTTAGAAGAATTGTTCCTGGTATTCTCGTTGAATCAACAGGTTAATTATCTATCTCTCTGTTTCCGACTGCATCATATACATACTTTAATTTTTAAGGTTTAAAGTTATAAAAGCAAAAGGTTTCTTGATTATAAATAAGTTTCAGTAAAGGTAATAAAGTATTTCTAAAGTTGACGCTGGTAGCATTTGATGATATGAACCATTAAAAGTTAGCATACATTTATAAATGAATTATTAAGCTTATGTGATTCCATGGGATGGGACTTGAGTATTTCTTAACTGATTAACACATAGAATAGGATGTTAGAACACGACTATATGATATTTAATTATATTTGTATAGTTATAGTTCAAGTGATGTTATTTGAATGTGATTCTTGATTACCTTGTGTTCCATGATCGTTCTAAAGGGGTTGAAAATGATATGTATGCTTTAAATGTTCGTAGATCTATAGTTTAGATCATATATTTATTGCCTCCATTTCTTGGGGTTCATGTTACTCTTCACCAAAGGTGAATTACCTATTGAATACTGTTCATCGAAGGTGAACTACTCATATTAGATTGTACTCATCCGCATTGAACCTAGTCTTCAACCACATTGGGTATAATCATCCACATTTACCCAATAGTCATATGCCTTGAACCCGACCTTCAACCGCCTTGGGTACAATCATTCGCACTAACCTAATAGTCATTCGAATTGAACCCGACCTTCAACCGCATTGGGTATGATCATCTTCATTAACCCAACAATCATTCGCATCAAACCCGGCCTTCAACTTCATTGGGTATAATCAGCCGCAACAACCTAACAGCCATTCGCATTGGTCCAATACTCATCGACAATAATGGTATAATGCCTACCGTCATCCATATTGGCTTATACCTAACCACTAAGCCATTGTAAGTCTGCATTGACAATAAATAACAAATGCTTATCCACAATTGGGTAGTCACTCTACTCTAAGGATACTTAGACTACTTCCCCTAGGCATGTTCAATATGTCAACTAAGAAGTCAATGTATATCAAGGTTTATTGTATGTCACTATTACCCAAGACTAATGTGTTACATGACTCCCATGTCTTGAAGGTTACATTTATGGTCTACTTATTATCACTGTCCTCAAAGATTAATGTTTATTATAACTCCAATGATTTAATGGTTACCCTTGTGGTATGCATGCTATCACTGTTATCAAAGATCAATATGTTACATGATTTCTATGATGCTTTACCCTTTACCCAAGACTAGCTCTATGCTTGCATCTAATTGCCATGATTAGTGCATTGTATGGTTATTGTAGCTTTCTTTGTATTTGCATTTAAGGGTCTACAATTGGGGCCTCCCGAAATTAGGTCCTTACAAAAGACCAATAAGATTCCATCCTCTACACCACAAGCTACAAATCAAGTTTTTGCTCCATGTAAACATGCAAATGAAGAACAAAAGGCAACTTACAATGCCTTTGTGTCTAGCTTTGAAGCTTAACAAGGTGGTAGACTGACCTCAACGCATATGAACCAAGAAGATCTTGAAGAAATGGATCCATGTGATGTAGAAGAGATGGATCTTCAATGGCATATGGCCATGACTGCAATGAGGGCCTAGAAATTCTTCAAAGAAAGGGAATAAACATAATTTGAATGAGAACACCAAACTTGGTTATGACTAAACCAAAGTTAAATTCTACCACTATGGTGTCAATGGCCACTTCTCAAGGGAATGTAATGTTCCAAGAAGCAACAACAACAAATTCTCAAGAAGTTCATATGGCCAATCTTCAAGTCAAGGTAGTCGGATCTCTCACAATGATCAAAGCAATCAACTATCATTTTAGCAGACTCAACATCAAATCAGTCATCAATCTTAATCAACACCTCAACATTCTTCTAATGCTCTTCTCATCGGACAAGATAGTGTGTATGATTGGAGCCTCTATGAGGAAGAGGTGAAGCCAACATATTAGAACATGCACTAATGGCTCATATCAATGATGCTCCAACTCCAATGCCAACTAAGGTAAAAGCCAATCTTTGTAGCAAAAAAATGCATCAACGAGGTGCAAGTGTAACACTCGATGCTTCGTACCACCAATATTATCCGCTTTGCTCACGAGAAGCTCACAGATTTGCTTTTTGGTTACCTGGGTGAAAACTTCCCAGGGAGGTTACCCATCCATGGATTCCTGCTAGCTGAGCACGCTTAACAGTGTAATTCTCCTCTCATCCACAGCCACTACGCTCAAAACACGTTGGTAATATTAGAGACCAGGCATTCCTTATGAACCAGAAATCTCTCCTGTCCATGGCCGATGTGGGATTTGCGTAGGGTGTCACAATCACCCCCTTTAGACTCGTCATCCTCGATGAGCCCAAGAAGTCACGGTCCTTGGTGAGGTTTGTCCCACCATCCCGAACGGCAGAGGAGTGGCCCTGATACCATTCTGTAACACCCGGCCCTCGTACCACCAATATTGTTCGCTTTGCTTACGAGAAGCTCATGGATTTGCTTCTTGGTTACCCTGAAAACTTCCCTGAGAGGTCACCCATCCTTGGATTCCTAACAGTTGAGCACGCTTAACTATGGAGTTCTCCTCTCATCCACAACCAATACGCTCAAAACGCGTTGGTGATATTAGATACCAGACATTCCTTATGAACAAAGAATCTCTCCTGGTCATTGCCGATGTGGGATTTACGTAGGGTGTCATAACAAGGCTATAGAGTACACAATTACACGTTGGCTAATATAGTGAAAGAGGAAAAAGTACAATATGAGATGTTAAATCATGAAATGAGAAGCTTTAAAAAACATAAAATCACTGCTTGCAGATATTGAGAAACTATATGGTGAGAAGTCTACACTTGTAGCTGAGATTGAATGTACAGAAATGCTAACAAAATCCAAAGCTAAACACTCAGCTACTAAAATAAAAGATAAGTTTCAATTTTCATCAGCTAAGCTTCAAGAGTTGGATGAATCACAAAAGGAACCAAAAGATATTATTAGCATAGGTTAGAACGCTTGTCCGCCACCTTACAATGACAACTACATTGTCATGCCTCACAAAATAGATTAAAATCAAGTTAAAATTATTGATACTAAATCTAAAACTTTTTGTCAAACAACAAATCCACATAATAAACCTCATATATATGTGGAAACTTATAAAGAAAAGATAAAGAATGGGCATTAATTAGGATTAAAGAGTACTCAGACAAGCCCGTGTATGTTCAAAAGCCTAAAAGTCCTATCAATGCAATCATACCTTTTATGAAATTTACACCTACATGTATCATTAGTGATAAGGATGCAAAGCCTAAGTTAAAACAAACTGCTGAAAGAGGATTTGATAATGAGATCAAATCTCATAAAAATTCAAAGAAATCTGATAATGTTTCATCAAACTCCAAAGACAAAGCTGCAACTTCCTTATCATTGAAAGGCTAATGAGCTCATTACCAAAAAGTAAAATAAACTCAAAATCAAAACCACATGTTTCTTTTGGCATCTGTTCAAAATCAAATTGTGAGAAATTTGAGAAATATGAAAAGAAACAAAAGAATAGACAAAAGCAATTCATGAAACCTCAAATTAAAAGATTAAAAAAAACCAATTCATGAGGTGAAAATAACTATTTTTGCTTCCAGTTCAAAGACTAAAGATGTAATAAAACACAAAGCCTTTTCATCCAAAGGTTCAACATCCAAAGCTTCAAAATCAAACATCAAAAATTGGTCTGATATGGCAAATCACAACACAGTTGAATGCTACTTTAACAAGTATTGTTCAATATATGACATGCATAATCATCAAACTTCAAAATGCTATTTTAACAAATTCTATGCATTGTGTGATATGATAAATCACAACACAGTTGATTGTTTCTTCAATATGAAGGGTTTAAGATCACCCTAAAACAAACTTGTTTTGCCTATCTCACCAATGTATGCCAATCATACTAGTCCATCATTTGGAAAAACATGTTAGAGTCTCAAAGCATGATGATGGCTTTTATGACACTTGGCATCCAAGATCTATAAGAATTAATCATGAGAAAATGAGTAATTTAAGATAGAATTGAATCCTTATCTTCGAAATCAAAATAAAATGAATTCATTAAATGAACAATGTGAAAGAGTTTTTCATAAAAACAAAGATTAACGTTTTGATTACCCATCTAACAGTTCTGATGAGATTGAGTTTGTGAAAACGAGACTCATCATAACCAAGATTCATTAGAAACAAAAAGGCAAATTCCTTTGCTGGTGAACTTCAACTTAGGTTTTCAAAACCGAATTTTGATGAATCTCAAATAAAAATCAGATTCAAGGAGTTACCAAAAAGTAATTGTGGTTGATAGAAATAGGAAATCCAAGATCATCCTAGATTGGGTTCCATATTCTAACTGAGTTATTTGTGCTTGTAAGATCATCCAAGAAGGTCTAACAATATCTGGGATGTGGATAGTGGATGTTCCCGACACATGGCACGAGATAGTTCCATTCTGCATGATTCTAAGCACATTCATGGAACATAGTGGCTTTTGGTGGAGATTCTCAAGTTGGAAGAATCAGTGATGAAGGAACATTGACAAATGGCCTGTTTAGCTTCGACAAAGTTAACTACTATGAATATTTGAAATTTAACTTGCTGAGCGTGTCAGAAATCTATGATAGAAAAATATTCTACTCATTTCATAGAAACCCATTACTATATCTTGAAACTAGTATTTCATATATTTGAAGAATGTGTTGTCTTGAAAACACCAAGAAAGAATAACACGTAAGTTTTAAACCTAAATTTGTCCAACCAAAATAAGAAATATATTTACTTTCTAAAGCATCATTTGATGAGTCATAATTATGGCATAGGTGTTTGGGACATAAAAATTCAAAAAAATATGAACAAGTTGTTCAAAGGTAACCATGTCATTGGATTACCTAAACAAGAATTTCACTTAGTTGACAATTTTTCAGCGTGTCTCAAATAAATGCAATATAAAACTTCCCATAATCCTAAGCTTATGAACTCAAACATTACTACATTGAAGTTGCTTTATATGGATCTTTGTGGCCCAAATCATATCATAAACATAGGCAAAATGAAGTATTGTTTGGTAATCATTGATGACTTTTATAGTTTATCTGGGTCTTATTCATACTTTATAAAAATGAATCAACATAAATCATTAAAGATTTGATCACTAAGGGTAATTAGAAGTGATAATGGAACAAAATTTAAAAATGAATATTTGAGTTCATTTTATACCGACAAAGGGTATTGGTCATCATTTTAGTGCAACTAGAAATCCTCAACAAAATGGGGTATCTGAATGAAAGAATAGAACATTGATTGAGTAGCAAAAATAATGTTAGTTGATGCTAAATTGCCAATCAACTTTTGGGCTAGAGCAGTTAACATAGCTTGTTATGTACAAACAGAACATTGGTTATAATAGAGAGTAAAGAACACCTTATGAGTTGTTATTTCATAGAAAACATTTCATTGGTTTCTTCAAGTCATTTGAATTTCCTATATCAATATTAAACACAAGAGAACATTTAGGAAAGTTTGCACCCAAATCAGAAGAAGGATTTTTTGTTGGTTATTTATCGGTCTCTAAAGCTTTTAATGTGTTTAATTCAAGATTAAACTTAATTGATGAATCCCTAAATGTTGAATTCAACGAGCATTATTTTCTAAATCATAAAATGGTCCTGACTGGTTGTTTGATATTAACTCTCCAACAAAATCATTTAATTAATCTGTTGTGTCCAATGCAAATATGAATCAAGCTAGTGGATCATTAGGAACACTTGAAGCTGATAAAGATGACTTACATTTTATAGTAGTTCCCTATGCCAATATTTTATTTTAATATTTCAATTTTAAACGACATATAGATAAAATAAATTTAAAATTTCACTCATGCATCTTCAAGTGAAAACCTATTATTTCCTATGCCTTTTTCGATTCCTACATCTAGTTGTAGCTAATATAGCTTACAACAACATATCCTTCAAAATTAATAACTAGCATACCAAAATTCAATATTTATTCTTAAATTTTTTTCAACACCATTAACAACAATGAAAACATCAAAAATGTTTGAACTTTGAATAAACAATTTAGAAAACTAACCTTTCAATATTCAACTTAGTTTCTTAGTCCTTAGAAAACAATAAAACATCACAAATCACAACAAAACTGGTGAATTTAACATACCCATTTAAAAGATTAGGCTTCTTTCTCTGTTACAACTATGAAACCATAACTTTATTCAACAATTTCCACAATGAACCCACAATATATGTATGACTACTAACCAGTAGTGTTGCATTACGCTGCACATGAAAGTTGTAAAACATCTTAAAATCAACTTATATACAACTTAAAAACAACATTTTTAATCTGATATGGCTTGTTAAAATAAAAAATTCGAAGTCTTTATTAAGAGGGTATCTTTTCACTAGCATTTTTAACTTGATTTCATTTGTCAAAATCGATGTTTTGTACAATTCGAAGTTAACTATCTTGGTTTAGCAGAACAAATATGAACAAATATTACCTAACTAAAAGTAAATAATATTGGGGCAGATGAGATTACCTCAAAGAAGAGGCATCACCCAAATACATATGCAATATGTAGATTAATCTAGCAGGGTGGACGAACAGTTTGTTAACAAACAAACTAACTATATTCTTCTAGGTACCAAAATCAACAAATAAATTAACTATCAAATAGGGTTTTAATAAGTCAACAACAACAATGAAAACATCAAAAAGGTTTGAACTTTGAGTAAACAATTTAGAAAACTAACCTTTGAACATTGAACGTAGATTCTTAGTCCTTAGAAAACACCAAAGCAAGTCACAACAAATTGATGGCAGCTGCAGGCAGTAGGCACAGCAAGGGGAAGGAGGCCGCAGCTCAGCTGCAGGCAGTGGTCGGAGCACCTGAGCAGGCAACGACGGGGGCAGGGCAGGAGCGACCGGCCGAGCAATGAGGGGGCAGGGCAGGGGCAAGGTCGAATGCGATGGTGGGGAGTTGTAATTGGGGTTAGGGTTTTAATTTGTGTTATAAGAGTTGGGGTAATTTAGTAATTTACTAATTAGAATGTAACACCCCGAAAAGTCGAAACGAGTCATTAAGGATAATGGGCTTAATTAATGGGTATTTAATAAAAGAGGGAAATGGGTTTTGGGCTAAATTGGGTTTATGGGCAAGAGCCTAAGTGATTAAGGCCCATAATCAGCTCTTAACCTACCTAAATCAGCCTCCATCTCCATCATTTGAACCCTAGCTCCCAAAATTCATAGAGAGAGAAAGTAGAGAGAGAAAGTGAAGAAAACTCAAGATTTGAAGCTTCTAAGGTTAAGAGATTGAAGATCTGAGTGTTGGAGCATTAAGACCTAAGTAAGAAGCAACAAGTCCAGGTAAGAATCGACCTTTAAACCCTTCTGTAGATCAAACCCGGATTCTAGGGTTTTGGGTTTTGAAAAGTTGCAAAGAATCGCATAAAGGTCACATTTTTACGTATGAAAACATGTATAAAGCTTAGATTTAGCCTCATGGATGATAAACTAAGAGATTGGACGTAAAAAGTTATGATTTTGGGTTAAAAACAGTCTGGTTCGTAATTTTTATGCGATCTGCGAAATTGCATATGCATCCAGCGAAATTGCATATTCAATCAGCGAAACTATGAGGACTTCCTACGAAACTATAGTTTCGCAGGTAGTTTTGCAGACATGGTTTTCCAACGAAAGTTGGGCGAAACTGGCAGTGAAACTGGCAGCGAAGATGCCAGCGAAACAGCCAGCGAAGTTGCCAGCAAAACTAGCAGCGAAACTGCTGGTGAAACTAGCAGCGAAACTGTTAGCGAATCTAGCTGCAAAATTGCTGATCTTGCAGCAAAATTAGCAGCAAATTTAGACAGAAATTAACCCCTTTAAGTGTTAGCTATTCTGCAGGCTGGGTAGAGTGATCCTAGCCTTACGTTTTTAAATGACCAAGATTTTAAGGGGTTTTAACAGGAGGAATGATTTTTCTATAAGTAAATGTGCTATATAAATGTTTAAATATAAAAAATTTTCGCGCTGACCTGGCAGCCCGGCCCCAGCCAGGAGTGTTGCCCCTTGGACCCCACTAGGGGCTGCTGCCCCTAGGACCCCGCTGTCAGGGGCTGCCGCCCCCGAACCCCCGTTTTCCCGCGGCGGGTCGGTTATGCTTTATGATGGCTAGTACTTGGTATGTTGTGTACTTAATAAGTTAAGTATTATATATTAAAGTGGAAGATGATATTGATGAAAAGAGAAACTTAATGAATGTTACCCCCGGGCCCATTTGATGATGAAAAGTCTTGCAAGCACTATGATAGACTTCACTTATGTGAGTCTGATGTATGATGATGGATCTGTATTCATGAGCGGGCTATGTGCCGTGCAGTGTGGATCAACTGTCGGGGGTTAGCTACCGTATTCATGTGTACCGACAGGGATTGACATTTGTTGTCAAGCAACATGGAGCTCTTGCTTTGTGCAATCTCGTTAATGATGAAAGTGAAAGATAATGAAAGAATGAAAGATAATGAACATGCTTATTATGATGCAAGTTATGTTATGTACTAAGATGTATGCATGGTCATTATATGAAGGATAAAGTTTATATTTTCTTATATTATTTAAAACTAGAACTCACTCAGCGAAGCTGACTTTTATGCATAATAGTTGGCAGGTAAACGCTGATGCTGAGGATGGCACACAGAGCTACTTGGGAAGCTATGGATGGCATTCAAGTTTATGAAAATCTTTATTGTAATTTAAGAACAAGTAATATGTTTTGTTTACAATTAAAGGACAAATGTATGAGTACGATATGTTTTCAAAAGTTTAAATGAATGTCTAATTATTTCTGCTGCAATGTTTTGTTATTAAACTGATTTTATGCTATGATTAACCAACTGTGAGGCTTTTCGGGAACGGGGCCTTACATAGAAAGTAAAAAAAATGGCTGCAGATTTATAGTCTGAAAGAATTGAACTCACGACCTCTATTTCCCCTTCACACGTGTTTATCAGTGAACCAGCAACACATATAAGTTAGAATGTGAACCCAAAAATATTAATGGGTTGCCTTCAAACTATAAGTTAACTAAAAAGTTCAATATTATAAGTTAGACTACCGATTCAAAAATCAATAGGGTCACTTGACCCTACCCTTAGACATGGTTCCGCTCCTGGGTCATTGATCGATGAGTTCCTAATATTAGTTCGAAAATTTTGAAAAGTTGTTCTTAACCTTCTTTTTTCAAGTTTGATGTTAGTTTATTAATCATAACAAATTTTGTTTAAATATCAAATAACGAATAGAAGTTTTTTAATATCTACAAATCAAAACTTGACAATATATTTTTTCAATACTCATTGAATTCCTCAACCTAACATTGTTTCTCGTGAAAATTTGTGTAGGTTTACATTAGTATATATAGAACTTTGTGTAGGTTTAGGAATATGCATCCTATCAAATTAATAGTGGCATTTAACTATTAAGAATGCAACCTGATAACATGTCGTTGGGATCATGCAAAAACTTAATTAACCTAGATAGCTAGGGTAAGTTAGGTATCATAGATAATTAGATATCATTAGCACGTGTAAACCAGCCATCCATCACAACCCTTTAAAATAAGTTTCGTATGTAACTTTTAACAACATACCATTATCAACAAGAGTTGCATATATATCACTTTCATAATGCAACCATGTCAAAAGTTACATATATAAATACAATTTGCAACCTTTTAAGAAAAATGTTACAATCTTTACTACAATATGTAACTTTTTAATAAAAAAATTGCAAATTTAATATTTTTTGCAACCTTTTATGAAAAATATTGCATTAAATATTCAAATGCAACCTTTGTGTTTAGCGAAGTTGCATTAGAGTTAAATGCAACTTATTTAAAAAAAGTTACTTTTGAAAAGTTGCGTTAGGCTTATTTTCTAGTAGTGTTATTTTCAAATTTTTTATAATTCAAAACTATTAAATATAACTCTGAAAGCACCAAATAGTGGAATAATAAACTCCCGATAACTTTGTAGTTGAGTTTTTAAACACGCCAAAAAATTCGGTGAGATGTTGAACGTTCCAACTCACATCCGGAAATAGGTTGGCTTCATCATTATCCGAAAGACTATAGAAAAGCTTTCAAAGTCCCCTTTTGTTTTAAAGCACAATCAAACATGTAACAAGACAAATTCCACCGAGTAAGTAAATCCCAAGTAGGATCTAAAACTCTAGAATCTGTATCCTTACAAATTTGTTTATAATCTTGATATTCTTGTCTATTTATTTTTAAAAGGTCATGTAACATATATCTAAAAACTTTAATAAAGTTATCAACAAATTCCATGGCTAGCCCCTCTTGCACTACTGAATTAATAATATGTGCAACACAACGAGTATGAAAAAATTCGTCGTTGCAAATCGGAAGATATTTTAATTTTACTTTTTCAAATGCAGTTGTGTTGTTTGAGGCGTTATTAAATACAATTGAAAAAAATTATTTTGTAAATTAAAAGTAGTTATTGCATTATCCAGAAATTATAACAAAAATTCTCTGGTATGCAGATACGAAAAAAGATTAAATGCAATCATACGTTCATCATTTGCTATGAATTGGGATCTACCCAGTGAGTGGTGACGCAAAGGTACGATTCGGGTAAACCGTGTGAAGCCGACCTAACGTTAGTAGTTAATTTTACACCGCTATTTTAAATTTTCAAAAAATACAATTAAACCATTTTTTTCTTTTTTCCGTAATTTTAAACAATAACTTCTTAGTGTTGTACAACTTATGTGGATGTAACGAGGTTGATGCATCTCTCTAATCAAGTTGGTCAACCGAGGATTGTCAAAGTGACCAAAAGGCAAAACTACTTGAATCAAGATCTTCGTCGTTCGATCTCGAACCGTATTAATGTCCTAATGAAGGATTCCATTGTCTCCACCCAATTGTGTTTGTTATGAATCTGGATTACTTTTCAACGACTTACAAAACCTATTGTAATGTGTTTACTTAAAGTCGTGTTTGAATCTTTGGCTAGCAAAGCTTCACAAAACTTGCAACGAGCCTTTACAAACCTGTCACTCAACTCAACCATATCCCAATTGCATTAATCATCCATTTTACGATAGTGTGCAAGAACTCGAACAATGGTTGTAGCGGTAGACAAACCTTGACCAACTAAAGATTGTAAGTGAGTCATTATATGTACAAAGAGAGTGAAAGAGTGGAAGTGCATAATGAGAGTAAACGAGAGTATTTTTTGTGTTTTTTTGCGTATGTTTTTGCATTCGGAACTTGGGTACTAAAACATATCAAACCAAACCTATTTATACTAAGTTGTAGAGGTAAATTACAAAAACAAAACGGTCAAGTTTTGGTTTACTTTTTTATAAAGGGAAAAAAACAGTAAAAACCGGGTTCGGGCCGAGTACAACCCGGTCAAGTTTGGTTTTGGTTCAGGTCAGGTTCGCTAAAAATTTTAAAACTAAAACCGGTTCCAACCTACGGGTTTCAAACGGGTCAACCCGGGTACACCTCCCATCGGGTACTACCCGTACCCAGGTCCCGGTCGGGTCCACTGGGTCGGGTCCGAACACGGTTTTTATGCCCACCTCTACTATCAAGGACTCTCCAATTTATCAAGCCCACCAGTTCATAGTTTAAATTGGCCCAACAAGTTAGAAAAGCCCACCGTTTCTTTTTAATGTTACTGTCCAAAGCAAACAATGAACAACAATGGTGACCATGGGCTTACGCTGGCCTTATAGTCTTATACAATAGTTTAATATTCGTAAATATTTGGGCCTTGCTAACATTAAATATACTTCATTTGCATATTGCATCTCCAATATGTAGATAAAAAGTATGTTTTAGTTAGGGTTGTGGAAAAGACCAAAATCTAATAGTAGACTGTATTACATAACCAGAAAAAACCAAACTAAATTGTGAATTCATTGTTTCGTTTGATCAACAGTTTTATAAATCTTGCTTATTTAGATACTGAAGAGAATTCGATCGAATAAACTGGGTAATAATTGATATCATTGATTTTATCGGATAACCAAACCGAATAAACCAATTTTATCATTTTAAGTAGTTTATTCAGTTGAATTCGGTTCAAAAGTCAAATTTTCAATTTGAATTGGTTTAGTTTTCAGATTTGCCCTAAAAAATTCAAAAAAGAAGAAACTGAACCAAATAGTACTACGTACAAAACCCTAGTTTATATTTGATAACTTATGATTACCTTTAAGTAATTACTTTTAACATCATGTAGCATTGGAAACAACTAAATGATAATACAGCTGATTATTGATACTGTATTGTTAAAAACATTTCTAATATGTTTAGTGTGACTCTCACCTTGTAACACATTACAAAGTATCCTTCAAACATAAAACACTGTTAAAAAGTTAATGACTGGACTCAAATTAATCTAATATAATAAAGTAAAATCTCTGTTGGCATGGCATTTTTCTATCCTCTCAACCTAATCTTCACCTAGAAATTATACATGTATCATTACTAGAATAAAATTTAAGCATTTAATAATGTATTAAATGTTAATTATATTATTTACATACTTTCCGAATTATGAAACAATTTTTTGATAATCTAAAAATATATTTCTATTTATTATAAAAATTATTATTTTAAAACAAAGTTTTATGAAATATGAAGTTTTTAATGCAAAGTACTTTTAAAAAATGACATTGTTTAAAAAAGGCATCTTTAAAAAAATTTGAAGTGTTTAAAAAATAATTTTTATAAAGCAAAATTTTTTAAAGAAAAAAGTTAGAAAAAATTGTTATTACCTGGATTAACCGTTATACGTAATTTCAACAATATTTTACATCAAAAAATTAACTTTTAGTTTTTAGATATTAATAAATAACTAGTAATTTTATATTTTTATTTACTCATTATTATACGGGTTCTAAACTAGTAGATATAATATAGTGGTATTTATGGTGTAATTTGTTTCGTTTAATTTGTTTCAAACATCATTACTTTATTTTGGAGTCTGAATTATGTTTAAAAGTAAAACTAGGTGTGTTTCAAAGAGTGTCCGACATAAATATTTGTTTGGTTTAATTTAATGTTTGAAAGATGGTGAAAAAATAGGTGATTTGAATAGAAGGATAAGAACAGAGGAATTTTTTAAAATATTGAGAAAAATAACATAAATATAAAAACTAAAATTCCAATTTAGAGTCTCCGACTCCTATCACTGTAATATGAATCCAACAACCCAAGTAACATGTGTTTGGTTTAATTTAATGTTTGAAAGATGGTGAAAAAATTGGTGATTTGAATAGAAGGATAAGAATAGAGGAATTTTTGAAAATATAGAGAAAAATAACATAAATATTACAATTAAAATTTCAATGAGCTCATTAAATTCGTATATCTCCTGGTAATTTATTCTAGAAAGCCAAAAGTGAAAGCCGAGGGACCACTTTTTCATTGAATTCAAATTAATTACTAGCGTGTATGAATCAAATAGTGGACGTGAATAATACGAATTGGCAATGAAAAACAATAGGAGAGTTTGTTTGGCTTTAAATAATACACGTCTATGTAATATATAATCAGAATTGTTATTTTCCACCGGAACACCCAATTTTATCTAGCACTTTTGTCTATCATGATATCCCTTTGCGGGTGTCACTTATCTAGTAATATACATGATCATTCTTTATTCCAGCCAATTCTAACGATTGTAAACGCTTACATCAAGTAAATTAGGGCTTTTGTTCGAGAATCACATAGCCAGCCGTCCCCACTCTTTCACGGCGTCGGGCCACCACCCTATCACCAACTCCCAACATCACCTTCATCTATCGATCGCCGCCACCGTCAATCCCCTTTGCAACCACTGCTGACGCCTTTGTATGAAGGGTCAAAGTAGCGGTGTTGGTGTCAAGGGTGGTGGTGGCGTCGTCGCAAGGTCGGGGCGACGACAGGGTTGAGGATGGTAGATGCGACAAAGATGAATGGTTTATATTCCAATCCCAGTTTTACAAGATATTGGAAATTTGTATGAATTTATTTTAGTTGTAGTAGTAATTATTTTTTAAACCGATTTGAACATATTTATATTTAAATTTTAAATTTCAATATTAAACATATCTTACAAACAAAACACATAGTCATAACTCAAATCATTGTAAGTTACAATTTGTAACTCCTTCAACAATACGATTAATTTTTCATATACGGCGAGAGGGGCCTCAAGGTAACCACATAAGAAGATTCTTTCTTTTTTTCTTTTTTGGTTTTTATTTTATAAGATAGCCACCTATTATAAAAAAAGTTGCTTAAGAAAGTGCACTATCTACACTATGCTAAATAAAAACAAAATTTTGTATCGGTCTATTTCTACAACATATCGTTGTCTATTAACATATGTGTAACCGTTTTGGTTACGAATATGAACAAGAGTGTCTTACTAAAATGAAGGAAAAAAGTTTTATTATTTTCTGTTAAAAGAAAATTCGACTATTTAAACTTGAGAATTTACTGTAAAATAGTAAAATATACATGTCACGTATTCAACTTTACAGTGAAAGCATATCGTCACTAAGTTGAGACGCAAATTAATAGGAATATCAATCGCTGCAAGCTTACAAGGCCAATATGAAATGCCAACCGACTTTGCGACAAGTTTTTATGACCGGCAAGAAATTGTGCAGGGTTGTCCCGAGAACCTTTGAAACATTTTGGGTCTTGGGTGAGTAAAAAAAATTGGTCCTTATAAAATGGATGATTATGTTCTTTTTCTTTCACCGTCCCTTAATGCAGGACCGTTGAAGGGGGTCAACGCAACAGTTTCATAGTGAGGAGAGACTTAGAACACTTAGATCAAATAGGAAACTGGGTTTTTGTTAATTATACTAAGAACACAAGTAAGTATGATACAGAACAAGAACAAGATAGTATTTGGTTTTCAATAATGTTGTATATATTGCTCTCAAGTTCTATTACAAGGGTTACAAAGCATAAAATAAAGACAAGTACTTGAGACACTTTATACTACATCCTATAGCCGGTTATACTTTGAAAGCCAGTTGTAAACACTAATCTTGATAATAAGATCAATGATCTGCCTTTTGACTTGTGACTATAACATGCTATAGCTCATATCCTAATACATTACAAAAAAGATAAAAGGTACAGAAGTAGAAAGTTACAGACCAATGTCATTAATCTACAGTTGACAAAAATATGGACCTTTTCACCAACTTATCTAAGTTGGTGAGTCTTCAGAGGTCGCAACGGAAAGTTGTTCAGTTTTTGTCAAAAGGTGATAAGAGAAAGCATGTCTTATCTGTCTTCGGAAGAAATCAGTCTTTGGATTCAGAAAACTTTGTCTCTGAAGATTCGGAAGACTTCATCTTTGGCTTCGGAAGATTTGGTCATTTGGCTTCGGAAGATTTTACACTTAGCATATTTTTCCTGAGTTGTGTAAAACTTCCGAAGTAGCTTTCTTCTGTACTTCATGTATGCATGTTGAGAGCTCTTTGGTTGCTTTAGTTGCATCAGCCTTTAAATGTAGACCTTACACTTAAATCACATTTGTATATTGTATTTGGGTTTAGAACCACAAATGGGTTAACCAATTGAAATGCATCTAAATTTAATGAATATGTAATGAACTATAAATATTAAAATGTTAAGAGAGTCTAATCTTCGAAAGACATAAAATATCATAATGTTAATGGCATAATATGTTTAAGTGTTTAACAAGGTATAGGGGTTTATATACATAACTAGGTTAGTACCTTCTATGTTACATGTGTTAAATAAACAAAATATTAAATAGTTAGTAACAAAATTTATTAATTATAAAATGATATTTTAATATAAAATATTATATACGAAAATTATGTATGAGTTAGAATTTTAAATAATAAAACGATAGATACTAATTAATTAACTTTTCTGTTTATTTTTTTTGTTTTTCTTAAAATGTTATTTTTTAAACATTCAAAATAAACTGTTTTTAAAAATATTACGTACGTACGTACGTACGTTCCAGTTATAACTTTGAAGTTTATTTATTTTCGTTTCACAAAAATTTATTTAAAAAAAACAGATGTTTTAACATATTTTGTATTTTAAAATTTTTTTTGATATGTCAGAAAAATTTCTTATTTTATAAAAGGTTATTCATTTACAAATTGTATTTATAGAAAAATCTTTTTCTTTATTTAGTAAAAAAAATTAATATGAAAAAAGAATTAAATAATATGATTGGTAGTTAATTTAATTCATTACTAAAAGAGAGGGGAGGGAAAATTTGATTTAGGTGTAGTTTTGTGTCATGTGTTCCCGAAAAGCTTCTTCTATTAGTATAAATAGATTTCAAAATTTTGAGCTCTCAAGGAGAACGGCCCTGAGCGGTCGCCCATCACGCCCCTCCCCAAGGATGGCCCTGAATTTGTGACAAGTATCCATCACAAATCAAACATTGTTCTTGTTTAATAAAGCAATAATTAATTTCATCATTGATTCGTAACCAAATCTTAACAAAAACGATAAAAACAGTTACCTTATTCGTTCTTTTCTATTGCACAATCTTTACTAAAACATAAAAGCTAAAAAGATATATCGTCTTCGTCACCAAAAGGCGCCACCGGCTTGGAAGAGGTCGGTCAAGAGTACAAATTGCTTGGGTTCATTTTGAGGGTAGATAAACATTCTTTTACGTTTAGTTACTTTTAAAATTACATACTTAATTGTTAAATGTTATATAGTATTACTATTCTTTTCATACACATTATAGAAACCATATAATAGACTTTTTATTAAGAAGTATGGAGAGGTTGTTACCATGCCAGAATTTGATACGAAAGTATGATAAGTTGCTAGTAGCGCATTTGGTAACCCACGATTTAGTATGAACATATGATCAATTGCTAGTAGGGTAAGAAGAATGGGAGACTCTATAGGTCTAAGTTCATTATGACTCGTTGTTATGATGATGGATTTACTTTTATCACAAAGTACGAGTATTCTGTAGGCACTAACTGACAAGCGATTAGATTTTTTTATTCTTTTCCTAATAAAAAATCCATTTATATGCATGTGATATGATATGGGTATGCGTCATATCTAATTGGAATGCACAACATGCCATAGGTCATTTCGGGAGAAGTGATTATGTATTTTTATATATACATATAGTTTGTTACAACAAGTCAATCACAATGTGTTTTATTAGGTCGTACTTCGGTTGTAATGGATATATACGGGTCAAATTCAACATGTATCATCTTCTAGAGCGTGACACTTGGTTGTATAGTGTTGTAACCAGTCTTCATTGGTCATATTTGAATACAATGACACATACTGGGTTATAAAGCTGCAAACAAAACAAACATTAAGCTTAAAGTTTGTGAACTGTTCCACGCGAAGTTTGTTTATGTTTGTTTATTAATAAAATGAACAAACACGGACAAAATATTTCATTTGTTTATTTAAACAAATGAATATGAATAAAGGTCGCATTCGCTCATTATATTCGTAAACACTAGGTAATGTGTTTATTTATATTTGTTCATTTGTTTTCACACATTTAACGGGTTTTAAATTTTATTTTCATAATTTATTTGTCATAGTTTTTAAAATATATAAAATCCTAATTATATTATATGCATCTGTCAACATCCTTCATTATCATCTTAAATGAATATATAACCATTTTTATTCATTTGTATGAATAAACGTTCATTTCTATTTGTTTTTGTTCATAAATGTATGTTTGTGTTCCTTTACGTTCGTTGCATAATCGAACACGAATATGTTCATTTCTTAGTGAACAAACATGAATATAAAATCTCGTGAGGTAAGTTTTCTTAAACAGTTCATGGACTTATTCATTTTCTTATCATTTTCTTAATTAACAAATACATTTTTGCCTTTGTCATGTTCATTTGATTCGTTTACAACCTTATTGAGTTATACTATAAGGTAGTGACATGCTTTTCTAGCTTATATATCCCAACTAAAAGTATATGTATTCATATATCATATTTCGTTAAGTGAGTGTACATGCACAATCTACATTTTACATAACTTCATATTAATATGCCCGCAATTAAACACATATGATTTAACATTGGACAAGAAACTCTTATCCGGGCCCAATACTTACATCGATCGTGAAACTCACATGTGGCTTAGTGTTATATTAGGAAAGTCTTATCTCAACCCAACACCCAATTGATCGTAAATCTTATATGCTACTTTCTATTGAACCAACAAACTCTTATTTGTAAGGTCATGTTTTCAGGTAACCTCACCGTTGGACCTTTGACATCATAAGCATATTTTTCTTAAACTATAAACATTCAATAACATAGTAGTGGAACTGAAAATATCAATACAAGGGTCATTATCTAGTAACAAATACAACCATCAATTAAACTATCATCTATCAGAACGCCAGTCTTGCATGCAAGTAGGTAACTTCACATCTGGGCCAAGCTGTCATTCTTTATTCCATCTTCATTCTAACCTGTCAAGTTAAGATGCATACAAAAGCTAGTGTCGCGGAGTGAGTTCTAGTTTTATACTATTAATAACTCTTTTGCATATTAGTCATTTGAAAACCTTTAATTTTAGTTCATCAAAACATTATACATAAGCATCATTAACATCATTCATACTTTGATACTTTCATAGGTTTTCGTATATTAATAATATATCTTTCGTTTATTTTATTTTTAACTTTTAGCTTTGAGCTAGTATAAGTACTAAGCTCCTATTAGGGTGAGCATACACAAGGTATAGCTCTTATCAGAGTAACCTGTACAAGGTAAGGATTCTCTAGGAGAGTGCACATATCACTCTACTTAGAAGGTGAACAAGCACAAGGCAAGACCCTGTCATTTGAGTAAGGATCATAAAACTCATGTACATTGTGCGCATACAAGATACAACTCATATCAAGTGTATACAAGATATGTAAGGCCCCGTTCGGGAGAAGCCTCACAAGTGGTTAATCATAGCATAAAATCACTTTATAAGCAAAACATTACAGCAAAATTAAATAAACATTCATTTAAAACTTGTAGATCATATTGTACGCATACATTTGTCTCCCAATTTGAATAAACACATTGTACTTTGATTTAAATTAAAATAAACGATTTCATAAACATGGATGTTATTCCTCGCCCACCAAGTAGCTCCCATCCCTGTGCCATCATCAGCATCATCATTCACCTGCCAACTATTATGCATAAAAGTCAGCTTTGTTGAGTGAGTTCTAGTTTTAAGTAATATAGGAAAATATAAACTTTATCATTCTTATAATGACCACACATACATCATAATACATAACATTTCTTGCGTCATACCCCCGACAGTTGATTCACACTACAAGGCACATAGCTTGCTCATGAATATGGATTCATCATCATACATCAGACCCATATAAGTGAGGTCTATCATAGTGCTTGCAAGACTTTTCATCATCATTCGGCCCCGGGTAACATTTGTTAAGTTCCACTTTTCATTAATATTATCTTCTAGTTTAATATATAATACTTTACTTATTAGGTACACAACATACCAAGTATAATCCACCATAAAACATACCCACTGCGGGATAGCGGGGGTTCGAGGGCGGCAGCCCCTGACAGCAGGGTTCTAGGGACAGCCGCCCCTAGTGGGGTCCAAAGGGCAACGCCCCAGGCTAGAGCTGGGCTGTGAGTAGCCCCAAAACGTATATTTAGTATGCATCATAATCCCAAAACATAGAAAAACTTGTAAATAAGTGGACCTAGAACTCACCTGGTCACTGTGAGTAGCTCCTAGACTAAGCTTTTTAAGTTAGGATTGTGGTACACGATCTGAACAAGTTTGTAACACCCGGAAATTTATTATTTTGAAGCCGGCGAAGAAAGAAAAGAAATAAAGTTCAAAGTCGAGGGACCAAACTCGCCAACAAAGAAAAGTTGGGTAATGTGGTGATATGTGTAGGGAGAGGGCAGCCCACTCTCCCCACACTTCACATATTTTTCAGATTTGAAAGGGGGAGAAGAGAGAAAGAGGAGAAAAAGGAGAAAAGTGGTGTTTCGGGTGATTCGGGTGTCCAAATCCGTCGAGTAGCAAGCCAAATCGAAGCTCTTGTCTCTGTGCTCGATTGTGTGAGTTCTAGGACCCCACTTTTACTTGTTTTCAACTGATTTTGGGGCTGGAAAATATTCAAAACCCGTTTTTACAAGTGTGTGTGTTTGACCCATTTGGGTGTGATGTGTATGATGTGTATGATGCGTTTAGAGTACGATTTTGGGCTTTTGTGTGCTTGTATGGTGTTATGGTATGTATTCCTAAGGTCCAGGAGGGTTAATTTAGGCTTAGAATGGGTTTGGATGAGCTTGGAGGCCGAAAATGGCAGATTGGGTTCGGGATGAACTCCATTCTGCATCAGCTAGGGCTAGGCGACCGAATGAAGGCCATACGGCCGAATGAGGGCGATTGAGGGTCATTCGCACGATTGGGATTCATTCGCACGATTGAGGGTTCAATCGCACGACTAAGGTTTCAGTCGCACGACTGGGAGTCCAGTCGCATGAGGGTTGTACGACTGAGGGTTCAGTCGCATAGATGCTTAGTCGCATGAATCCATTCGCATGAGGTTAGTCGCATAGGTGCCCATTCGCAGTAATCCCATTTGCACAAGGTCCATACACACGATTTGATGTTCATTCGCATAGATGACCATCCGCATGAGTCCAGTCGCATGGTGTTCAGTCGCATGGAGGCCATGCGACTGAAGGGTGTCCATACGCCCGAATAGGGCTGTTGCACTCGAATGAATGTGTAGTTTGACTTCTGGCCTTCGGGGAAAGGTGCAGATGTAAGTTTGGACGTAAGGTAACCCGTAAGAGCATGTAAGAGGATGGTTATGGCCTTTGAATGCATGTAGGGCATGATGATGATGATGTTGCATGTTTATGCATATTATGTACGTATGATGTTGCCCCGTATGAGGATGATGAATGCGTATGATATGTTCCTTATTATGATGTATGATTATCTTTCCTATGGCTTTACTTAGTATGACGAATGAAATGAAGTATTATGTAACGTAAAGTGGAAAGAGATGACACGTCTTGCATGCATCGGATACCGGGTCCTTCTTTGTGATTGACCATTAATGAGGAACCTCTACCGCTTACCCTTAGTACTGTGGCATACGTTTAGCTGTTCATTTATTGACTTCGGCCCAGTGGCTATGACTGATCAGTTATCATTAGTACTGTGGCATACGTTTAGCTGTTCATTTATTGACTTCGGCCCAGTAGCTAAGACTGATCGGTTACCCCTAGTACCGTGGCATACGTTTAGCTGTTCATTTATTGACTTCGGCCCGGTAGCTGAGACTAATTGGGGTGTAGCATATGGTATTGGTATGGATGATGTCCGATGCGCAAGTAAGTTAAAAGGAACAAATGAACGAATGAATGAATGAAGAAGATAATAATGATATTATCGATGCGTACGTATGATGTGTGATCACGTTAAAGTAACGAATGGTTATATATGAAAGTAAAGTATGTTTTATAATAAAACTAGAACTCACTCAGCAACGCTGACTTTTATTACGTTTTCCAGTTGGCAGGTAAATGATTGCTGAGGATGGCACGGCGAGGCTACTCGGCTCTTTTGGAATGGCATCCAATTATGTAGCTTTTGTGATGTAATGCAAAACATGAATTTTGTAACCGGATAATGTTGTATTATTTGGCAAAAGTAAATATAATGAAACGTGATGTCATTTTTTTGAAGATTTCCGCTGTAATGTTTTCTTAATGCAAATGTAATTATATGTTTTATGTGCGATGAATGACCAACTGTAAGCGTCCCGGGAACGGGGCCTTACAAGTTGGTATCAGAGCCAAAGTTTAAGTGAAATGGGTAAACTTTCGAAATAAACCTTAACTTAAACTGAGAATGGGACGGAAAGGGAATGGGATGCCAAACTGAGTAGCTGCGTGCCATCATGTATTTTCTTAAAGTTAACCGGTTTATGTGCGCATGGTATATGTTATGTGTTGTATGTAGATTTGAATACTGATGTAGTCAGGACAGGTAATACTTGGGGTATGAAGAGTACAGTAAGTGGCTAATCACAACTGGCCACTGTAATTAGGGACTTACTATACTTGACATAAACTGAGTTGTTTCCTTGAATGACCGTGTTGGTGTTTGAATCTTTCAGCGTGTTAGAGAATGGCTGGTGGTAGATCTTCTAGGGCTTCTAGGGGTGGAGGCCGTGATGGCCCTGTTGCTGAACCACGCCCTAAAAAAGGAAGGCCTAGAGCTGAGAAAGAGGTTCCTGCAGAACCTGAGACTCCTCATCCAGAAGCCGGGGATGAGAGCGCGAACTTAAGGGCCTCAGTAAAGGAGGCTGTTGTCGAGGAAGTACATCAGGTCATGTAGACGATCTTACCGTCTGTGGTGACCGAAGTCATCAAAGCCGTGAAGGAAGGAGAAAGGAAGGAGAGAAACCGGGCCTCGGGGGAGCAACCGGAGCCTGAAACGATTTTCTCCGATAATGAGGAGGAAGAGGAAGAAGAGCCTGTGCGGGAGGTGGCACGAGGCTGTAACTACGGGGTGTTTATGAGATGCAAGCCCCCTACTTTTGACGGTAATGGTAATGCCGCCGCTGCTCACCGATGGGTGAGAGAAATGGAGGTTGTTCTCGACATAAGCGAGTGCCGAGAAGATCAGAAGGTAAAGTTTGCCACCCACTCCTTTGTGGACTCGGCACTATGCTGGTGGGACAACATTGTCCAGGCGGAGGGTAATCGGGCAATCGGGAGAATGAGGTGGCCCGAACTGAAGAAGATGGTAATTAAGGAGTTCTATCCTCATAGGGAAATGGATAAGATTGAGAGGGAGTTCCTGCAGCTGGAGGCGGGATCCATGACACACCAACAATATACTACCAAGTTCAACGAGATGGCACGGTTGGTGCCGGATCAGGTGACGCCTCTTTCTCGGAAGATTAAGAGGTACATTCAGGGTTTACCGGTGGATGTCCGCCGGCATATGATCGCCGCCCGGCCAAGTACGTTTAGGTCGGCGGTCGATTTGGCCGGAAGACTTTATGATGAGAGGGGAGCGGTGGTGGTTGAAGCAAATAGGAAGGGTGGTGGTGATCGAAGCTGGAACGGGAAGAAGTTTGGTCGGGGTGAGGCCTCGACGGGTAACAAAAAGGCACGGGTGGATGACCGCCGCGTGGCCACACCGGGAGCAGGGTCGAGGAGATGTGGTAAGTGTGGAAAGGAGCATGCGGGAGAATGCAGGCTGGGTTTGAATGTGTGCTTCAAGTGTGGGAAGACGGGGCATATGGCGAAGGATTGCCTATCGGGCAAATGTTTTAACTGTGGGGAAACTGGTCATATGAGCAGGGATTGTAAGAAGCCGAGGGCTGAGAGTTCAGGGGCGAAGAGGATGGGAGGTGATGGACCGAGGGCGAGCGCCAGGGCATTCACCATGACACAGGAGGAGGCTAGGACGGACCCTGACGTTGTGTCCGGTACGTTTTTGGTGAACCAAACTTTAGCTTCTGTGTTATTTGATTCTTGTGCTAGTAGGAGTTTTATTTCTGCTGCTTTCTGTGCTAAGCTGCCTGTTAGTAGTAGACGTGTTGATGCGCCCTTTGATGTAGAAACTGCCATAGGTAAGTCTACCAGGATTTCTGAGCTGATAGAGAATTGTGATGTGGAGCTCAAGGGTCATAAGTTTCCGGTTAGACCGTTCGTGATGGCCTTAGGTGGTTTTGATTTGGTTCTTGGGATGGATTGGTTAGCGGACTTCGAGGCGAACATTGTGTGTCGCAAGAAGATGATTCGGTTGTCGGCGCCTGACGGTGGTTCAGTGACGGTTTATGGAGATCGGGTTACTACGATTCCGAAAGTGATCTCGATGGCGGTGGCGGGAAAGTGTATGAGGCGTGGATGTAGTGCCTACTTGGCCTATGTAAAGGATGTGGATACGCCAACACCACAACTAGCCGATGTACCGGTCGTGTGTGACTTTCCAGATGTGTTTCCAGAAGATTTATCGGGAGTGCCACCTGACAGAGAGATCGAGTTTCAGATTGATCTGATACCGGGTGCCCAACCTGTTGCCAAGGCACCGTATCGGTTGGCTCCGACCGAGATGAAAGAATTGATGGAGCAGTTGCAAGAGCTGCTTGATAAGGGGTTCATTAGACCGAGTATCTCTCCTTGGGGTGCTCCGGTCCTGTTCGTAAAGAAGAAGGACGGTAGTATGAGGATGTGCATCGACTATCGCGAGTTGAACAAGTTGACAGTGAAGAACCGATACCCCTTACCGAGGATAGATGATCTGTTCGATCAGCTGCAGGGTGCCAGTTTGTAAGGATTCCTGAAGTCTGATACAACCCAAAACAGCCTAAGTGTCTCAGCAACATGCACTAAGTACTGAAGTGAAGAATGCTTCGGAAGTTTTACACAAAGCATTAGAAAATACTCTAAGTGTAAAATCTTCCGAAGCCAAGAGCAATATCTTCCGAAGCCAAACATGAAGTCTTCCGAAGCTTCAGAGACAAAGTCTTTCGAAGTTTCAACCTATGAAGACAGATTTCTTCCGAAGACTTTTAGTACACATGCTTTATCTGATGTACTGTTCCATAAAGCACCTTTTCCGCTGCATCTCTGTAAAGTCACCAACTTACATGAGTTGGTGAAAAGGGCCTTGCTTTTGGTAACTGTACATTGAGGTCTTGAGTCTGTAACTTTCCACTTTATGTACTTTATCCTTTTTGTAATGTATAAGGATGTGAACTATGGCATGTCATAGTCACAAGGTCAAAAGGCAGATGTGTCTTTTGATCCTACAATTGATTTTGTTAGTGTCTAGTCAATTGTATCCAGCTGGCTTTCAAAGTATAGCCGGCTGTAGGTTGTAGTATAAGTATTTCAAGTTCTTGTATCTTTCTTTATGCTTTGTAACACTTGTAAAAGAACTTGAGAAAGCAATATACTGCCTCCTTGAAACCCATACTCTCTTGTTCTGTCTCTTGCTTTACTTGTGTTCTTTGTATCACCTTTGGTTACCCAGTTCACTGTTTGATTAAAGTTTAGTTAGTCTCCTCATTGTGTTGTTGTGTTGTAATTGTGTTTAAGCCCTTAACCGGTCCTGCACAGTTGGTTTTCGAGAATAGATCTCCGATCTGGTTACCATCAGTTGAAGGTGAAGGAGCAGGATATTCCTAAAACAGCTTTCCGTACGCGCTATGGTCACTACGAGTTTCTTGTCATGTCCTTTGGCTTGACCAACGCGCCAGCTGCTTTTATGGATTTGATGAACCGTGTGTGTCGGCCTATGTTGGATAAATCAGTGATTGTGTTTATTGATGACATCCTGATTTATTCGAGGAGCGAAGCAGAACATGCCCGGTCACATTCGGGAAGTTCTAGAGACGTTAAGAAGGGAGAAGTTGTATGCTAAATTCTCCAAGTGCGCGTTCTGGTTGCGCGAAGTTCAGTTCTTGGGTCACGTGGTGAATCCTGATGGGATTATGGTGGACTCGGCGAAAGTGGAGGCAGTTATGCAATGGAAGTCACCAAAGACGCCATCCGAGATTCGTAGCTTCTTTGGTTTGGCGGGCTACTATAGAAGATATATTCAAGACTTCTCTAAGATTGCTTCTCCACTAACCAAGTTGACCCGAAAAGATGTGAAGTTCGTATGGGGTCAAGCTCAAGAGAAGGCGTTTGAAGAATTGAAGGCGAGATTGACTCAAGCTCCTGTTCTGTCGTTACCCGATGGAAGCGAAGATCTGGTGGTTTACTCCGATGCTTCTTACTCGGGGTTGGGGTGTGTGTTAATGCAGAGAGGAAAGGTTATAGCCTATGCATCCCGACAGTTGAAAGTTCATGAGGTTAATTATCCTACTCATGACTTGGAGCTGGCAGCCGTGGTCTTTGCTTTAAAGATTTGGAGGCACTATCTTTACGGGACGAAGTGCACCATATTCACTGACCACAAGAGTCTGAAGTACTTCTTTGAGCAGAAGGATTTGAACATGAGGCAGAGGCGGTGGTTGGAACTTATAAAGGATTATGATTGTGAGATCCACTACCATCCGGGCAAGGCCAACGTGGTGGCTGATTCCCTTAGTCGGAAGGAGAGGCCCGAGCCGATTCGGGTGAAAGCCTATCAGTTGATCATGACCTCTGACGTAATGAAGCAGGTTAAAGAGTTTCAAGATGAGGCACTGAAAGAAGATCATCTTAACTCTGAAAGAATGAGAGGTCTGGTTGGAGAGTTGGGTGAAAACACGCTCGGTGTTAGAACCCGATTCGATCGTGTGTGGATTCCTTGTTTTGGGGATCTACGGGTGAAGATAATGGATGAAGCTCACAAGACTCGGTACTCCATTCATCCTGGTGCCACGAAAATGTACCATGATATGAAGAAAGATTATTGGTGGCCGGGTATGAAGCGCGATGTGGTGGAGTATGTGAGTAAGTGCCTTACTTGCTTACAGGTGAAGGCCGAGCATCAAAAGCCGTATGGGAAGATACAACCTTTGGATATACCGGAATGGAAGTGGGAGCATATCACCATGGATTTCATTACCAAGTTGTCGCGTACTCCGAAAGGGTATGATGCCATATGGGTGATAGTTGATCGTTTGACGAAGAGTGCTCACTTCCTACCGATCCGCGAGACATATTCATCTGAGAGGTTGGCTGATCTGTTCATCAAGGAGATTGTGACTCGTCATGGTGTACCGGTGTCTATTGTGTCGGATCGCGACACCCGGTTTACATCTAAATTTTAGAAGAAATTCCACGACGCTATGGGGACGAGGTTACATATTAGCACGGCTTATCATCCCCAGACTGATGGTCAGTCAGAAAGGACCATTCAGACGCTGGAAGACATGCTTCGGGCATGTGTGATCGATTTTGGTGGAGGTTGGGATGACCACCTACCGTTAGCCGAATTCTCATATAACAACAGCTATCACGCCAGCATTGGCATGCCTCCATATGAGATGCTATACCGTAGGAGATGCAGAACACCCGTTTGTTGGGGTGATATTGGTCAGAAGGAATTGGGAAGCGTCGAGGTAATCGAGGCTACGACTGAGAAGCTTGAGAAGATCAAAGCCTTCATGAAGGCAGCCAAAGACAGACAGAAGTCGTATGCTGATAAACGACGCAGACCGATTGAGTTCCAGGTGGGTGACCGGGTTATGTTGAAGGTCTCACCTTGGAAGGGTATCATTCGTTTCCGAAAGCGGGGCAAGTTGAGCCCCAGGTATATAGGCCCTTTCCGAATCATTGCTCGAGTAGGAGAGGTGGCCTATAGACTAGAGTTACCGGATGAGTTAAGTGGAATTCACCCGACATTCCATGTATCTCATCTAAGGAAATGCTTAGCAGATGAAGATATGATTGTCCCATTGGAAGATATCGAAGTAGACGAACGGCTTAATTATGTGGAGCAACCAGTGGCAATCATCGACCGAAAGGAGAAAAGGCTAAGGAATAAAGTGGTTCCCCTTGTGCGTGTACAGTGGAAGCATAGGAAGGGATCCGAGTCAACGTGGGAGACTGAGGAAGAAATGAGACAACATTATCCACGTTTGTTCGAGGAATGACAGGTTTCGGGGACGAAACCTATTTAAGGGGGTGGACTTGTAACACCCGGAAATTTATTATTTTGAAGCCGGCGAAGAAAGAAAAGAAATAAAGTTCAAAGTCGAGGGACCAAACTCGCCAACGAAGAAAAGTTGGGTAATGTGGTTATATGTGTAGGGAGAGGGCAGCCCACTCTCCCCACACTTCACATATTTTTCAGATTTGAAAGGGGGAGAAGAGAGAAAGAGGAGAAAAAGGAGAAAAGTGGTGTTGCGGGTGATTCGGGTGTCCAAATCCGTCGAGTAGCAAGCCAAATCGAAGCTCTTGTCTCTGTGCTCGATTGTGTGAGTTCTAGGACCCCACTTTTACTTGTTTTCAACTGATTTTGGGGCTGGAAAATGTTCAAAACCCGTTTTTACAAGTGTGTGTGTGTTTGACCCATTTGGGTGTGATGTGTATGATGCGTTTAGAGTATGATTTCGGGCTTTTGTGTGCTTGTATGGTGTTATGGTATGTATTCCTAAGGTCCAGGAGGGTTAATTTAGGCTTAGAATGGGTTTGGATGAGCTTGGAGGCCGAAAATGGCAGATTGGGTTCGGGATGAACTCCATTCTGCATCAGCTAGGGCTAGGCGACCGAATGAAAGCCATACGGCCGAATGAGGGCGATTGAGGGTCATTCGCACGATTGGGATTCATTCGCACGATTGAGGGTTCAATCGCACGACTAAGGTTTCAGTCGCACGACTGGGAGTCCAGTCGCATGAGGGTTGTACGACTGAGGGTTCAGTCGCATAGATGCTTAGTCGCATGAATCCATTCGCATGAGGTTAGTCGCATAGGTGCCCATTCGCAGTAATCCCATTCGCACAAGGTCCATACGCACGATTTGATGTTCATTCGCATAGATGACCATCCGCATGAGTCCAGTCGCATGGTGTTCAGTCGCATGGAGGCCATGAGACTGAAGGGTGTCCATACGCCCGAATAGGGCTGTTGCACTCGAATAAATGTGTAGTTTGACTTCTGGCCTTCGGGGAAAGGTGCAGATGTAAGTTTGGACGTAAGGTAACCCGTAAGAGCATGTAAGAGGATGGTTATGGCCTTTGAATGCATGTAGGGCATGATGATGATGATGTTGCATGTTTTGCATATTATGTACGTATGATGTTGCCCCGTATGAGGATGATGAATGCGTATGATATGTTCCTTATTATGATGTATGATTATCTTTCCTATGGCTTTACTTAGTATGACGAATGAAATGAAGTATTATGTAACGTAAAGTGGAAAGAGATGACACGTCTTGCATGCATCGGATACCGGGTCCTTCTTTGTGATTGACCATTAATGAGGAACCTCTACCGCTTACCCTTAGTACTGTGGCATACGTTTAGCTGTTCATTTATTGACTTCGGCCCAGTGGCTATGACTGATCAGTTATCATTAGTACTGTGGCATACGTTTAGCTGTTCATTTATTGACTTCGGCCCAGTAGCTAAGACTGATCGGTTACCCCTAGTACCGTGGCATACGTTTAGCTGTTCATTTATTGACTTCGGCCCGGTAGCTGAGACTAATTGGGGTGTAGCATATGGTATTGGTATGAATGATGTTCGATGCGCAAGTAAGTTAAAAGGAACAAATGAACGAATGAATGAATGAAGAAGATAATAATGATATTATCGATGCGTACGTATGATGTGTGATCACGTTAAAGTAACGAATGGTTATATATGAAAGTAAAGTATGTTTTATAATAAAACTAGAACTCACTCAGCAACGCTGACTTTTATTACGTTTTCCAGTTGGCAGATAAATGATTGCTGAGGATGGCACGGCGAGGCTACTCGGCTCTTTTGGAATGGCATCCATTTATGTAGCTTTTGTGACGTAATGCAAAACATGAATTTTATAACCGGATAATGTTGTATTATTTGGCAAAAGTAAATATAATGAAACGTGATGTCATTTTTTTTGAAGATTTCCGCTGTAATGTTTTCTTAATGCAAATGTAATTATATGTTTTATGTGGGGTGAATGACCAATTGTAAGCGTCCCGGGAACGGGGCCTTACAAAGTTACACTCAAATGAGTTAGTTTCTACTTAGTTTCGGCAGAAGTTTCGCAGATAGTTTCACTGCCACTTCCGCCCCTAGTTTCGCATGACAGTTTCGCTACCAGCTTCGCATGGCAGTTTTGCCAACTTTCGTTGGAATTCCATGGCTGCGAAATTAGCAGGACAAACTCACAGTTTCGCAATTTGAGCACACAATTTCGTTGTATGCACTACAGTTTTGCAGAACGTATTAAAATGACGAACCAGCCCGTTTTTAACCCAAAATCGCAACTTTTTACGTCCAAATCCTTAGTTTTTCATCCATGAAGCTATATCTAAACTTTTTACATGATTTCATATGTAAAAATGTGACCTTTATGCGATTCTTTGCAACTTTTCAAAACTCAAAACCTTAGAATTCGGGTTTGATCTACAGAGGGGTTTAGAGGCTGATTCTTACCTGGATTTGTTGCTTCTTTCTTGTGGTTTGATGCTCTAACACTCAGATCTTCAATTCCTTACCCAATAAAGCTCCAAATCTTGAGTTTTTTTTTCATTTTTTCTCTCTACTTTCTCTCTCTAGAAGTTGGTGGCTAGCTAGGGTTTCAAATGAAGGAGAAGATGGCTGATTAGGTGGCTTAAGGGGCTGATTATGGGCCCTTAGCCACTTAATTCTCTTGCAAATAAGACTAATTTGGCCCATGACCCATTTCATTTCTTTATTTTTATTAAATAACTCTTAATTAATTAAGCCCATTTGTGTTAAGTGACTTGTTTTGACTTTCCGAGGTGTTACAAGATATAACTCCTATATGGTGAGCAGTGCTCAAGGAAAAGCTCCTATCAGGGTGTGAATGAAACAAATGTAGACTCCTATCAGTGCTTGCAAGACTTTCTATACATCGGACGTATTTACTTTCTTTAATTACTGTTATCTTTCTTTCTTTACATGTTTACTATAATAGTAATTATTCATTCATACTTTATCATAACCATGGTTATACGTTTACTATCATATATATAGCAAATCATCAACTTTCCATAGATATCTAAGACTCTATATCGTAAGGGTAGTACATTAGCACTAACTAACTTTCATCACTTTACTATTTATCATCATTCTATATCAAATAAGACAATACATATAAACTATATCAATATGGGTACCAGAAACAAATGCGGGTAACGGAGATTGAGTAATGCGAGTGACAAAAGAAATATGGGTAATTAACCTATGCGGGTGATCTATATTTTCATTTGTGTTTAGTTACTTAGGTTGGATAGACTGTCAATGTGGTGGGACAAATACGGACAACAGTCCACATATGTGGCTGACTGACTGAGTAATGCGGGTGAACTATATGCTCGTCCGCATTAGTTACACTTGTGTAATTGCTGAGAAACACGACAATTGACAATTGTGAGTAGCAGTCAACTAATGCAGGTGGACTATCTGTTCATCCGCATTTGCTGTACTTTAAAACTTTCTAAGAAAATGACTACTAACACTAATGCGAGCAACTAAACTTATCCGCATTTAAGGACAAATGCGGACAACAATAAAAATAAGCATACACATAAGCTAATGCTGGTTAACTTCGCTTATCCGCATTTGTACACTTAGTGAATTAGGTACCTTTTCGGATGACTATCCAGTGAATGCAGGTGTTGATGATTCGCCCGCGTTAACTTCCATACTTAACATATTAACATGTATACCATCAGGGTTCATTCCAAACCCACTGTTCATCCATATCAACTTCATAAATCATTTAAAATGATTACTTTAACACTTTAAAACCTTTATCCTTTAATAAAACCTTCATGGTATGTAGAGTAGCCTTGAAATACATAAAACACGTAAAAATAGGGATCTTGAACTCACTTTATAGAAAAAACATGATGAAGACCCTAACCCAAGAGGAAATCAGTCGATATCTACGTAAACACACATAATGATGCTGACTTTAACAATCTAAATGGTGTTAAAGCACCCAAATGACATAGATCTAGCTTAAATATATCATTTCATATGTATAAGGCGATACCTTTGCTTCAAATCCTTGACTTTCTCTCCCTAGAATGCATCTTTCTCTCTCTTTCTAGCAGCTCTTCTTTGCCAAGAATGCTTACATAGGGCTGTGACATCTCCTTTTATATGGGGATTTAAGGTGTGTATCTTTTTCTTGTCCACCTTTAGACTCTACATTCTTTCAATTCTTTTAAACCAGGCCCTTTTTTTCTTCCTATAATCAGGTTTAACACAAACCGGGGTGTTACATTATTCGAGTTTAATACCTATCACACATACAGTCATTCAGATACTAGTAATACACCATTATATAATCACATGTATTCATATTTTCTCATGATTTCTTATTTCATATCTCATGCACACATTATATATATTTCACATATACTATCACGAGGTATACATCACTCACCTGAAAGGCATGTTAACTTAACCCATTCTCTAGTGTTCTCCCTTTATAGGATCACGTATCCATATAAGATTACTATACATGTCAGTCAGGGTAATATTTATGAATATTTGGTTTGAAACATATCCTTATAAGTCTTCACCCTATTCTATCCCTGGGTGATTACATTTGCATATATCTTTAGTTTATAGCCCATACCTCTCATGTAATTAACTCGTATACCCTTTGGGAACTTAACTAGTACACTTGCATTTCTCACATGATCCCTGATCTTATTCTAAAGAAGAACCCCATACCTAACTATCCATCTGTCTTCTAGTAGACAAACTCTTCAACAGAACAAAACTAAATCAAGCCATTTTCAACATTCAATGGAGCGATTAAAACATGTTTTGTGTTTTCAAATGATTTTTATTTAATGATTGAGACCTTTTATTTATAGACCTCTTTACATCATTACATATCGTAGGTTTACGATTGGTAACCTTTAGTGTCAGCCTATTCAAGACTGCCTCAATGTTAGGGTTCATAAGAGTTATGGTTATGGTCCGCAACCTTTGGCTGAGTCACCTCGCCATGTGGTAACTATTATAATAGAATTAGATGACATATATTTTTCTGGCTATTAAATTGCAAACGTGAAAATTTTGTAAAGATGATAATTTGAGTGATTTGTAGATGCAAAACGATGTTATCCTTGATCAAAGTATCCTAAGGACGGGGAGACAAAAATGAACTTGGAGTTTCAAACGGGTCTTGGTTGTGGTGAGCGGAAAGAACCTAATACAGATGCAAAAAATGAATAAACATTTAAACACGAGTCAAATCTGAAAAATATATGTCAGAACACATACTTATTTGCAAAATGAATTTTCAAAGGTTATCATGAATACAACTCATTTAGAATTAAATTTATTAAATTTTATTTTTTGTATTAATACTTTAATTATACATATACGTTAGAAAATACAAATGTATATAATATAGTTTTAATTTCTATTGATTACATGATGAATAAAGAGTACTTTAGTTAAATTGCCTGGCAGTCAAAACATTCAACACCTAGCCATTCTTTGTTTCAATTGAGGGTTGAAAGATTATATTATATCATTCTAATAATTAATTTCTAATGTACCGTTGTGACATACTTATTTTTATCTACATTCGAGTATAAGTTTCATTTGAAACTAACTAGGGTCAAACATAATAGTTTTTAATTTCTTTTCACAACGTCATAATGTTTTTCTAAATTACGAATATGCCATTGTGGTCATCATTCATACGCACGATTCAATATAAATTTTTTTTCATATTTAAACTCTTGTAACTCGCAACCATATCAGAGTTTATGCATTGAGACCAAGACCTTCCAAAACTTTTCCTTTAATATTTATAAAAAAGGTTACAAGGGTACATATTTATAACATTTATTATGATCACGCCCTTGATCCATTTCACCCAAGATTTGATCCATATTACTCTTCTTGTTCATATATGCCATCGGAAAGTACATGCATAACACATGTTAGTTTTTCTGAGTGTAAATTTCTAATCTGCATATCAAATAATACCACTCAAAATTAGGCTTGGAAATCTTATCTGAGCATAATACTTACATTGACCATGAAACTCATATGCGACTAGTGTTGGATCATTAAACTCTCATCCGAAACCAACACCCAACTGAACGCGAATATCACATGTGATCTTGTATTGAACTAGGAAACTTTAATCAAACTTTGATAATTTTCACATATACAATCATTCAGATACCACATGTATTCAAATTTTCTCATGATTACTCATTTCATTTCTTATACACACATTGCACATATTTCACATATACTTTCAGGGGGTGTGTATCACTTACCTATAAGGTATGTTCACTTTAACTCGTCCTCTAGTTTTCTTTCTTTCTAGGATTATGTATATTATTAAGATTACCATACTCTATTTTAGCCGAATATTAATCTTTATTAATATTGGTTGAAATCCATCCATATTGAGTCTTCAGTACCCTAGTTTATCCTTGGGTGATGAACCGTTATTCCCAAGGGTATCTCACCCGTATATATCTTTGGTTATCACTCATAACTCCTAGGTAGTAATCCTAGTTACTTAACCCATACCCTTAGGTTGTCCCTGCACCTAATCCTATTCTAAAAAAACATTTTATAATAGGTAAACTTCCCGGTAAAAAAAACTAACTCGGATCAGTTTCAACACTTAGCAGAGCATTTGATACATATTTCAAGACCGTACGATATAAGGTTACGGCCTGTAACCTTTGTTGTCGGCCTAATCAAGACCACCTCAATGTTACGGATCGTATGAGTTATTCTTACCCTCCCACATTACCAGATGCCAACTCTATATAAATATATAGAGTCGAATATTCAAATCTTGCAAAGTGTAAGTGGACATCCTGAATAATACGAGTAGATTAAGTGGTGTGAGGTAAAAATAAGGGTATTTCTAAATGCACCCTACTCTAATTTCTAATTACACCATACTCTAATATATTAATTATAGTTGACTATAATTTAACCAATTAGAGTTTTGTTTCATAAAACCAAGATTAACATGTTACATATATTAAAATGGTATTACTATTTACACCATTATCTATAAAACTCTATTTAAAAAACACTAAAACCTAAACAAATCGTTCACTAATTATTATTCAACCATTAAATACCTTTTAGTCATTCATTAAATATTACACAAGAATTAAACCATATTATAATTTTGTTTTAAAAAGTGTTATTTAATAAACGATTTGTTTCTAAACTTTTAAAAAGTCTATATACAGATATTTTAAGATATTTAAATAATTTAAAAATCTAATATGAAAAAAACGCTTTAATAGAATATTACATACACATTTTGGATAACATCAAGTTATCAAATAATTACTGGGTGATCATTTTTGTTAGTTTTAATTTCTTTGAAACTTTTTAACTCGTCTACTATGTAATAATTAATAGTTGGTAATTTTTTTTACCTAAATACTCACTGAAACAACCATATTATTAGAATGCAAATTGTACAATATCATTTTCTAGGAAACATTATATACGATATTTATTATTTCTCATTAGTATATAAAACAACATTAATAATTACAAAACAACTTAAGATTTTTATTGTTTATAAACAAATAACTAACTGATTTAGTCAAAAGAAAAAGACTTCTCGCTGTAAATTTTTAACAATTCACCTAGCTCACAATATTATAAAAAATATAAAAAACTATATGATAAATATAGTATTATTTAGTTTTTTTCTTAATTATATTATGATACTTTCTAAACAAGGACTATATGATAATTAAAAAGATTAAAAAAACACAACAATAAAAAACTAATATAATATAGAGTAAGGTGTAAATGGAAATTAGGGTAGGGTGCATTTAGTTTCTAATCAAATATATTTTATTTTACTCTAATAAATAATAAATAAATATAAAAAGTGTATGCACGTAGTATCTTTTAAATCTGTTTTATTTTAAATTACTTTTTTGAACAGCTTATTTTGATTTTAAGTTCTAATATAAAAACCCTCTTTTCTAAAATATATTACTTATTAAAGGAAAATTTTTATATTGTTTTATAAGTACTTTTCTAAACATATAAAAATTATTTGAACTAGTTATTATGTTTATATTAAAAAAATAGTTGTAATAAATGAAAATGTAATGATGATGGTAATAAATAAAGGATGACTATATTTATTAAGAGTGAGTGATTATTGATAAATTATATGATTGATTGCATTTATTAAAAAGATTAGGTCTTGTAGAGTACGGTTTAAATTGCATTTATATGATAAATTATTTTCAGAGGGCTCGAAGTCTCCCCTAGGAAAGTTATAATGGAAATAAAGGTGCTCGTTCATTTATGGGTAAAAAATAGATCCAAAGGTCGGGTACTCGGGAGAGAATAAGAAGCAATAAGGGGGTTTTTTCTTTCTATGTTTTCTTTCGCTACCTAGCTTGCTTGTAGTATTGTTTTTGTATTGTTGTGTTTCCTTTTATTTTATTGTATTGTACTCTTTGGGGTTGTAGATTCTTGCTAGCCCCGTTAATGGCATTGCTTTTCAAAAAAAAATAATATGAGATAAGAAAAGCTAATAAATGATAGGATTTTGAAACTTAAATGAAATGGAATTGAATAATAAATGAGGAGCATGAGGGCAGACACGGAGATAGCGTGGTGTGAGTTGGCATTGAAGGCATGAAGGTCCCTCAAACATTCAATACACATGCAGATGCAGATGCAGATGCAGATGCAGTTGCAGAACCACCGTACCATCCGCCGTCGAACCCCACTCTCCCTCATGCTTTTCCGAGCCCAAAACATTCATCATTCATCATTCATCATCAATCACTCATGCATTGGTTACTCTAGTTCACACTACCATCACTCATGCTATATAATGTAATTTATTCATTAGTTTTATTTAATATAACTTATTAATCCAAACAATGCTTTGAATATGTATGCTTGTTGGTTTACATGGAATTAAATCTAAAAACAGTTTCACTAAATAAACAAGACAATATAGTAAGAAACCGTGTTGTATGAAATATATTTGTAAGAACAATTTTATTTATAGAGATCTTAACTCGTTATTTTTATGGATAACACTCACGCGTATTGTACGAATGTTGATTGCATGAGCAGTATAATTGGCGTCTTATTTTTGAACCACTTATATATATATATATATATATATATATATATATATATATATATATATATATATATATAGATATAGATATGTATATATATATATATATATATAGATCTATATAGAATATAGATTATATGGTATATATATATATATATATATAGTATATATATATATATATGATATATATATATATATAAGATATAGATATATATATATATATATATATATATATATATATATATATATATATATATATATATATATATATATATAACACGTGTTAGTTGGTTTGAGTATGAATGCAACAAACCTAAAATCAACCTCAAGTACTATATCAAAGATGTTGGTGCTATAACGTTAAATTTAAGTGAACCAATTTTGATTATTTTTACGTTATAAATAGTTCTAAATCTATTTTGTTTTCCTATTATGACTTTAATTATATAATGTGTTATTAAATTTCCGGGGCTCTACTTACTTTTTATTCATGTTACGCTATAAATATATACTGACTCTTTTAGAAGTGTCGGTGGATTTTTTTCCTTTTCAAAATTATTATTTTTCATTACTACAAACTTTTTAACGAGTTTGTCGTTTTAATATTAGGTTATGGTTATGTTGTAATGTATGAGGCAAAACCATCTTAGTGTCACCGAGTTAACACGCGTAACGAATTTCTACGTTGGTTACAAAGTTTTCGCACGTATCATTTATCACGTTAAAGTGAAAAAACAATTCCATCGCGCGAGGTGAAAAAACTAGTAAAGGATGTTCAATTTCTTTAAATGAGGAATTTAAGTCGATATAACTTATTCCAATTTTGTTTATTATTAAGCAAACATATTATCCTTACGTTTGAGATCTAAAATCTTACATGTGACATAAACATATTATGAATAAAATTAAATACTAAAAAAATCAAATGCACTCTAAGATGTATCTTGGATATCGGTAGCTAATATATGAATTAAAACTAGGTTTTGGCGCCGCGCGTTGCCGCGGCTATGCGAGTTTTAACGTAACCCTAAACCAAAATCAAAATCAAAATCAAAATTAAGGTTCGAAACCATCAAATCAGCAAAATACACAAAGTAAAACACATCAAAACCCCAAATCCATAACACACCAGAACATGCAAAACCCAAAAACTAAATCAAAGCCCAACACCATACATATAAAAGACGAAAATCAAAGATGCAAGAAAGCGACACAATCCAAAATATAACAGACGAAAATCAAAGGCTCGAAAAGAGCAAACAAAAGAAAAACCCAAACCTTAATAGTGAGATTCGTCAAGGTATCGATAACAAAAGAAAGAAAGCAGGAACCCGAGAGAAAGACAACACCAACGAACCACACATCAAAAAGACGTGTCTAGACACCAAAAACCCACAAAAACAAACTCACCCCAAACCTAGAACCACACCCAAAACATACCCTATAGAAAAAAAAAAAACCACCGACCAAAGGAATTAAAATATAATATAATATATACAATACAATCATTAATCTTAATAGAAGTTCAAACTAATTCAATTTACCTGAGAACACATTATTTACTTTATTTCTATTTTATTTTAAAATCATTAAATTTATATTATGTAAGATTTGAACCCATTGTCAAACGGTTAAAACTAATTTTTTAACTTTTTGTTTCAAATTATTTAATTTCTGCTCCATTAGTGAGAAGCAAAATTTATTAAAAAAAATTATATGATTTGTGGAACAACGGGAAGTAGTTTAAAACACCCAATAACGTTTATGATATTTATAAGCTAAATAACAAAAACCGACACGGAGAATCAATCTCTATCCGTTTGTTTCACAAACAAGTCATTCAATTAATGCCGTGGTATTTTTGTTTGTTAATGTAGTTATAATTTCAGAATTCAAATGAAAACGTATACAAACTATATTAAACTAAAACATACGCATAAACAATTAGCTTGGTATAATTTATTTTCTGAATTTTTAAATGAGAAGTTTAAAATTAGGAAAATATCTAACCTAAATATAACTATTTTTAATGTTCAACTAAAATTGCCCACACTTTTTTTCTAATTACTAAATCACTTATATTTTAATATTGTTAATCATTTAATTATATTATTGTAAAAATAAGTGACTCAAATCATCATCTTCATCTATATCTATATTTATTATACTTATTAATAAAACAATATCTTTAGTGTCACGCGTCATTTTCTTTAGCCTATATGCAGGATCGGGTTTTGTCACTTAACACTTGTTTTTCTCTCAAACTCACTTATAATAGTCACTCAAACAAGATGAAGCAATGTCTTTGACAAGAGTTGATAGTAATATAATAAGTAATCAAAGCAACAAGCAGAAATATTTTCAAGGAACTTGTATATATTACTTCTCAACTCAAGATTACAAGACACTTACAAGCATACAACATGAGTTACAATGAGAAACTATATATACTAGATCCTACAGCCGGTTATACTTGATACCAGCTGGAAACCTAAGACTAAAGCATATACTACAATGCTATAGTTAAGGTATCTTAGATAAAGTATTATCTAAGATATGGTAGTCATGACATGTCCATGACTTACCTTTTGTCACCAACTAAAGATGGCAACTGTACTTAACATGAAAAGGTAAACAGTAGATTAAAGTATGGTCAACTACATGGCTTTTGAGAAAACGCCATGCAGTATATCAGAGATTTGCAGCGGACTGTCAGACAGACCATACTTATGTCTACTGGATAATAGAAGTGTCTTCCGAAGGTTAACTGGCTTCGGAAGAACAAGTTCTTCCGAAGCCACTTATACTTCGGAAGATGCTTCTATGCTTCCGAGGCTTTAAGGACTTCTTTATTCTTCGGAAGTTGACTTCAGAACTTTGTCTTCAAGTCTTGAACCTTCGGAAGTAGCTTCTTTACTTTCGGAAGTTGGAGTTCTCCTTCGGAAGTGTATTTTACACTTAGACTTCGGAAGAACTCTTTCTTCCTTCGGAAGTCCCACACTTGGCTTCGGAAGTCCTTTGCATGTAGTACTCAAAATCTTCTAAGTGATATTGTTTTGGTTGCAACAGCCTCTTATGATCCAACAAACTCCCCCTAGGCTGATGCTACCAAAACTTCACTTATCTCTACTTCTCAAAGTTTTCAGCACCAGGGATAGAAGATATTTGTCTGTCTCTCTGTTCTTCCCGGAAGTGGTGCTGAGAAGCTTGTACAAGTCATTCGTGGATAGGAGATCCAGTCTATCACTTTGAATGACGTGTACCCTTTGTTGTGACCCCCTGAAGAGAGTTAGTTGACGGGAGTTGTAGTCATACTCCCATCTAACTATGGACTCAAGTTCAGGACCTTCAACCATTTGAAGAAAGGCTTTGCCTTTGGTTGCTGATCCTTTCCTTTGCTCCTCCTCTCTCAGTTTTGACTCCTCTTCAGCCTTGCTTCTTGCAGTGAGCTCGGCCATGTGAAGGCTGCCTAGATGATTTCTGATGTGAGCAGCTACTTCGGAGTTTGAGGGGTTGGAGAATGGTTTCTCTGCTAACTCAGCAATATCGAATCTGCTTAAGTGTAGCAGAGATGAGGCATTCAGCCTGTTAATCTCACCATTCTCTCTCTCAACAACAAAGTTGTGAGAAGAGTCTTCGAACCTCCACTGGACTATCTTCTTTCTGGGTACAAGAGATTGTCTTGGTACCCTATCTCCTTTCTTTGTGTCCAGCAGAGTCACCAGCCTTCTCCTCAGCCTCTTTTCTTCCTCATTTAATGTATCTGAATTGAGGCCAAAGAGTCTTGCGGCTTGGTCCAAAGTTCCTCTTGGTAGATCAAGAAACTCATCTCTTGTGAGGGAACTTGAGGATCCATCAACATAAGTCAGGTTGACTGTATCCTCCTCACAAGAGATGTCGCTCAGAGTAGTGCAGTTGATGAGCTTGGTTTTGATCTCCTTGAATTCCTCCATTGAGAGATGTTTAGAAGGCTGAGGGGATGGTTTGATTGGTTGTTGGGTAGTTTAGGAGGTTGGGTTCTGGGTAAGGCTTTAGGTTGGATGATGGGTAGTTTAGGTGGTTGAGGTGAGGGAGTTGGTAGATGGGAAGGTGTAGGTTCAGGGGTGAAAGGTTCAGGTTCAGTTTTGATTGGGAAGGGAAAGGGTATTGGTTCAGGTTGATGTTGGGTTTGGATATTTGGCTGAGAGGTGGCTTTGAAGGTCATCCCCTGTCCCCTTCTATACATCTCCTTTCTTCTCCCTGCACGAATGTCAGCCTTGATGTCACTGACATGTCGTTGCAGAGTCTTTTCAGACATTGGACCCACTTGCCTGCCAGAGAAGCCGTGAGCTTTAAGATAGTTCTTCATCCAAGCTTTGTCACCTATCTTCTTGGCGGCAGACAGTCCAGCCTCTTCTTCCTTCTTCTTCTTTACTACCAGCTTCTCCCTTGCAGCTCTCTTTCTCTCCTTCTCCATTTGATCTTGCTCTTTGTTAAAGAGCCACAAGATCGTGTCACTGTTGTGTGGAGATAACTCATCTTGAGAGAATCCTCTGGAGAGTAGGAAAGTGATCCTTTCTCTCCTGAGCTGCAGATCAGCTTCTCTTTCTTTTCTCAGCCTTTCTTCTTCCAAGGCCAACCTTGCAGCTTCTTCTTTTTGCTGTTTTTGCAGCAAGGTTGCCTTTTCTAGCTCTATCAGCTCCTCTAATGGTAGCAGGAGTACATCTTCCGAGGCAGCCCCTAGACTGACAAGTCTATCAATTACCTCCACCCTTCTTCTATTGTTGATTGCCTCTTGGTTGGCTGCAGCTGCTTTTGAACTTGCAGCTAACAGTTTCCCAGTTGGCAGTCTTCCTTTCCTTTTAAGTTTCTCCAGCCTTTCTTCTTCCAGAAGCTCTTCCGAAGTCATCTTCCTTTTACCTTTAATGTCTTCGGAAGTGCTAGACTTTGGTGGTTCTTGGGTAGAAGACTCAGGTTGGATGGTGGAGGTAGGAGCTGAGGTCAATGCAGATGTAATGGCTAGTGGTTGGCTGAGAAAATCCTCCCTATTAACCTCAGATGCAAGTTCCAGAATTGCATCTGTGACTATTAGATCATCGGAAAGAGAGAACAGTCCTTCCGCAGCAGCAATTTCAGCTTCGGAAGTTTGAGTTGGTTCTTCCGAGGCTTCAAATTGTGCTTCGGAAGCCTGTGAAAACACACCTTCTGTCCCAACTATTTCAGTTGCTGGGCCATCAGTCCTAGTTTCCCCTTCGAAATCAATCTCAGGTTCCACTTGGGCCTTAGGTTGACCAACTTCCTCAACAGTGGTAGGAGGTGCATTCAACCTCTGAAGCTCTTGAGCTCCAAAGTATATCACAGACATATCCGGACTGGGTTGATCAATGAGGGACTCTAAAAGGAACTTGTTGAAGATCCTATTTAGATCCTGAAGCATCCTTTGATCCACTTGAATCACAACTGGAGGAGGCTCAGGGAAGATGGCGGTTTGTTTTGAGCTCAAAGAAGTGAGAGCTTGACTGATGGAATCCTGTCTTTGACTTAGTTCCTCAACATTCTCCCCCTTTTTGGTAGCATCATCTTGAGAGGTAGATGAGCTAGAGGAAGAGGTCAAGGAGACTTGAATGGGTACATGCCTAACAGATCTCTCAATCTGTTTCTCAGCTAGTTTTACCTTGAGACTTTCAATCTCAAGTTGCTGAGTGGCAGACCTATCCTCTAAAGTCTTAACCTTTGATTCAAGGTTTGAGACTTTAGAAAGTAGGTCTCTTATTGTGAGTTGCAGTCTTCCCTCATCTTCTTTGGAAGAATCACGGGGAGATGAGGTAACATACCTAGTATGTTCATCCTCACCACCAGATGTGGTTTCTTGGCACCCTGGTTTCCCTTGCACATGATGTCTCTTTCAGAGGCATCATAGGGCATGGTTGCCGTAGATTCAGTCTGACTATTGTTACCACTGTCCTGAGGATCCAATGAGGCTCCTTCAGTAGTGGCAGCTGAATCTACATGAGTCCCCTCCACATCAGTGGGACTCACCTCAGTAGGGCTTTGCTGGTGTGGGCTAGAGACAAGAGGTTTCTCTAGGCTCTGTTGATCCTTAATGGGGTGTTGTGGATCAACTTCATTGCCTTGGAGAGACATAGTCTCTTCACCAGCTCCGGTCAATAGGTCAGTAAAAGAGAAGGAATGAAGACCTAAAGACCCGGGACTTTGATCAATGTCAAAAGGCATTGAGCTGTCCCTTGGTGGCTGCTCAGGGGAGTATAGAGACTCACCCTGAGGGCTATCAGCTGGGGTTATGGGCTCATGGGTCTGAGACTGAGGAGACTCAAGACCCATATTGAGGTCAATAGTGAAGGATTGGGGGACCTCTGGCTGAGTGGGAGCCCCTTGTTCCACTCTAGCCTTTTTGGTTTGAAGAGGAGGGGCTTGTTCAATCAGAGTAGATTGAACAAGGGTTCGTTTGGTTCGTCTCTGATAGGTGACTTTTATTGGTGGAGAAGGTAGATTTGGAATGGTGAGGGTAGTTGCTGGTGTGGGTTCATCACCTGTGGGGATAACAGGGATGTCACCAGGAGCCATTGGCTCAATCATACCTGGAAGTAGTGCGGTATCCCTTCCAGTGTAGTTGGTAGACACTCTCTTCAGTACTTTGAAGATAGTCGGCCTCATTTGAGGAGCAGATAGAGCAGCTGAACAGACAAGCTTACTCTGATCTAGCTCGCAGTTGATTATGTGCTGTAGAAATCTGGGATACATAAAGAATGTGTCCCTTTGCAGATTTCCCATGAGGTTAGTCAGCACAAACCTGGAGTAGTTGAAGCGCAAGCCTTGTACCAACCCATGAACTAGGCACCCGAGTTCATAGGGAATTTGATCCCAACCCCCTGATTTGTTAGATAAGCAGTGGAGAACCACATGTAGCAGGAACTTCCACTTGTAGGAGAAGTTGAATTTGTAGACTGTAGACCTGCTTACATCTCCACCGTATCCCATTTGGAGATAAGAGTTATCTAACTCAGACTTGGGGAATTCCGTCGGTGCGCCTTCATCATGGAGCTCAAGATGCTCCCTGATGATTTGTTCAGTAACGACCAACTCTTGGCCACATACACTTGACCTGATAGCACGAACCCCATTTAGGGTTTCAACCCGACTATTTGCCCAGAATTCGGACATTTGGTTGGTGTAAATGGTAGGGTTTACAGTCAGTGCTGTGTAATATGAAGATTGGGCTAAGAAAGAGATAATATCAGAGAAGTCAGCATCCCTTGAGGAGTCAAGGAGTGCGACTTGGTTGTGCTGAGGGTTTAGAGCCATTTGGAAAGGTAGCAGAGGAAAAGTTCTTGAGAGAGAGTAAATTGGTGAAGAAGAAAGCTTTTAGGGCAGTGAATTTGGTAAAAAGAGTGTAAGTGATTAACCGGAAGTATTTAAATGGGTGAAATGGCGGTTTAAAGGGTGGTTTGGATAAGATGATGTGAGGGTTCAGAGGATGATGTGACAGGGGCGGTAAGGTTAAGCCATTTAAATAATCCGACATCATTAACAAAATCTTTACTTTTTACAGAGTGGGGCCCAAAAGATTTCCGTTACACAGTAAAATCCTTCTTCCGAGTATAAGGTATTTCCGAAGGTAAAGTTCTTCCGAAGGCAAATGTATTTCCGAAGGTAAATAAATTGCTTCCGAAGATACATGTTGCTTTCAAGTGGAAAGTATTAAGTGCTTCGGAAGTAGATCTGAGATTACCTCAATCGCTTCTTCCGAGACTTAGTATACTTCCGAGAAGAAAATTATCCTATGAGAAATTTGCTTCGGAAGTTATGCTAGATATCTTCCGAAGGCAAGTTTCTCTTCGGAAGAACTTATACTTAGTTAAATAAGAAAGGATCTTTTGTAACAGGGCTTAGATTGTATTGACATAAGACTTTACATATTGAAAAGGTTTTCAAATGAGATTGACTAGTCAATGTTTATCATCCCAATAGCTGTAATAAGATACTTAAATCTTTGTTCATCAAATGCTTTGGTGAACAGATCAGCATATTGTTCATTTGAATTGACTTTGACTAGTTTGATAAGATTTTTCTCATGAATATCTCTAATGAAATGATACCTGATGTCAATATGCTTTGTCTTTGAGTGCTTTACTGGATTTTCTGTGATGGATATAGCACTGTTGTTGTCAATGTGGATAGGAGTGCTCATGAAGTTGAATCCATAGTCAATCATCTGGTTTTGAATCCACAGCAGCTGAGCACAGCAACTTGCAGCAGCAATGTATTCAGCTTCAGCAGTTGATGTAGAGACACAGGATTGCTTTTTGCATTGCCATGAGATGATCCTTCCACCAAGAAATTGACATCCTCCTGATGTTGATTTCTTGTTGATGTTGCAGCCACCATAATCACTGTCAGAGTATCCATAGAGATTAAAATCACTATTTCTTGGATACCAGAGACCTAACTTAGGTGCTCCTTTGAGGTATCTGAGGATTCTCTTGACAGCAATTAGGTGAGACACCTTCGGAGCAGCCTGATATCTTGCACAAATGCAAGTTGCAAACATGATATCAGGTCTACTTGCTGTAAGATACATCAGAGAACCAATGATTGCTCTATACTGATGTTGATCAGTATCCTCCCCCTCAGAGTCAGGGCATAAATCATGGTTTCTGGGTATGGGTGTCTTTGCTGCTTTACAATCCTTCATATCAAATCTCTCTAAGATGTCATTGACATACTTAGATTGATTGATGAAAAACCCTTCCTTCAGTTGCTTTACCTGAATTCCAAGGAAAAAGTCCATTTTTCCCATAGAACTCATTTCGAACTTCTTCTTCATAATGCTCTCAAAGTCTTTGCACATTTGGTCATTTGAAGAACCAAATATGATGTCATCGACATAGACTTGAACTAGCAAAATGTCTTTCCCAGACTTTCTGATAAAGAGAGTCTTGTCAATGGTTCCTCTAGTGTAGCCGTTCTTCAGAAGAAATTGAGACAATGTCTCATACCACAGCCTAGGTGCTTGGTGCAGCCCATATAGAGCTTTATCCAATTTGCACACATAGTTTGGATGCTGTGGGTCTTCAAATCCTGGAGGCTGGCATACATAGACTTCCCTATCTATATCCCCATATAGAAAGGCACACTTGACATCAAGCTGGTAGACAGTGAAATTCTTGGATGCAGCATAAGCAAGGAAGATCCTAACTGCCTCAAGTCTTGCAACAGGTGCAAAGACATCAGTATAATCAATTCCTTCCTCTTGAGTGTATCCTTGAACCACTAGTCTTGCCTTGTTCTTGATAATCAAGCCTCTGTCATCTCTTTTATTTCTGAAAACCCATTTGGTGCCTATAGGTACTTGACCAGATGGTAGCGGACATAGGTTCCAAACCTTCTGTCTTTTGAATTGAAGCAGCTCCTCTTGCATTGATTCAACCCAGCTACTATCCTTTAAGGCATCTTCCACCTTCTTGGGTTCCATTTGGGATAAGAAGCATGAGTACAGGCAGACATTCCCATTGTGAGTTTGTCCCCTTGTTCTCACACCCTCAGAGACTTCCCCTATGATGTTTTCAGCTGGATGAGTATTGTGAATTCTAAGTCTTGGAATCACCTCCAGCTGCAAAGATAGGTCCAAGTTGGACATATTTTGCTCTGGAGCTTGAATACTTGGTCCAGCTGCTGTTTCAATCTCATTCAATGAGGACTGATTGAATGAAAGAGAAACATCATCATTTCTTTGCTGTGAAGCATCATTAACAGTTGCCTGTTCCTTCAAAATGCTGCTTCCATCAGCTTGGTGTTGTGTAGGATCACCTGAGGAGACTTGAAGATCATCAGGTGAATCCCTTGTTGAAGTTCCACTATTTCTTGAAATGGTTATACTGTCAGATCTTTCAATAGTGGGAACTTGATTTGTTGTTGTTCTTGGAGAACTTGGAGCAGGTCTGGGAAGCTCAAACAGTTGATCTTCATCAGAATTGCCTTGAGCACCTGTTCCAGCTGAAACATTCTCACAAGATGGTTTAGAATAGTTTGGAAACAATTCTAAATCAAAAATATGATCAGGTCCATTCCCCCTAACACAAGGAGTGTGCTCATTAACTACAATGTTGGAGGATTCCTCAAATTGTTGGTTTTTAATGTTATAAACCCTGTAAGCTTTAGAGTGGGAGGAATATCCAACAAAGATGGCATCATCTGACTTTTCAGCAAATTTTGCTAAATTGTCTTTTGTGTTAAGTATGGTACACCTGCTGCCAAAGGACCTTAGAAAGCCAATGAACGGTGGCCTCTTGTTCCATAGCTCATAAGGGGTCTTTCCATGTGGCTTTACTACAAGAACTCTGTTCTGCACATAGCATGCAGTGCTGACTGCCTCTGCCCAGAATGTTAGAGGCAGCTTTGAATCAGCTAACATAGTCCGAGCAGCCTCAATAAGTGTCCTATTTCTCCTCTCAGCAACACCATTTTGTTGAGGAGTTCTAGGAGCACTGTATTGTCTGGCAATCCCTTTTGAGTTACAGAATGAGTCAAGAACAAAGTTCTTAAACTCAGTCCCTTGATCACTTCTGATTATTTTAACCTTGTGATCAACTTGATTTTCTATTTTAAGAATAAAAGATTTTAAAGTTTCAGCAGTTTCATCTTTAGTTCTTAAAAAGAATACCCATGTAAATCTAGTAAAATCATCAACTATCACAAGGCAATATGATTTCCTTCCAATGCTCATTATACTTGTGGGACCAAATAGATCCATGTGCAATAAGTGTAATGGAGTAGTGATAGAGTTAACAACTTTGGATTTATGAGAAGACCTGTGTTGTTTCCCTTTCAGGCAAGCAACACAGTTATCTTTGCAGAAAAATTCCTTTTTAGGCAAACCATGTACCAAGTTATTTTTAGCCAATTTATTCATTGTCTTAAAATTGACATGACACATTCGTTTATGCCACAGTGTTGACTCATCACTATCAGCTTTGGAAAGAAAGCATGATACTTCTCCCATTGGGGAAGCATTGTTCATATCAAGCTTGTACATATCCCCTCTCCTGGGAGATCTAAGAAGCACCAATTCCTGAGGAATTGTCATCCCAGGTTTGAGGATGATGCACTCATGTTCTGTGAAAAGCATTTGATGCTTTTGATCACAAAACTGAGAAACACTTAACAGGTTGTGTTCAAGCTGTTTGACAAAATTAACTTTGTCAACTTTTAGTTTTCCGTTGGATATACTTCCTCTGCCAGAAATATATCCTCCGGCCTCACCTCCAAACTGAACAGGACCTCCATCATAATGTTGAAATTGTTGAAGGAGAGATCTGTTCCCTGTCATGTGCCTGGAGCATCCACTATCTACTATCCAAATGTTGTTATTCTTGTCATATGGATGTCCCTGCACATAAGGTGAGATAATTAGTTTTGATTGGAAACCCAAGCCTTTTTGGTCTTGGGTTCTTCCAATGAAAGTGACATGATTGAACCAAAGTTTATGCATGGGGGTTCAATGGATGTCTTTGAAGAAGAGGTTTGGGCTACGGCATCTTCCTTGATCTTCCATTCCATCCCTTGGTTGATCATAGAAGATGAGCTTGATGAAGCTTTTGTAGCTTGGCATTCTTCCGAAGCTTCTTTCTTTTCGGAAGAGACCTTCACCACCTTTTCTTCCGAAGCAGTCTTCTTCTGGGATGGTTTCAAGGGAACTCTTTTGTGAGTCTTTGCAGCTTTTACTTCCGAAGCCTTTTTCCTCTCGGAAGAAGAGTTTTCTTCCGAGACAAGTCTTGCTTCGGAAACAAGCTTTCCCTTTTTCAACACTTGAACCATCTGATATGGTCCAAATGTGAAACCTTCCCTGACTCCTTCTCTTTTAACATTATTTGCATAATGTGTGCTAGCAGGATTGTAATAACAATCTTTAGCCATGTGATTTTGCAAACCACACATTATGCATGCAATGTTAATTTTCTGGGAATTGGAGGGTTGCTGTTTCTTGTTCTTTTTCTCCTCATCAGCAACCTTTCCCTTTAACTTCTGATCCTTTGGTAGGACAGGAGTACTGGTATTATACTCCTTTCCTGAATCAGAAGGTCCAACCACCTGGAATCCTGCTGATATGAATACACCCTTTTGCTTTGGGTCTATCTTCAGCTTGGATTCAGCCACCTTCTTGGCAGTTTTTCTGGCTGCTTTAGCCCTGCTTCTTCTGGCTTTGGTGGTCAGAGATTGATCATCATTGATCTGGGAGGGCTCAATTACCTGTTCCTTCCCTGTGATGGTCATGGTCTCCACAGTTGCATCACTTTTTGACTCTTTACAAGGTGGGTCAACAGATGGAACCTCTTGCTCTTCAGTACCACATCTTGGTTGTCTTACAGACTCATAAGAGTGTGGTGGAGCAATTTCATTGGTTCCCAACCCACTTTTGTTTTGATAACAAAGTTTGGAGTGAGAGGATGATGCAAGTATGGCTTGGAAGTTTTGCTCAGCAATAGCATACTTCCTGGCTTGAGCCTCAGCTGTGACAAGCTGGGCTTGAGCCTCAGTCAATTTGGATATTAAATCCTTGATTTGAGTCTTGTAGTTGGTGTGTTCATGTTTTAAAAGAGATACAGTTTTCTCTAACTCCTCAATTTTCTTTTGGTAGTCAGATTCAGCTCTCTTAAAATCAGATTTTAGCACATTTAAAGACTCAATATCGGATTTAATTTCCATATTGTAGTCCTGGTACAACTTAACCTTAGCAATGCAAGCAGGGGTACAGAGATGTTCATATACCTTATTTTCATCTGTTCCTGCCATGAGTGCTTGAGCAGGAGTCACATCTTGAACCATAAAGCTCCAGTCAACTTCTTGAGCCATAGCTGCAGTTTCAGTTGACTTCCCATTGGGCTTTGGTGTAGAAGGATGTGTGGAGGCCTGTGAGGTTCCCGGGTTGGACTTGGGAGCCTTGCATTCCCTTGCAAAGTGGCCGAGCTGGTTACAGTTGTAACACTTAGCCTTGCTTTTGTCAAACCCAAACTTGCTAGTGATTGGGTTTTGAGGGAATTGCCTTCCAGTTCTCTTAAAGAACTTCTTCGCTCTGTAGGTAAGGAGAGCCATTTGCTGGACAATGTCCACATACTCTATGTCATCTGGACTAAAGCACTCAAGATCATCAAAGCAGAACTGATGATCATTGGAGTGTCCACTCCCTGAAACAAACGCACAGCCCTCCTGAAAGGAGCTTTGCTGAGTTTGATGAGACCTTGGAGTCTCAGGGAATGTGATGTAAGGCCCAGATGAACAAGATGGCTGCTGGGTGTATGACAGGTACTGCTGAGACTGTGGGATACCTGAGCCTTCAGCAACCATTAAAGCGTTGCTAGCAGGAAGACTCAAGGGTCTGCTTGCTTGGTGACCCTTCTTGCTTTCCATTTCCAAACGGTATCCATCTAGGATCCCATAGAGTTCGGTCATGGTGAGAGTGTTTAAATTCTCTGTTCTCTTAATGGAGACACAGTAGAAAGTCCACTCATTGGGTAGAGCACTCATGAACTTTCTGGTAAGGTCTCTTAGTTCTTGAGTGATTCCCACAGATTGGAGGGAGGAGATAAGATCCATATACCTGAAGTATTGCTGGCTAAAAGTTTCTCCAGCAACATAGGTGAAGTTCTCGAACTGCTGCTTCAGTGAGTCCTTCTTTGAATCATTAGAGCTCGAGTACATCTGAGCAAGTGCATCAAAGAGTTCTTTGGCTGACTTGCAATGCTCAAACCCCACCATGATGGAGTTTGGGACTGCAGTCATGAGAACAGTCATAGCATTGCTGTCAATGTCGAGCCTCTTCCTATCTTCATCAGAGTAGTCTTCGACATCCTTCTCGATCATGGCACCGTTTCCACCAGCAACTTTTGGCTTGTACGGGCCATTCACGATGGACTGCCACATCTTGCTGTCCTGGTATCTGATGAAGCCTTCCATTCTTCTGCTCCAAGACCTGAAGTTTTCAGGATCGATGATAGGAGCTTTGGTCATCGTTCCCATTTCGACTTCAGATTTGTTGAGGGCCATTTTTGAGTGAGGTATAAGGAGGAGTGAAAGACTTGGTTGATTGGGATGGTAAGATCTTACAATCAAGAGCCTAAAAAGCTCTGATACCAATTGCAGGATCGGGTTTTGTCACTTAACACTTGTTTTTCTCTCAAACTCACTTATAATAGTCACTCAAACAAGATGAAGCAATGTCTTTGACAAGAGTTGATAGTAATATAATAAGTAATCAAAGCAACAAGCAGAAATATTTTCAAGGAACTTGTATATATTACTTCTCAACTCAAGATTACAAGACACTTACAAGCATACAACATGAGTTACAATGAGAAACTATATATACTAGATCCTACAGCCGGTTATACTTGATACCAGCTGGAAACCTAAGACTAAAGCATATACTACAATGCTAAAGTTAAGGTATCTTAGATAAAGTATTATCTAAGATATGGTAGTCATGACATGTCCATGACTTACCTTTTGTCACCAACTAAAGATGCCAACTGTACTTATCATGAAAAGGTAAACAGTAGATTAAAGTATGGTCAACTACATGGCTTTTGAGAAAACGCCATGCAGTATATCAGAGATTTGCAGCGGACTGTCAGACAGACCATACTTATGTCTACTGGATAATAGAAGTGTCTTCCGAAGGTTAACTGGCTTCGGAAGAACAAGTTCTTCCGAAGCCACTTATACTTCGGAAGATGCTTCTATGCTTCCGAGGCTTTAAGGACTTCTTTATTCTTCGGAAGTTGACTTCAGAACTTTGTCTTCAAGTCTTGAACCTTCGGAAGTAGCTTCTTTACTTTCGGAAGTTGGAGTTCTCCTTCGGAAGTGTATTTTACACTTAGACTTCGGAAGAACTCTTTCTTCCTTCGGAAGTCCCACACTTGGCTTCGGAAGTCCTTTGCATGTAGTACTCAAAATCTTCTAAGTGATATTGTTTTGGTTGCAACAGCCTCTTATGATCCAACACTATATTTATTTGATTTCTAACCAAAAAATGTATATATCCTTATTCTTAATCATAGTTCATTTCATTAAAATCAACTATTGCTATAATTATAAAGAAAGTATTTTCCTTAAATAGTGTATATAGAAAATTTATTTACCAAAATAGATGTTTGAGTAAATATTGTTTTTTTCTCGCTATAATGTTATTGGTGAAATTTATTTTACTCTAAAATAATATTATAAAAGGGTCAAGTACAAAGGTTAATAAAACTATAAAACCATTTGGTTCATATGTCATAATTAAAAACATAAAAGCTGTTAAAACTTATTTTTGTTTTTCATTAACTAAAACTTGATTATATTACATGTTTGGTAGTGATAGAGTCAATTTGTTCTTGGGTGGGAAAAACAGTTTGAAAATATATATGAAACTTAATTAATTTTTAAAGATGTTTTTTTATCAAGTTTAACATGGGTTAAGCTAGTTGTGAAGAAAAAAGTCATTAAATAATATCCAAGCTTTAAAGTTGTTATGTTTAAGTCATTCAATTTAAACAACTATACAAAATTTCACAACAATGGATAATTAAACATAAGTGGTTTTATAGTTAAAAAGGAGAACAAATTTACTAAAATTTTGTTGAAATATAAGTATTACTTCAAGATGTCCCGAAAATAAAATATGTTGAACGGAGTAAACATGTCAAAATGTATCTAATAAGTATTTTTTTCCTTAACGATAGTTCCAGTAGACTTACGGGTGAAGTTGTATACAAAAGTTGACACTTTCATGCGCAAGTTGACAGAACAGTGTAGCATGAGCTTATTTGTTTTGCTTTGAAATTCTACGATATAAATACAGTTGATTTGAAATGTTACTTCAAACTGAAACAACGCAAGTTGAAGGGAGGCGTTGATGATATCCGTAACTTCATATCGAAAAAACGAAACCTTAGTGTGCATTGATGATTTTTAGAATGTTCATATTAGAAATGAAACTGTAGCATGCCCATGCATTGTTTTTTTTTTTTGTTTTTTTATTATTATTATTTTGGTGTGGGGTGGAGGGGAGGAGAGGAAGGGATAATATTTTGAAGTTTATATAAAAGTAACCATTAAAAGTTCACGTCGTAGAGTTAGATGAAAGAAACTATTACAAAATTAATGTTGATAAAAAAGTTCGTAATGACGACAAATTTGGATTTTATAAAACATCTTATTTTAAAAATTGTAAGAGGAAAGAAAAAAAGCTAAAAAAATAAAACAAAAGGTTTTATACCTTGATAATTTTTTATATTATGAGGAATGACTTCCTTTTGAATCATTAGGGCTTTCTTATCACCACATTCATTGGATCCATAGCCAAGCATTTTTACTATCTTCAGAACCTTGCCTTTGTTGCTTCTAGAAAATTGACCATATTCCATGGTATTCGTCCTTGCCGTTAGGGCCGGTGCGAGGGAGGGGCGATCATCTAAGGCCCAATCTCCCGAAGGGTGTAAAATTTTTAAAAAAGCTTTATATATAGTAAATATAAATGTATATTTAAAAAATATATATATAATTGATTCATTACACAATTTAAATTAATTTATTACACACTATAAATTAGTTCATTTTACTCAAATATGCTTTTGGTGATTAACTTATTTAGTTAGCCTGTTACTCACAAACAATTTAAAACCCATTAAAAAAACAAAAAGCAGTTAAAGAACTTTATCCGTTTGAGGCCCGGCCATTTTTCTAACTCGCACCGGTCCCCTAAATCCTTGGCATCGGTCACAAACAAAATGCATACTTTGTGGCCGATTATATGGTCCTTTTTTATACAAAGTCGAATCATAGATTCTTCCACGACCATTTGTATTTGTTAGTAAAAATAAATATATGCAAATTAACTAGTTTAAACACACATTACACATGAGATAAACAAATTAATCAGAGAACAAAAAGAAGAATTATTCATGCTTAAAAGTGTTGTGTTGCTGTGTTGAAGTCACGTACTTGAAATCATACCATACAACCATGGCCGTACCTATATCATGATTGGGGGTTTTTTGTGGGTGGAGGGAAATAAAATGGACACCATAAAATTTTGCAATCTATCACCCTTAAACTTTTCAATCTAAAGAAAAACCAAGCATGTCACAAACACATTGTCGGGTAGAGCTACAATAAGGTTACAATCCAGAAACCCATATTTCTCGCTAACCGGGTGTGTAACTGAGTAGATTTAAAGTGCTTTCACCCTCAAATAATCAAGTAGTTAGGAGGAAGGGAAAAAGTTATATTAAGATAACTGTTTTTAATTTGACTATTAGACAAGCTAAATTTATATTGGTTTAAGGTTTGAGAGATTATATGTTATATTTAGTGGCCGACATTGTTCTCAAACATATTGAAAATCATCAAAATTAAAGAGTTTAGGAACCGTTTTAACGATAGTATAATTGTTTCAAACGTATCACATATCATCACATTTATAAGTATTATTGTTTTAAACATCACATATAACCACTTTTTTTTAAATATAATTGGTTTAATACGGTTCTTGATAAATATACAATTACAAGAGTTTCGGAACCGTTTTAATGATGTTTCGACAATGAATCGGATCCGACATCAGCCGGATCGAAAAATATATTATATTACGATAATCAAACAATTTTAAAAAATTTCCCACCCTCATGAAAAGAATTTATGGGTCTGCCACTACAAACAACAACCTTAACCCGAGTCTCATTTAAGGAAAGAAAAGAAAGGAAATGGAAGGAAAGAAAAGCTAGTTGTGTTCCTGAGTTTTTTTTAATGGAAGGAAATGGAAGGATTGTTAAAAACTTGTGTTCCCGAGTTTACTTAAGGAGGGAAATGGAAGGAAGTGGAAGGAAATGGAAAGAAAATAAAGGAAAAAATCAATCCTTCCAAAATGGAAGGAAATGGAGAGAAAGGAAAAGAAAGAAAAGAAAAGAAGAGAAGATAAAAGAAGAGAAAGGAAAAGAAGAGAAAAGAAAGTATTTACTTTCTTTTCTCTCGTTAAATAAACTCGGGAACACAGCGTAAGAGTGTTGTGTTGTTGAGTTGAACTCACATATTTAAAATTGTATGGAAAATTATATGACGTACTTCAATTAGTAGTATGTTTCTCTGTATCTTGATGTATGCAAAACTAAGGTATACCTTTGTTTTATAACTCCCAAACTCATATAACTATATTAACATTTTCCTTTAATTGCATTAAGCGGTTTCAAATACAATTTGATTGCATTAATTAATTATTACAAAATTGATCAAATCGTTTCTTATCAATTGTAGTTATTACTAGATCATTTGGTCGTTGTAGTTAGAAGACCTATTTGGTCGATAGAACTCGGAGATTAACAATACTATTATATCGTTTCATACACCATTTTAACCATCAATATCTATATCACGTTCTTCTTCTTTTTGTTTTTCTTAACATTTATTGTCTGTTTACAATATATAGTAACTATATAAACTATATGTCAGAGGAAGTAAGAATACCTTTTTCCTACTTTTTTAAATAATCAAAATACAAAGGGTACCACACAACAAGTGGATGAAACTTAACAAAACAAAACATTCCTTGAGGTGGGAATTCATGAATGTGTGTATTTATTTCTTTCTCATAAATGGACAAGCCTTGAAGTGCATGAATTTCATTAATTTTCATACTTATTATCCGGCAACTATTAGAATAGGAGGGTTTTCATTTTATTATTAAAAATTATCTGAAGCAAACCTTTAATAATTTATAAACTTTAACATTAATATATATTACAAATATAAAACATGAATTAATTTCAAGCAAACTTATTTTTTTTAAACTAGCCATCATCCACAAGTTTTTAAACAAACCGAATAAAAGTACAAGTATGGTTATAGTAAAAATTATAATTAATCTAAAAAATATGAGAATGATTTTAAGCTTGAAATGTGTCATTCTATTGTTTTTAAAAATAATAAAAATTAGATCATTGTGTCAAATACGTCAAGTTATTGTGTCTAATACGTTAGGTCGTTGTCTCAAATATCAGTTTATTGTGTCAAATATTTTTCATAATTTGTTAAATATTAATCATTGTGTTTTATGTTTTTAGATCATTTAATTTATTTTTGTCATTGCCTTTATATATTATAGAAACTTATTGTTATGTTATCATTGTATTTTATAATTAAAGTACATAATGATATTGTTTAACCAATCTGTTTTTCAAACTCACAGTGTTTAACATAACATAATGACGAGCAGAAGAGCACAATAAGACATTTTATCATTGTGTTCTATGTTTTATATTATTTTGTATTATTTTATTATTGCTTTTCATTTATTAGCTAGATTAATTAATAAGTTTTTGATTTATCATTGTATGTTACATATTAGAAAATCACAATAATATTATTGATGTTATATGTTTTTAAATTTATTAATTTTGAAAAACACAATATTATTTAGAAAAACACAATAACCAACAAAAGACACAATTAACTATAGTAAAGACATAATGACGAACAAAGATCATACGAGTTTAAAAACGTAAAAATATGATAAAAAAATGTTTGTTTTTATAGTGTAATTTTAATAAAAAAATAATGTCATATATAAAAGTTATGAACCTTTAAAAGACTGGGAAAACATCTAAAAATAATGTCATATATATAATAAGAAAAAAATCAACAAAAGTAACTATGCTTAGAATAATTTTGTAATAAACTTTTTCTTACAATTTAATCTTAATAATTAATTAAAAAAATAATGGTTGAAATTACTTTTACACTTTTTGTTTTTAAAAACAACTTTTATTTGAACCAGTTTCTAAAAATACATCATGGTCCATTATAACTTCTTTTAAATTTCAAATTAAATTATCTACAATTGATTGTCTAAATGTCATGTAGATAAAAAATGTTTCACTAAAGCACTATTTAATCAAATGCATGTAATGGTTAACTAAAGTTTGAAGCCACTATTAAAATAATAGTTTAAGAAAAATTGTATTTAGTGCCCTCTGGATTTAAAGTTCTTTTTAATTAGTTTGTAATGATGTTTGAAGCCCAATCGTATCCATATTATCATGTTTGGAGCACCCGAAATACCCACTACGTATAATCTAAACATTTTTGTCTTGTGATTACCGAAAATCAAATTAGAACATGATTGTTTAAAATTGTAAACTAATAACATTCTAAGTTTACATCTTACAATTTTATTTGAACTTTATTATTAGTAATACTCATTTGTTTAGTAATATTTAGTTGCCATTGATATTTATTCTTATTATCATTAATTTTATGTAATTCTCAGGGCTATTGATATATATTGTTATTATCATTAATTTTAAGTAAATCTCAATTAATTTTAAGTAATTAGATCAATATGTTCAATTATTTAATCTAGAAATTAAATTTAGCATACTACATCACACATTCATTCTAATCTAACGGATGATCAAAGAACTCAACATCGATATGCTACAAATTTTTTCAAATTAATGAATTATCCTAATATTTAATATCATTTGGTTAATTAACGTAGGACATGTTCACAAAATGGTGCACCAAAAGGATAGAAAATCATGGTTGAAGAGAGAGAATATGATGTCGATAGATACGTCGCTATTCATAATCAGATGCCTATTAATATTTCCTGATTTTGCAATTTCTCTTTCCACAATCTTCACTACACTTCAAGAAACACTATCTTCCATGTTCAAATCAAGTTAAAAACACCTCTTTGTTTTTTGTTTTTTGCTTCACATTTTCATCTTTTGTAACCCTCAAAAATGGCAAGTGAGTCTAACTTTTCACCTGATTTCTCCAACCCTTCTGCTGAGCAGTTTGGTGCAATTGCATCTTCTGATGACATTTTCGGTATTCTTGAGGCGTTAGAGGGCGGTTGCGGTGAATTCACGACATTGAACGTGTTAGATGAGATGCAGCATGTTGTCAAAGACCATGGTTTGCATCAGTTAGTTTCACAGAAGTCTACTTCTTCTAGTGGCCTTCAAGAACTCGTGGAGGCGGAGCTTGAAGCGTTATCACAAGGAACCAAGAAACGGAAAGTGTCACCGCGGGTAGAAGAAGGCTGTGAAAGCGTAGATGGGTCGTTGAAACCAAATCATGTCGCGGTAGAGAGGAACCGCAGGAAAACGATGAACGAGCACTTAGCCATCCTCCGGTCACTAATGCCTTGTTTTTATGTGAAAAGGGTATCATATTCTATGGATTATGTATCATTATTATTATGTAATGTGATAAACAGTTTTGAATAAACAGTTTTTAAACTGATTATTCAAAACTGTTTATTTTACTCACACATCATGAGTTAAGAAAATGACAATCCCAAACACTTTTACAACTAGTATGCATTTTTAAAGGACTCTTATGTGTTTATGCAAACTATAGGGAGATCAAGCATCAATAATTGGAGGTGTAATTGACTACATCACTGAGTTGCAACAAGTGTTGCAATCTTTAGAAGCAAAGAAGAAAAGAAAAGTGTACAGTGATGTGTTGAGCCCAAGGCTCATTTCAAGCCCCAGAGCTCTACCTCTGAGCCCTAGAAAACCGCCTTTGAGCCCGAGGCCAAGCTTGCCGATTAGTCCCAGGTTTGTCCGAATCTAATCTTGACTTGTAATTTAGTAAGTAACCTTATAAAATGGAGGCTCTTTCATTAATTTCGGAACTAGTTGTAGGTTAAGAACTGTGAGAACCGTATAAATAATTTTTACATAGTGTATACATAATTCATCTGATTATCTTCTATGCACTGTATATAAGAGTGTTATGTGGTTCTTACGGATATCAAACGGTTCTAAAACATGTTCATTAATGTTAGATGTACATAAAATAAAAAGGGCAGTTAATATAGATTGTGATATAGTTATATAAACTGTCAAGATAGCAGTTAAGTAACAACTTTTTGGTTAAACTTCTAGTCTATAAATATGTAATAATACTGCAGAACAGTGTGCTCTTTTGCTGTCATAAAAGCTGATGGAAATAGAATAAATATGTGCATTATAATTTCATGATTTTCGTTTTATATTAATAATTTTGCTGTGCACTTATAATAGCTTTGTTTTCTTCCATTTGTCAACAAAATGGTATCAGAGAAGTTTATATTTTTGAGAAGAAAGAGAAAGTAAAGGCAGAAGGATTACAAATACGTGTCATAAGTATCCATACAAGTTTGAATGATAAAAAATTATTAGAAGTGTTAAAAATTGATATATATGCTCTTGAGCAAGAGGAAGCGGAAAACCTTTATCACAAGTAGAATGTCACCATTATCAAATCTTTGGGGATACTAACAAATTCCGGAAAAGATATTAGTGTAAGAAAATTTAGAGGTTACTTTTTTATGCACAAGAAGGAAAATAAATGATGAAATAGTATGCCTTGTAATGTGAGTGAGACATCATTGGAAAAACTAGGGTATAATTATGGTAAGTGGTTATAGTAACCACATAAGATACAACAAGAAATGTGTTGTGACAGATGATAAGTTTGTGCTAGTGCTGATTAATGGCTTGATGGTTTTGGTGATCTATACTAAAGACTAAGGTGTAAATATTTAAACACAATGATAGTCTACTAGTTATTGCTTCAATATGAGTAATTGACATCCTTAAACCCATTCACCACCATTTAACAAATTTATAATTAGGCTTTTATGTTGAATCACTTTTCAAGATTCAATGAAGCAACATATGTTGTTTCCCTTGTCATTACACTTCTAGTGACAAGTCAATTAAACACTAGACTTACCAATTATTTCAAGTAACTGTAAAATTGTTTTTAGATCATAACACGACTATTTAGTAATCTGGTATACAAGATGAAAAGTGTTTTTGACTAACAAGATTTATCGTAACAAACTACAAGAACTAAAACAACCAAAACATTAGTTTATTCCAACAACAATTAGTATTACACTAAAAGGGAATCATCATTTGATCTCACTAATTTGAAGTAGGTTGATGAGTTTTCTCAAGTTAGATTCAAGTCTTGTTTCAATCTTCATTTAAAAGGAACAAGAGTGGCTACTCAAATGGTAATCACAAGAAGACGAATCAAACTTAGGTAACAAATAAAAAAGGTGTAAACCTTAATTATCCTATCAAGTTTGAAATCAAATATTTGGGTCAAATATGTAATTATTAGAAAGCTGTAGTCTAGACTCTTAAATGTATTCATATTAAAGATTATTATTATTATGTTAGGTTTGAACGTTAGAAGTTGAAAGGTACATATGGCATGTAGGGTTTCAACATTTTAAGAGGGATATGTATACAAATCGAATTGATGTAACCAGATTGGATGTCATCAATTGATTGAATTCGTACTTAGGGTTAATTCCTATTCTCTTTTTCCGTTTTTTGTTCTTGAGTTGACATCATGTGGGCTAATAACATGCATGTTCATTCGAGACTATATGATTTCCGTCACTAACATAAATCTCACTATGTACACAACCCTATTAGAACTGTGGTTCCCAGAATTGATGGGTTTATTCACTAGGCCATTAACACAATACAAACAAAGAACACGAACAACTCTTGGTTGTTACAATTAAAAACATAAATAGAGATAAGTATACAAAAATAATAACACCTATTATATTGTATTAACAGTTATTAAATCAGATTCGTAAGAGATGGATTTATAGAATTTGAATATGTGCTTTAGAAGCGAGACGTTGATTGGATCTCAACCATCAAACGTCGTTTGCTAGTTCAATCCTTACCTAATTACATAATCTAAATTAACCTACTTCGGCTTATTATAAATAATGTCTTATGGCCCAAGTTAACTACATTTAGTTACTCCAAATACATAGAATAAATTGTCTTAATAATCCATAAATAGTTAAACCTAAACGCACTAGGCTTATCGATTATCAGTTCGCCCTAATCCTTGTTCGGAGGCATCTGCCTTGCCATCTTCACTAGCCATGCCATCTTTGCCATCCTTAGGTTAGGGTGTTGTTGGTTGTGAAGGAGGATTGTAAAATATTCAAAGTCCTAAACATCATTGATCGAGCATGCATGTTTAGATAAAATTCATCTATAAAGCTTGCATCCATCATCTCATGCAACATGAGTTCATTATGAACATTTGGTAGTTCACTATCTTCATTGTCATCTTCACTTTTGAGAGCCTTATCTTCTTTTACATCAACTTGAACATCAAATAGTTTTTATACTTCAATCATCTTTGATTTGTTTTTAGCTTGTTGGCATTCATCCTTTAGAGTGGTCTTGGCTTTAATTTTAGCTACTGTATCTGTATTTACGCTTAAAATCTTACTTGTTTTACTAACTAAGTTTTGTTTGATCTTTTTTATCCCATACTTCCAAGCCACTAATTTCTAATAGCCATGGTATATGATAGTAAGATTTGGACCATAAGTTTCATTCAAACCAAGCCTTTTGGCTATTTCTGTCCATTTGCCTTCACTTGAACTTTTGCGTTCCACGTATTTCTTCAACAAACATGTAAAGATCAAAGAGATTAACAACAACACTAGTAGGTAACTTTATACTCTTCACTGAGTTGTTGAAAGTGTCTTTGTAGAACCATTTCATGAATTTTACAAATTGATCCATCAAATATTCCTACTTATAATCACATGTTCAAGTATATATAGTGTATTAAGAAAGGATATCCAAACTTCCGAGTGAGGGGTTTCAACCTGGTTAAATTTTAATAGGTTGTACTTGTTTCTTCATCTTGAAACTCTTCAAACTTTTGATCATAATAACCTTGAAGGCATGACTCAAAGTGGTTCCTTTCCAACTGAGAAAATGTTTGATCTGTAAGGACCTAACATTTATGGATTACAATATCAACTGAAAAACAAGAACTTAAATCATGCGAGAAATACAAGGAAGCGAGAACTTCAAGATGATGGATAAAAATCTCATCGCGCGAAAACTTAAAGCTGCTGCGCGAGAACTTAATGTTCTCGCGCGAGAACATCTGGATAGTATATATAGATGTTTTTTCTTTGTATTTGATTATGTGTGTTTATTTGTAAAGGTGCACTGAGAGTGAGAGAGCAAAGACATGTGTGATAGGCCACCCGACGAGAGCTCACCTTGGGTGGATCGAGCTTAAACGATGTAAACTCCTTTGGTATTGTAATCATTTGATTAATAATATTCGATTGAGTTTGTTTGAAGTTCGTTGATATCACACACGCACACATCCGTCTTAATTTGATTATCAAGTGTAACAATATGTGAAATCGATCGTGATGAGGACTTTACATTTGGTATCAGAGCAAGGTGTTGCTCTTGATACACGGATTTTCATTCCGCGATCATCTGTTTAAGACGTTAAACATGAAGGTTGAAGATCTAAAGGTTTAGATTGAGTTTGGACCGGTTTCGAAGGAGAAGAAGGTGAAACTGAGGGTGAACACACACGAAATCGGCTTTGCTACATCATTACGCTCGGTATCTTCAACTTTTGGTGGAAAAGGAAGATCTCAGACCGTAGCAGTGATTCAAAATCATAAAAGTCAATTTTAAGTGAAGTTTTCGCGGGAGTAACTACATCGTGCGAGAACTTTGCAAAAATAACCGTATTTTGCGAAAACTTTTTCATGAGAGAACATTTCATGAGAAAACTTTTCCATGCGAAAAACTTTTCCATGCAAAAACTTTCAAGCGAAAACTTTCATGCGAAAACTTTCATGCGAAAACTTTCATGCGAAAACTTTCCATGAGAGAACTTTCCATGTGAGAACTTTCCATGTGAGAACTTTCCATGTGGGAACTTTTCATATGAGAACTTTTCATGTGAAAACTTTCTATGTGAGAAATTTTATTTGAGAACTTTCATGTGAAAACTTTCATGTGAGAACTTTTTCATGAGAAAACTTTTTCATTAGAAAAGTTTATGCAAAATCTTCACAGCAGTAGCCTTCATTTGCGAAAATTTTCTCATGCAAAAACTTCACCATGTTACTTAAACAAGGGGTTTTCGTGATGTTTGATCAAGTTCAAGATTCTATATCTACAACATTTGATTCGGGTCGTTCGTGAATTGAAACTTGACAATGTGGGCTTATCTTATCTTACTGATGAGGACAATGATCGAACGGGTTGATTAAGTAAAGAATCAAGATTGTTTGGTATTCTTGCTCTGAAAATATGGGCTTATTACATCTTACTTAGGGGGAAGAATACTAAAATGATCTAGTTCGTTGTCATAGAATCTTTTCATCAGATGAAGAATCGGGTTCTTCGGGAATCCAAAATGAAAGTTGGATCCCTCTGTCATATGCCTAATAACATCTTAAGTTGTAAGTAATCAAGATATAACAATTTAATCTTGATTCAGACGTGATATCTTTTATGAAGCTATACATTAGGAGGAGGTTAAAGCTGAGGGGGAAGACTGAAGTGACAAATACCTGATGATCAGATAATTCTTGAAGATGAATTACTGAAGTCAAACATAGCTTGATATCATAATCCATAGGGGGAAATTGTAAGGACCTAACATTTATGGATTACAATATCAAGTGAAAATCAAAAACTTAAATCATGCGAGAAATACAAGGAAGCGAGAACTTCAAGATGATGGATAAAAATCTCATCGCGCGAAAACTTAGAGCTGCAGCGCGAGAACTTAATGTTCTCGCGCGAGAACATCTGGATAGTATATATAGATGTTTTTCCTTTGTATTTCATTATGTGTGTTCATTTGTAAAGGTGCTCTGAGAGTGAGAGAGCAAAGAGATGTGTGATTGGCCACCCGAGGAGAGCTCACATTGGGTGGATCGAGCTTAAACGATATAAACTCCTTTGGTATTGTAATCATTTGATTAATAATATTCGATTGAGTTTGTTTGAAGTTTGTTAATATCACACACGCAGACATCCGTCTTAATTTGATTATTAGGTGCAACAATATGTGGAAACGATCGTGACGAGGACTTTACATGATCATCTAAGTTCTTGTAAAAATTATTAATAATATTTTTATATCACTTTGATTCCCATAGACACATCATGATTAATTTGAGATGATTATGATTATTTCTAGTCTCTTCATTAAATTCCTAAGATGCTAGCATCATCAAACATACCTTTAACATAACAAACATCACCATAAAAAATATAACAAAACCTTCATGGATTAATTGAGATAAACTGAAAGTAATTTTATCCAAGTTTGTATGATATGTAATGAACACTAGGAGTTATTCGTTTTTGTTCGTTCAAAAACAAATGAACTTCACCAATATCACAAGATTATGGGGTTTTATTTTCAGGGGTTCGCATCTTAATAGTGCTAACACTTTTTAGCTAGGGAAATTATTTGTACTTTATATTTACTAAAATCAATGTACTTTGTAGGGGAATTTATGCACTTACTATACATTCATATCGCACAATGTCTATGGCGATAATATTAAAAGCAACGGATTAATTTTCTTCGGTTTCCTGATTTTGGATAGTTCACCGGTTTGAGGATCTTGCATTTTCATTAGCATCCAGGGACATAGCCTTACTCGTGTTCTTAGTCACCATTGAGTTTTGAAAATCCGAACTCCGTTTTTTTCTACATTGTTTCCCTAGATTTGGACCCCAAGCAAAACTCTACAATTTGTTTTTGACGTTCTGGTGTTCACAAGAGTTTGAACATTACTAGTACCAGATTTTTCAACATGAATCTATGGTGGGTTTAAAACTAACTAGGGTGCCAATTTGATTACAATCAAAAGTGCTTTATAATTTCTCTATTTATTCTGAATCTGGGCTCTGATAACACTGTTAGAATAGTGATTTCAAGAATAGAACTACTTTTTGTTGTTACCAATGAAACAAAGAAAGTTTAGAGGTGGGTTTATTCACAAGGGCAATTCACCCAATACAAACAAAGAACACGAACCACTCCTTGTTGTCACGATTAAAAATGAAAATTGAGATAAAGTAGAAAGAAAATAACGAACAACAATTGTATTGCATTAACAATGATCACTTCGATCAGAATGTTTAGAGATGGATCTATAGGATTTGAACCCGTGCCTTGGAAGCGAGACGTCGATTAGATCGATCACATATGTCATACGTCGATTGCGGGTTCAATCCCTAACCAAATAACATAATCAAAATAAACCTACTTGGGCTTATAATTAAAGATGTCTTATGGCCCAAGTTAACTAGACTTATTTACAATCCAAGTACATAAATTTGTTGTCCTAATAGCCCATAAATTATAAATATTAAACAACCTAAGATTGTAGATTATCAAAACCAATAATGTGCATGTTTGTTCGAGACTATTTTGCTTTTTCGGCACTCACAAGGATCTCGCTACGTACCCAGGCAATAGAAAATGGTTCAGTTAGTAGGAAAGAACCCATCACTAAGACCTAACCAAATAATAGCAACCGAATGATCATAGTAACCGTATGATTAGTAGTTACTACCTATCCGAGATAGTTAATAGTTAAGTTGTTAGTTGTAGAAAACAAAAATGGGTAGTTAGTATAGTTTTTTACAGTGATAAAGTCATAATTAAACCCTATCATAGATAGCAGAAAAATAAGCTTCTTTTTGGTTAAAGTTCTTGTCTATTAATATTTAAAATTACTACTGAACTGTTTGTTCTTTTTCTACGATAAATGCTGCTGGAAAAAATAATAAATATGTGCAGTGAGTTTTCTGTTGTTTTTTTTTCTAGTTACTGACTTCTTCTATTTTGTATCAAGGACCCCACAATCAGCAAGTCCATACAGGCACAGGTTACCATCTTCAACTTCATACCTACCATCTCTATCAACCATGGTTAACACCACACCAGCTTCACCTTGCAATTCATCATCTAATTCGGACACGGTTAACGAGCTCGTTGCCAATTCGAAATCATCCATCGCGGAGGTTGAGGTCAAGTTCTCGGGGGCTAACCTTCTTGTAAAGACCATATCGTGTCGGTTACCAGGGCAAATGACAAAGATAATTGCGGTTCTTGAAGACTTATCTCTTGAAATCCTCCAGGCTACAATCAATACTGTTGATGAAACAATGGTTAACTCATTTACCATTAAGGTGAGCTTATGTTTATTATTAGTTTTTTGATAAATATATTTATTTACATGTATTGCATGCATACCTGCATTAAACATTTATTTTGCTTAGTTTACATAGATATATCCTTTTATAGATATCTTTTTCTAGGTAAACATAAGTTAATAAACTTCTGCTGTTCTTTGTAATGTATTAAAGTAGTGAACAAATTTTCTAAATGGTAGTCTAAACTTTATAAGTTTCGTCACCGAAGTTGATAATTTTTAAAAAGTGATTACCATTTTCAACCACAAATTTGGCCATTTAGATTTTGCTTTTTTTTCTTTTACATCATTTGTCTATGATCTTTTGTTCTGAGACAAACGATATTTGTTTCTTTTTTTTTAAATAAATTACAAATCATCTCCCACAAAATGCCAAATTCTATAGTTTTTCAAATTTTAGAGGACCACTTCATTTGTATATATGTTTGACAAATATGGTTGTATTACATAATGAAGCTTCTGCTGTTTATTTGGTTCATGCATTTTGTTTTTTGTAGCTCTCACTCATGCATACAGTAATGTCATATGAAATAAGGTGCAGAGAGTAATAATGGAGGTTCAGTAAGGTAGATTTGGTAGATTGAATAGGTAACAACAAGGTAGTAGTTAGGGTTCAGACAATACTTCAGAAAATAAGTGTAGTATGTTGGCTTATTTGATCAAGTAGTACATCATAATTTATTTATAATTATATGAACCATATAATGTATTGATTGAACATTTAATAACATTGATATTAAGTTTGTACTGGTATGCTAAGCCAACTGCTCCAAGTTACTGACAACCTAGCGTTATTGGAACATTGTTAACATCTCAATAAATCATGTCTGTTCAAAATTAAACTTCATCATTATATAATGTTATTAAGTATTTCTTAGATAAAAGTTTAGAAAATTATTATGTTGTTTATAATATTTGTACTTATATATTGTGATTTATAAAGTGGATTGTGTTGATTTATGGCCTTTTGTTTTGGTAGATTGGAATTGAATGCAAGGTAAGTGCTGAGGATCTTGCACAGCATATCCAGCTCACTTTCTCCTAGCGTGTTTTAGGTTAAAATTCTCAGCGATCATTTGATCGGTCGGTTTTGTTGCATAGAGATCATTACCGATACATCACATATTATGTGTAATGTATTGGGCATGATGTTGAATGGAGCAAAATACCATAGTAGGTATAGAACCCTAACAATTTCTATCAATGTCTTGTAATGAAAGATCCAAGAAAAGATTTTCTATTTAGTAATGGCTTGCTCAATGTAACTTATAAGTTGTGAATTGTACTTCTTGTTTTATCAACTAATTAACTTTCGTATTTGATTATTTCATCTTTTTCATCTAATCTTCGTTTCTATCTACATCTTTTATTCCGTGTTTGTAGATGTATGGGTCAACTTAATGTAATGTTATAAAAAAATCCGTTTCTATGTATGTTTATAAAATATCAAGGATAAATATTTGTTCAAGTTTATTGTGTTTGTTCGTTTGAAGAAAAATGAGAATTATGGCTATGAACCGACCATATAGGAATGTTAAGGAACTTAGATTAAATCGGAATAATCATATAGCTATATATGAGGCCAAATTTTAACGTAACCTATAATAGAAATATAGAAGATTGTACAAGAGGGTTATCAAGAATACCAAGTATTATGAGAACATGAAAAACAGAATTTATTACTTATTTTGTTAATCTATTTAAAAGAAAATATTATAAAATGATAAAAAATTAATTTAATTCGTCTCACCTGAATATAGAAAAATATATGTATGTATGAACACTTCTGTTTATACATACAACTAATACATGTGCAAGTAATGTGTAACACCTGCATATAATCTATAATATGTTACTAAACAATTTTTAAAATTTTAACCTATGGTTGAGATCAAACAATGATAAAGTGGTAAATAAATTATGGAGTTAATTACATAAATGGTCCCTGTGGTTTATCTAAAATAACAAGTTTGGGTACTAAGGGTTTTTTGTAACAATTTGGGGTATTATGTTTTAAATTTTGTAACAAGTTTAGGTATTAACACTAACAGCCGTTAGTTTTTCTGTTAAGTTTTAATGAAATGACTATAATACCCATTTAGGGACCACTTTTGTCATTTTATTTCTCTCCTTTAGTTCACGGACTACTTGTGTAATTAACTATTAAATATAAAAATAAAATAACCCAACCACCCCCATCGTCATCTCCCCGCTTTCTTCCCTCTCACACTTTAAAGAAACACCATAATAAGATTCACTGCCGCCACCACTCACCGTCGCCACCACCACCTACCATAACCTTGTTCAATACCAGTTCGTTTATCTTCTAGCGCTAACGCTCTGAACACCCAACCATCTCTGAAACCCCTAATTGAGATCTGAACCCTAATTGAGCAATGGTCACAAGAAATTGGGTAATTGAGATCTGAACCCTTGCGAACACCCATGTTTGCACCACCCTTGATTTCAATGACCAGGTAACGATTTGGGTTTTTTTTAAAACTATTTTAGGGGTAACATGGTATAAGAAATGAGGGTTTGTTGAGATCATGATAATGGAGCAATGGTGGAAGTGGAGATGATAATGATGGTGTGATAGTGGTGATGAGGCTGTGATGGTCATGATGCGATGGTGGTGGTGGTGATGCAGTGGTGGTGGTGATGATGCGTTGATAGTGATGATGTGGGGGCTAGCAGGGGTTACTTCCGACGGGTGTCCGGTGCTTAATGGTGTTGGGGGCCGGTAGTGGTTGGTCGCCAGCGGTGGGGGCAGCAGGGATGGTCGCCAGCGGTGGGGGCAGCAGGGATGGTCGCCGATGGTCGGGGCGGCGGGGTAGGTCGCAGGCAGCGGGGTAGGTTGCGACAGTGGGAGCGGCGGGGCTGGTTGCAGGCGGTGGGGGCGGCGGGGATGGTCGTAGGCGGTGGGGGCGGTGGGGATGGTCTCCGATGGTGAGGGCGGCGGGGATGGTGTTCGGTGGTGGTGGTGGTGTTCAGAACATAAGAAGTGTGGGTGTGTGTGTGTCTCTATGCATTTATATGTGTATATTTATATGTATATATAAAGTTACAAAACCAGTCCTTTTTATGTATTAATGACATGAATAGTCCTTGTAAGGTAAAAGTACAAAAATACCCTTAGATTTAACTGTAAACTTAACGTCTGTTAGTGTTAATACCTTAACTCGTTACAAATTGAAAACACAATACCCATACTTGTTATAAAAAACCCTTAATACCAAAACCTGTTATTTTCAATAAACCACAAGGACCATTTGCATAATTAACTCTAAATTATGTTTAAAGGATACATTTTATAAGATTATAAGAGTACCAAACACATATTCAAATATATGTAAATATTCATCTTAATTAATGAGATTCCTAGAATCATTTAGTCTCTCTTCTCTCTCTTAATTTAGTCAATATATGTAAACGTATGCGAATTTACAAATAAAATTGAAAACTTTAGATTAAGAAAATAATACAAACAAAATTATTTGGTACATACGTTTTTGGTTGAATAAATAAAGGAAGAGGTGGTGTTACATATATATAACCTTACAAAATTTCACTTTGTATGTGTTACGTATACTTTATATATATAAAATATTTCAAGAACTTAAAATAGTTTATCATAAAATAAAAATATGATCAAAAATTGATGAATAAATCATTTAATACATCAATAAAAATCATTGAAAAAACATAATTGCATATACGTAACAACATAGTTACATATACGTAAAAGCATAGCTACACAGATGTAACTATATAGTTATATACATAAAAATAATTATAATAAGATTGCATATATTTTGTCATGTTTATCATGTTCAACAAGTTTGAAACTAGTAATTTTGATGATTGCTCAACATATCATCATTTTCGAGTTAAACTTCTTCGACCCATCATCATCTTCAAGTTCATATGTATCATTGTCGTTCTTCAAAAGAGTGTAACCAGCCCACCTTTTACATATGTTATTCCCTAGAACACTCGTGAGCTGAGGTCTAAATAAATTAACAATATATATCACAATTTTGAATTTTAAGCATAAAAATATCCATAAAACCTCTAGAACTTTAAAAGCTCACATATGATGTATAAGATGATAAAAAATAACCATGTATAACCTAATTCTAACCTAGAGAATATAAAAAACTCTATGAAGAGGATTAAATCTTTCCAATTATCACTATTTTTTCTTTGAAAATTTGGAAGAAACGAAGAAGATTATAGTAACTGAAAAACATAATAAAAACCACTTCTAAAATAATTATTGTCATCATCTTTGTCTTCCTCTTGTACTTGGAACCTTGCTGTTTTCATATTTAAATTTCCAATCATATGTATTATAGTCATCAATTTCTAGTTTTAATGAATTGATTGCAAAAATAATAGATAGCACCAGATTATGGAAGATATTTAAGAAAGTTTAAATATAATAAGATAACTACTAAATTTAAGAGAGTAATAAATTTACGTAATTTACCTTTAAATTAAAGTATATATAATCAAATGAAAAAAATTTAATTGGCTATAGTTAGTTTTTTTGGTTTTCTCAAAAGATTATTGTTTTCATTTAATCCCTCAGCTATAAAGAAAGATATTATGATAAAAAAACTGTATGCTACTATTTCTTCACACATATACATTAAACAAACTAATATTGATATACCCAACTGAACTTAGATATTTCCACTAGCTTATGTAACAATTTATTGTTATATCAACAACCAATAAAATGATTAAAAAAATACTAACTAATAATATCAAAAATCTTAATTTTTCAATACATTTCATATTGCTGATTTGTTTAGATTTGTTGGTTTGCTGTGATGTTTTGATGTGTTTGTTTGTTGTATTATTTTGTTATGCTTGTTTGTTGTGTTGTCTTTTATTTTTGTTGTGTTGGTTTGTTATTTATACCACTTAAAATATATTGTGACGATTTATGTTTTTGTACTGTTATGTTATTTTTGTGCTGTTATATTATTTTTGTGTTGTTTTCACATTATTTAATACTAAAATATGTATTTTTAGTATTGTTGTTTTATAATATTTGTAGTAATTCATCACATAAATGTGATGTTTTTTTGTTGTATGTTATGTGTTGTTTCATTCTTAAAATGTGTTGTTTTACTGAAAACAACACAATTTTGTATAAAACAGCATAATTTTGTACAATTCAGCTTTTTTTCTAAAAAAATATAGAAATACTATACTCAAATTAAAGAGAAAAAATACTTGATTTTATGGTAAAACTTTTTCAAAAAATAATATTTTATGAAAAAGTTATCAACGTTTAAAAAAGTGAGGAATTTTGAAAAAGGTCAACAAAGTTGTATATTCCAAAAATACCCCTCCACCTTATTTTACATTCACTTGAATCTTAGCCCTTTATTAGTGTCAAATTAGAAAAGTTAATGGACTTGATTGTTTCTTAGGCTTTTTAGGCAAAATACATTTGTTTAATGGCCTAGATTGTATATTCCAAATATACCCCTCCACCTTATTTGTTTTTTGGCAAAAGCTCTTCCCCACCTCTTCATCTGCGCGCACGCAGATGCAGGAAGAGCTTTTGAGTACGCAGACTATTTGTTTTTTGAAGACGTTTCATTAAAAAACGTCTTCCTGACGTCTGCACAGAGAAGATGTGGTGTTACCACTTCTGAGGTCTTCTCAACCTCTTCTTCTTTACCCCCAACACTCTTCTCCTCCTAGACTTTTGTTTTCTTTCATTTGTGTTAACCCTCATCTCCAAACTACCGCCTCCAACCCCCACCACACCACTCATATCCGGCCTCCGCCCGGCCACGACGCCATCCTCTGACCTTGTCTCCACGCCACCGCCCTCGGAACCCCGTCTTCACGCCACCGCCCTCCGACCCCGTCTCCACGCCGTCGCAGCCCTCCCCCCTCCACAGCCCCCTCGCCCGTCGCAACCTTCCCCCGCCCGCCGACGCTCCCTACGACCGCTGCCGCCCCTCCGCGGCCCTCCTCCGCCCGCCCACGCTCCCACCGGCCGCTGCCCTCCTCCAACCAAAGGTAAGTTTTTTTTAAATTTGTGATTTTGTTTAAGTTTATAGTTGATTTGTTGTTTATGTAAGATGATTTGTGATTTGGTTAGTATGATTTCTTCTTTGGTTTATGATTTTGTTAGATTTTTTATATTAGTTTGTATGATTAGTGATTTAGTTTGTATGATGAGTGATTTGGTTTGTTTGGTTGGTGATTTGGTTTATGGTTAGTGATTTAGTTTAGTATTTGGTTTGATTTGTGATTTGTGTCGGTCGCTTTGTGCTTTTCGTTTGTCTGCTTAGTGCTTTTGTTTGTCTGATGCCTGCTTTGGTTTGGTTCGTCCGTGCTTTGGTTTCTGCTTTCTGCTTTGGTTTGCTTTGTGCTTTGTCTCGTCGCTTTGTGCTTTTCGTCTTTGGTTTTGCTTTGGTTTTGCTTGCGTGCTTTGGTTTGTTTGGTTGGTTGTGTTGGTTCGTTTGTGCTTTGGTTTCTGCTTCGTGCTTGTGTTTTTGTTGTTTTAATAGAATGGGCGAGAACATCACTGGTCAAGTGAGCATATACAATGCTTATTAGAGACTTGTATTGAAGAAATAAATAAGGTAGGTAGGAAAGGTTTGAGTATGCAAAAGACTCTTGGAATAGGGTAGGAAAAGTTCTTAAAGAAAAGTTTGGCCTTGAGTTGAATAAAAAACAAATGAAGAACGCCTATGATAATCAGAAAGCCAAGTACATCGGATTTGTGTATTTGAAAAACAAAATGGGCAATATATATAATGCTCAAACAAATACTTTTTCCTTAACAAACGAGGGGTGGGAAGAATTTAAGAAGGTAATATATATATATATTATATCTATATATATATATTTATATAATATATATATATATATATACTATACTCTATATACATATATATATCCATATCTATACATATATATATATAGATATATACATATATATATATATATATATATACATATATACATATCTATATATACCATATATCTATATATCTATCTATAATCTATATATATCTCTCTCTATCTATCTCTCTCTATCTGATATCTCTCTCTCTCTCTCTCTCTCTCTCTCTGTCTCTCTCTGTCTCTCTCTCCCTCTCTATCCCTCTCTCTCTCTCTCTCTATATCCCTCTGTTCTCTCTATCTGTCTCTATCTCTATCACCTCTCTGTATCTATCTCTGTATCTCTCTCTCTCTGTCTATATCTCTCTCTCTCTCTATCTCTCTCTCTGTATCCTATCTCTCATCTCTACCTCTAATTCTATGTCTATGTATATATATCTCTCTATGTGTATCTATACTCATCTGTCTATCTCTCTATTCTCTCTCTCTCTCCTCTCTATCTCTCTCTCATCTCTCTCTCTCTCTCTCTCTCTCTCTCTCTGTGTGGTGTGTCTCTTATCTCTCTGTCTCTCTCTCTGTCTCTGTCTCTCTCTCTGTCTCTGTTCTCTCTCTGTCTCTCTCTCTCTGTCTCTCTCTCTGTCTCTGTCTCTCTCTCTGTCTCTCTCTCTGTCTCTCTCTCTCTGTCTCTGTGTCTCTCTCTCCCTCCCTCTCTCTCTCTCTCCCTCCCTCTCTCTCTCTCTCCCTCCCTCTCTCCCTCTCTCTCTCTCCCTCCCTTCTCTCTCTATCTCTCTATCTCTCTATCTGTTGTTCTTTTCTCTCCTCTCTCTCTCTCTCTCTCTCTCTCTCTCTCTCTCTCTCTATGTCTCTCTCTCTTGTCTGTCTCTCTCCTCTGTCACTTCTCTCTCTCTCATGTCTCTCTCTCTCTCTCTCTCTCTCTCTCTCTCCCTCTCTCTTTCTCTCTCTCTCTCTCTCTGTCTCTCTCTGTCTCTCTCTCTCCCATCTCTATTCCCTTCTATCTCTCTCTCTCCCTCTCCCTCTCTCTTCTCTCCCTCTCTCTCCCCTCTCTCTCCCTCCTCTCTCTCTCTCTCTTCTCTCTATCTCTCTCTCTATCTCTCCTCTCTCTCTCTCCTCTCTCTATCTCTTCTCTCCCCTCCCCTCTCTCTGTCTCTGTCTCTGTCTCTATCTCTCTGTCTCTCTCTCTGTGTCTCTCTTCTCTCTGTCTCTCTCTCTCTGTCTCTCTCTCTCTCTCTCCCTCTATCTCTCTCTCTGTCTCTCTCTCTGTCTCTCTCTCTCTCTCCCCTCTCTCTCTTCCCTCTCTGTATCTATCTCTCTCTCTCTCTGTCCTCTCTCTCTCTAATCTCCTCTCTCTATATCTCTCTCTCTCCTCTCTCTCTCTGTATCTACCCCATCTATCTATGTATGTCTATCTATCTATCTCTCTATGTGTCTATATCTACTCTCTCTATATCTATATCTCTCTATCTCTCTATATCTATATCTATCTATCTATATATATATATATATATATACCCATATATATAGGGAGGGATCAAATGAGAACTAGCTTTTTTGTGAGAACTCTAGGACAAATCTCAACCACTAGTTCTAAATGGCAAAATTGTAATTAACAAAAACATATTTAAAAATTTATAAATCAAAAAAACATAAAAAAAAAAAATAAAAACACAAAAAATTCCCTACTTTTCCTCTTTCATAAAAAATAAAAAAACTTATAAAAAATAAAAAAATTCCCGTTTTTTTAACGAATTCGTTTTATACATGTGTAATATCGGATTTACACATGTGTAATCCAGTACTACACATGTGTATAACTAGATTTACACACATGTAAACAACGGAGGTATGATTTCTTTTAGAAATGTGACATCCGGTAAATTTCCGTTACCAAACTCCGTTAGTTTCGTTAAGTCTTGCATACACGTGTCGTGAGCACACACTAGTTGTCGTTTACGTTGGTGACTTAATAATATTTAATAATGTTAAACTAATGTTAATTAAATTGATTATGTGATTGTTGTGTTAAAATTATGTGTTTACGCAATTTAATTGTTGATTGTAGAAATTAATCGCGTAACGCGGAAACGTGCCTATTTGTTCGTATGTCTTGTGTTTTTGCAAAGATAAATTATGTAATGAATATTATTAGTTCATATCTTTATATTTTTAAGTTAAAGGCATTTTAAAAAGAGTTTAGAGTCTAGTTTTTATAAAATACCAAAACACAAGGGTTTAAAGGGTAATTATGTAAATTAAATTAAGTAAAACATAAACCTAGCCCCCACCCCCTTGTGCGACCGTAACCCCCCCTCATCCCCTCTCAAACCTGCGATTTTGATCAAGATTAAGCAAGAACACATTGGATTTGATCGATCTCAAGGCATACAACGCATTACAAGTCTCAATTTTGTTACATTACACGTTAAAGGTTAGATTTTTCATGTTTTTGTGATGTTCTTCATTATGGCCGAACCTTAAATCACGAAATTGGTGTCCTTGGTGTTGAGTTTTGATCAATTGATGATGTTTATATGTTAGTTAGGTTGAATACATGTTAGTTAACGTTGATCATGGATGAATTACATGTTTTTAGTGGTTTAATCATGGGTTTTGATTCTAGTCAAACCCTAATTCGAATTTTAGTATGATTTTGTATGGATGATCATTGTTTGATGAATGTGTGATGATTAGTAAGTTGTATGAATGTTAGGAATCATGGATTTTGCAAGAAATTGGTGAATTGAAGTTGGTGCTCATAGGTTACTAATAATAGTAACTTTATTTTGCATGTAATGATGATCTAGTGATGGATTGATGTTATGGATGTGTTCATGATGATGATTAGATACTAGATTGTTGTTATGAATGCTAGAAATCTTTGAATGCATGTTGTTGGTTCATAGCTTGCCAAAAGTAGAAACTTTTGTTTATGAAGATGGTTAGATTATGGTGTTTAGGTGATGTTAATCATGTCTAGATATTGTATGGAGCTTGAGATGGTATAATTATGTTGAATTCATGTATGCTTTGGATGTGTGATAGATTTTGGGATGTTCTTTCCCAAAAGGGAAACTTTATTTGTGTAAAGTTTGAAGTATGATGATATGAACATGTTTGGGATGATAGGAGCATGCTAGTATGTTCAAGGATAAATTCTAGTGTGATAGAACGTGTTAAATTAGTTGTATGGCATGCTTGGATAATCATGGGTGATATTTGGATTTTGGTGATCATGTATAATGTTGGTGTTGATTAGTTGCTAGGATATCATGTTTGGGTTTGGTGAGTAATGATTATGGTGTATGTTGTATGCTATGGGCATGGCTATGATTTAAGTGTTACGTATGGATAATGAAGCATGTGTATGACACTATTTGAATGTTAATCATGTATGTTGTATGTGCTCATTGGCTTTATTTGAATTATAACTCATAATGTCACCAACGGGTCAAACGGGTCAACTAGGTCAAACGTGTCTATTTTTCTGAAAGCTTGAGTCTTTGGTTTTGGTATGCTTAGGGTTTCACATGTCTTTCATTTACACGTACTTATGTACTCACATGATCTAGGTAACCTTTGAAGGTTGGCTATCCTCTCGTTTCTCAAATAAACCCTAAGTACTCTTTGCATACATCAGGTGAGTTCATGCCCCACTCTTTACTTAATCTCTTTTGGGGGAGATAGCATACTGGTATTTTACGAACGCTTTTAATATTTAAGTTGTGTATAATATTAATATAGTGCTGTTTACCATGGGAAAAGTCCTCACACTTTCGAATTGTTAATACTTAATAGCGGGGAAACTTGGGTAGTACTACTGGGTCTGACGAGCCCCACCTGTGTGACTCGAGGTCAACCGGGTGCAATTTGTCCTATTGAACATTGTCACGACATGGTAAGTCGTGACAGGAGGCAACAACTATCACAGTCAGCTTCAATTGCGAAATCACTATGTATTAATATTTGCCGTTAATAGACTAGCTATCTATTACAATACACTGCTTATATATATCACAACTGTTTATATGTTTATTGAACTCAAACTCTTGAACTCACCAACCTATGTGTTGACATTTTAGTATGCTTTTCTCAGGTCATTAAGCTGCTTGCCTCTAGGAGCACTCCACGGTTCACTTGCATACTAAGACTCGGTTTTCAAGACATTAGCATTTTAATGATTATGGTTTACTCTTTTGTGTTGGCACATGTTTTGCCATGTTTATACTTTTATTTATTTGAGTTGTTTTCAAAACGCTTCCGCACTGTTTCAAACTAAATCTTTGGTTGTCTTATTTTACTTGTGGCATATAGAGTCGTTCTATGTAACTACTGACTGTGATCCTGGTTTGTTCACACGCCTCGCGGTAAAACCCCGCACGTGGATTTTGAGGGTGTGACAGATTGGTATCAGAGCCAGTGGTTATAGGGAACTAGGTTGCATACACACTAGACTATAACCGCACACAGTTAGTTAGTTACCTGTACTTTATTTTCATCTACTGTATACTCATTGGCATACACGTCACACTATCTGCAGCATGGCATCGTCATCAAGAGCTTCTGGTAAACGACCTGCATCACCTGCACGATCCGAGTCCCCACCTCCCGCACCTGTACCTGATGATGGACTCGACTGGCCTCGTTTAGATTATCCTCGAGGGGAGTTTGACTGGGATCAACCTTTCGCGTTGATGAAGCGTGACCCCCAAGGGACTGGAGTTTTTATCCTAGGTTTGTCAATCACATCATGTATAGGGAACGCGTGCCCGAGCCGAGACCCAGAACGAGAGGTAACTCTGATCAAGCAGTGCCTTCACTTCCCCGGACGGTGCAGTCCAACGAGCAGTTGATTGCTGCATTGGTGGCAGCACTAGATACAGAACAGCATCGAGTCAGGCGACTCATTAGCGACGTTTGTACACTACAGACCGAGGTGTACAACCTAAGGCATAAGGTGGATGAACTTGAGGGGCGCCATGGAAAGACCCTAGACGGGTGTTACCAAATGGAGGATGGGATCGTAGCCCTCAGTGGACGCGTGGCTGCTCGCGAGCAGAGGGATGCTGTGGTTGATGATAGGATTGATACTTTGGAGGCACAGCTAGCAGCACTCCAGATTGCTATAGCTCCTGCTCCTGCAGTCGAACCTGAGGAGGAGGAACCTGAGGAGGAGGAACCTGAGGAGGAGGAACCTGAGGAGGAGGAACCCGAGGAGGAGGAGGATGAGAGTGATGGATCTGATATTGTCAATTGATATTTCTTTCATGACTTAGACTACGTAGTGTTTTCTTTGAAACCTATGTGGGAAGGGTTGTTTCCCCACTCGAACGACAAACTTAAATTTTGACATTGATGAATACATTGTGACTCATTTGCAATTTATTTACTTTGGTTATTATTTTTGTTATGAATGTTGTGGTTGTGATGATTTATTATTCCTTTATTGTTTACTGTACTTCAATGAGATAAATGTGTTTGATGTTACTCATTATTGTATTTGTGGATGTAAAGTGAACAATGAACGCACGTGGACGTGGTCGTGGACGTGGCCGTGGGCGCGGTCGTGGACGTGGCGCTGGAGACCATGGCGCCGGAGATCATGGCGCTGGTACCGTTAATATGACCCCTGCTGAGTTAGCTGCCCTGATTCAGGCAGCGGTGGCTGCTGCCCAAGCGGGACAGCCAGCAGGTAAACAATGATTGAAAGTTAAACTGAATATCCTGTATAACCGTATAGGTTGTCTGATCAATAATTGTTGTGTTAAAGCAGGACCACCGGCATGTACTTATAAGTCCTTCATGGACTGTAAGCCCCATACCTACAGCGGTACTGAAGGTGCTATGGGACTAGTACGCTGGTTCGAGAAGACGGAGTCCGTATTCTCCAAGTGCAACTGTCCACCTGCTGATCAGGTGAAATATGCCACCGGGACCCTGGAGGGTGCCGCCTTATCCTGGTGGAATGCACAAGTCCAGATGTTGGGGCAAGCATTGGCTAATGGACTGCCGTGGGCTGAGTTCAAAACCATGATGACCGAGGAGTACTGTCCTCGCAATGAGGTGCAGAAGTTGGAGATAGAGTTCTGGCAACTGAAAATGCAGGGCTCAGAAATCGAGGCTTACACCACTAGAACTCACGAGCTAGCAACACTATGCCCGGGAATGGTAAATGAGATGCATAAAAGGATCGAGCATTACATACGGGGACTTGTACCCGAAATTCAGAGTATGGTAACTGCTTCTAATCCAACCACCATACAGCAAGCCATTCAGTTAGCCCATAAGCTAACTGACCAAGCCGTGGAACAAGGACGTCTACCCAAGCGGGGCGCCGTGGCAAGCGTACCCGATAACAAAAGAAAGTGGGATAGTACTAGCAACACCAAAGCATCATCATCTTCTGGCGGTCAACCTCAACCTCAGCAGCAACAACAACCGGTCCAACAACAACGGAGGTTCGACAACAATCGTAACTTCCACCAAACGACTGCAACTAATCAAGGACCCAGTGGTTATGGTGGTAGACACCCGAAGTGCAACCGGTGCAACTATCATCATGTGGGACGATGTGATAGCTTCAAATGTCAGCGTTGTGGTAAAATTGGACACGCCGCGAAGGATTGCCGTGGTGAGCTGGTTAGGAGAACACAACAACCTCAGGAAACTCCTAAGGGTTGTTTTGAATGTGGAAAAGAGGGGCACTACAAGCGAAATTGCCCACAACTAAGGAGAAATGGAAATGGCAACAATGGAAATGGACACAACAACAACAACAATAACAACAATAACAATGGTAACAACAACAGTGGAAATGGCAATGGTAATGGCGGTAATAAGGATGGAGCAAAAGGGAGAGCCTTCGTCATTGGCTCAGGTGAGGCTCTAAATGATCCTACAACTGTTACTGGTAGATTCCTGTTAATGGTTGCTTTGCTACGGTACTATTCGATACTGGAGCTGATAGGAGTTTCGTGTCCTTAAAATTCTGTAGTCTTTTAAGTGATATACCCTCCGCCTAGAATCTAGATACACCGTAGAGTTGGCTGATGGTAAACAGATTCACGTAACGCATATCCTTAAAGACTGTAAGATAGAGCTTGCTGGTCATACTTTCGCTATAGATCTTATGCCTGTTACGCTGGGGAGTTTTGATGTTGTGATAGGCATGGATTGGCTTTCTAGCAAGCAAGCAGAAGTTATATGTCATGAGAAGATCATACGAATTCCTGTTGATGACACAATTCTGACAGTCCGAGGTGATAGAAGTGGTGCTGTGATAGGCATCATCTCGTTCATGAAAGCCCAAAAGTTACTACGAAAGGGTCGTGTGGCTATTCTAGCGCTTGTAACTGATAAGCAAGCGAAGGAAAGGAGAATGGAGGATATTCCCATAGTGCGCGACTTTCCAGAGGTGTTTCCAGAGGATCTTGCTGGATTACCACCTCATCGTCAAGTGGAATTCCAAATTGAGCTAACTCCCGGCGCAGCCCCGATTGCTAGAGCACCTTATCGATTAGCACCGAACGAACTACAGGAGTTGTCGTCACAACTCCAGGAGCTATTAGATAAGGGCTTTATTCGCCCTAGTACATCACCCTGGGGAGCCCCTGTCCTGTTTGTTAAGAAGAAGGATGGCACGTTTCGGATGTGTATTGACTATAGGGAGCTAAATAAAGTAACAGTCAAGAACCGATACCCTCTACCCCGTATCGATGACTTGTTTGACCAACTCCAGGGATCAAGTTACTATTCGAAGATTGACTTGAGATCTGGCTATCTTCAACTCAGAGTCCGCGAAGAAGACATTTCCAAAACCGCGTTTCGTACCCGCTACGGTCATTATGAGTTCTTGGTCATGCCTTTTGGGTTGACAAATGCACCTGCTGTGTTCATGGACCTCATGAACCGTGTGTGCAAACCCTACCTCGATCAGTTTGTCATTGTGTTCATCGATGATATACTGATATATTCCAGGACCAAGGAAGACCATGAGGAGCATTTGCGAATGATCTTAGAGCTACTGAAAAGGGAACAGCTGTATGCCAAATTCTCTAAGTGTGACTTTTGGATACGAGAAGTACAATTCCTAGGTCATATTGTTAATGAGAAAGGGATACATGTTGATCCTGCCAAAATTGAGGCGATCAAGAACTGGACCACGCCTAAAACGCCGAGTGAAATAAGACAATTCTTGGGATTAGCAGGTTACTATCGACGATTCATAGAGGGATTCTCTAAGATCGCACAACCTCTCACAGCTTTGACTCACAAAGGGACTACATACAAATGGGGTGAAAGCCAAGAATCGGCTTTTCAATCGTTAAAGCAGAAACTATGTACCGCGCCGATACTAGCACTGCCAGAGGGGACGGATCACTTCGTGGTGTATTGTGATGCATCCATTCAAGGCTTGGGTTGTGTCTTAATGCAGCGAGACAAGGTGATAGCCTACGCCTCGAGACAATTAAAAGTTCATGAGAAGAACTATACTACTCATGACTTAGAGTTGGGTGCAGTAGTCTTTGCCTTAAAGATTTGGAGACATTACTTGTACGGTACCAAGTGCACTATCTACACCGATCACAAGAGTCTTCAACATATCTTTGAGCAAAAGGAATTGAATATGAGGCAACGACGTTGGGTGGAACTGCTAAACGACTATGATTGCGCTATTAAATACCATCCGGGAAAGGCGAATGTGGTTGCTGATGCCTTAAGCCGGAAGGAAACAGCTAAACCCAGACGGGTGCGAGCCTTACAGCTTACTATCAGTACGCAACTGCCTGAACAAGTTAAGGAGGCACAGATAGAAGCTTTAAAAGCAGAAAATATTGGTTCTGAGTCGTTGAGAGGAATGGATAAACAGCTGGTGATGAAGGAGGATGGAATTCGATATTTCATGGATAGACTTTGGGTGCCTGCCTATGGAAATCTGAGAGACCTGGTTATAAGTGAGGCACACAAATCCAAGTATTCTATACATCTTGGATCTGACAAAATGTATCATGATCTAAAGGCGCACTATTGGTGGCCTAATATGAAAGCGGATGTGGCTACATATGTGAGCAAGTGCTTGACCTGCTCAAAGGTAAAGGTGGAATATCAAAAACCATCCGGACTATTGCAGCAACCCGAGATACCGATGTGGAAATGGGAACAAATCTCCATGGATTTTATTACCAAGCTACCCAGGACTAGTACTGGTTGTGATACGATATGGGTTATTGTGGATCGATTGACAAAATCTGCTCATTTTCTTGCAATAAAGGAAACTGACAAGATGGAGAAGTTAACCTGCCTGTACCTCAAGGAGATCGTTTCCAGACACGGTGTATCGATCTCAATTATCTCTGACCGCGACGCTCGTTTCACGTCGCACTTCTGGCAATCATTGCAGAAATCTTTGGGTACACGATTAGATATGAGTACTGCTTATCACCCGCAAACGGATGGCCAAAGTGAGCGTACCATACAGACGTTGGAAGATATGCTACGTGCTTGTGTAATTAATTTTGGGAATAACTGGGAAATTCACCTGCCATTGGTGGAATTTTCTTATAACAACAGTTATCATACTAGCATACAAGCAGCACCTTTCGAGGCTTTGTATGGGAGAAAATGTAGATCACCTGTTTGTTGGGCGGAAATTGGCGATAGTCAACTGACTGGTCCCGAGTTGATTCATGAGACAACTGAGAAGAACGTACAGATACGGAACCGTATGGCAGCAGCGCGAGACCGACAAAAGAGTTATGCTGAAAAGAGACGGAAACCTTTAGAGTTTCAGGTTGGTGACAAGGTTTTGTTGAAAGTTTCACCATGGAAAGGCGTTGTTCGGTTTGGCAAGCGAGGGAAGCTAAACCCGAGATACGTTGGACCATTTGAAATAGTGGAAAGAATAGGTCCAGTGGCCTATCGTCTAGCCCTACCTGATTCGCTAAGTGGAATCCATGATGTATTTCACGTATCAAACTTAAAGAAATGCATAACTGATGAAACGATGGTCGTACCACTGGAAGAGGTTCAAGTGGATGAGCAACTACGTTTTATTGAAGAACCAGTTGAGGTGATGGACCGTGAGGTGAAAACACTTAAGCAGAGCAAGATACCTATAGTCAAAATCTGTTGGAATTCGCGACGTGGACCGGAATTCACATGGGAACGGGAAGATCAAATGAAGCTTAAGTACCCTCAACTATTCGAGAAGACGATGTCTGCAGACGAAGGTATTGATTTAAATTTCGGGACGAAATTTCTTTCAACATGGGGATGATGTGACAACTCATCCAAAACTCACTCGATTTCGATTTCTGTGTGCCAATGCAGTAGACCAGTGATGGAACACTCTCACCATGTAACGCAATTTTCGGGACGAAAATTCTTTCAACATGGGGATAATGTGACATCCGGTAAATTTCCGTTACCAAACTCCGTTAGTTTCGTTAAGTCTTGCATACACGTGTCGTGAGCACACTAGTTGTCGTTTAACGTTGGTGACTTAATAATATTTAATAATGTTAAACTAATGTTAATTAAATTGATTATGTGATTGTTGTGTTAAAATTATGTGTTTACGCGATTTAATTGTTGATTGTAGAAATTAATCGCGTAACGCGGAAACGTGCCTATTTGTTCGTATGTCTTGTGTTTTTGCAAAGATAAATTATGTAATGAATATTATTAGTTCATATCTTTATATTTTTAAGTTAAAGGCATTTTAAAAAGAGTTTAAAGTCTAGTTTTTATAAAATACCAAAACACAAGGGTTTAAAGGGTAAATATGTAAATTAAATTAAGTAAAACATAAACCCTAGCCCCCACCCCCTTGTGCGACCGTAACCCCCCCTCATCCCCTCTCAAACCTGCGATTTTGATCAAGATTAAGCAAGAACACATTGGATTTGATCGATCTCAAGGCATACAACGCATTACAAGTCTCAATTTTGTTACATTACACGTTAAAGGTTAGATTTTTCATGTTTTTGTGATGTTCTTCATTATGGCCGAACCTTAAATCACGAAATTGGTGTTCTTGGTGTTGAGTTTTGATCAATTGATGATGTTTATATGTTAGTTAGGTTGAATACATGTTAGTTAACGTCGATCATGGATGAATTACATGTTTTTAGTGGTTTAATCATGGGTTTTGATTCTAGTCAAACCCTAATTCGAATTTTAGTATGATTTTGTATGGATGATCATTGTTTGATGAATGTGTGATGATTAGTAAGTTGTATGAATGTTAGGAATCATGGATTTTGCAAGAAATTGGTGAATTGAAGTTGGTGTTCATAGGTTACTAATAATAGTAACTTTATTTTGCATGTAATGATGATCTAGTGATGGATTGATGTTATGGATGTGTTCATAATGATGATTAGATACTAGATTGTTGTTATGAATGCTAGAAATCTTTGAATGCATGTTGTTGGTTCATAGCTTGCCAAAAGTAGAAACTTTTGTTTATGAAGATGGTTAGATTATGGTGTTTAGGTGATGTTAATCATGTCTAGATATTGTATGGAGCTTGAGATGGTATAATTATGTTGAATTCATGTATGCTTTGGATGTGTGATAGATTTTGGGATGTTCTTTCCCAAAAGGGAAACTTTATTTGTGTAAAGTTTGAAGTATGATGATATGAACATGTTTGGGATGATAGGAGCATGCTAGTATGTTCAAGGATAAATTCTAGTGTGATAGAACGTGTTAAATTAGTTGTATGGCATGCTTGGATAATCATGGGTGATATTTGGATTTTGGTGATCATGTATAATGTTGGTGTTGATTAGTTGCTAGGATATCATGTTGGGTTTGGTGAGTTATGATTATGGTGTATGTTGTATGCTATGGGCATGGCTATGATTTAAGTGTTACGTATGGATAATGAAGCATGTGTATGACACTATTTGAATGTTAATCATGTATGTTGTATGTGCTCATTGGCTTTATTTGAATTATAACTCATAATGTCACCAACGGGTCAAACGGGTCAACTAGGTCAAACGTGTCTATTTTTTGAAAGCTTGAGTCTTTGGTTTTGGTATGCTTAGGGTTTCACATGTCTTTCATTTACACGTACTTATGTACTCACATGATCTAGGTAACCTTTGAAGGTTGGCTATCCTCTCGTTTCTCAAATAAACCCTAAGTACTCTTTGCATACATCAGGTGAGTTCATGCCCCACTCTTTACTTAATCTCTTTTGGGGGAGATAGCATACTGGTATTTTACGAACGCTTTTAATATTTAAGTTGTGTATAATATTAATATAGTGCTGTTTACCATGGGAAAAGTCCTCACACTTTAGAATTGTTAATACTTAATAGCGGGGAAACTTGGGTAGTACTACTGGGTCTGACGAGCCCCACCTGTGTGACTCGAGGTCAACCGGGTGCAATTTGTCCTATTGAACATTGTCACGACATGGTAAGTCGTGACAGGAGGCAACAACTATCACAGTCAGCTTCAATTGCGAAATCACTATGTATTAATATTTGCCGTTAATAGACTAGCTATCTATTACAATACACTGCTTATATATATCACAACTGTTTATATGTTTATTGAACTCAAAATCTTGAACTCACCAACCTATGTGTTGACATTTTAGTATGCTTTTCTCAGGTCATTAAGCTGCTTGCCTCTAGGAGCACTCCACGGTTCACTTGCATACTAAGACTCGGTTTTCAAGACATCAGCATTTTAATGATTATGGTTTACTCTTTTGTGTTGGCACATGTTTTGCCATGTTTATACTTTTATTTATTTGAGTTGTTTTCAAAACGCTTCTGTACTGTTTCAAACTAAATCTTTGGTTGTCTTATTTTACTTGTGGCATATAGAGTCGTTCTATGTAACTACTGACTGTGATCCTGGTTTGTTCACACGCCTCGCGGTAAAACCCCGCACGTGGATTTTAAGGGTGTGACAGAAAAGTATATTAATATGGTAGGCGTTGGAAAGATAAAAAAATACTGAATTTTATGGTGAATTTTTTTTGAAAAAATGATGTCGTGAAAAAACGTTATGAACGTTTTAAAAAAAAGGGAGAAATGACATGTGATTTGCATGTGATACAAAATGAGTAGCTGATATTGGTTCCTAGAGTTCTTACAAAAAAATGTGGTTCTCATTTGAACCCTCTTATATATATATATATATATATATATATATATATATATATATATATATATATATATATATATATATATATATATATATATATATATATATATATATATGTATATATATATATATATATTTGTGATTTTAGTATTTGGTTTTGATTTGGTTTATGATTGAGTGATTTGGTTTGTTTGGTTGGTTGTGTTGGTTAGTTTGTGATTTGGTTTATGATTGAGTGATTTGGTTTATGCTTATTGAAGAAATAAATAAGGTGGGTAGGAAAGGTTTGAGTATGCAAAAGACTCTTGGAATAGGGTAGGAAAAGTTCTTAAAGAAAAGTTTGGCCTTGAGTTGAATAAAAAACAAATGAAGAACGCCTATGAAAATCTGAAAGCCAAGTACATCGGATTTGTGTATTTGAAAAACAAAACAGGCAATATATATAATGCTCAAACAAATACTTTTTCCTTAACAAACGAGGAGTGGGAAGAATTTAAGAAGGTACATATATATATATATGTATATATATATATATATATATATATATATATATATATATATATATATATATATATATATATATATATATATATATATATATATATATATATATATATATATATATATATTAACGACTACCTATACACATAAACTTATAATATTTTATATTTTGGGTTTAGGGGCATCCGAAGGCTGGATCTTTGAAAACGACTCCATTGCCTTTTCCAGAACTTTGTGCACAATTATTTGATGGTAATACTGCCACTTGAAATTGCAAGTGGACCTCAACCCAAACAACTTCAGTTGCTGGATCATCTTCTGCTCAACGTGTCAAACCAATTATGATTACAAATACAATTCTTCATGACACAGAAGATGACACTCCCAGAAATTCCAGAAGTATTAAAAGGGTGGATCACGATGACGGCTAAAAGTTTGAAACTAATATAGTTGTGCACTTGACATTGAAAACATTAGATTCTTTTCTTTATGACATTGTTTATGTTTGATGACATTGTTTATGTTTGATGGTTGTGTTTTTTGTTTATGACATTGTTTGTGTTTGATGGTTGTGTTTTTCTTTATGACATTGTTTATGTTTAATGGTTGTCTTTTTTATTATGAACACATGATCATATGGATTATAATAAGAAATTACTTCTAGTAATTCTTATGTACTTGTATGTTTGTTTTTTTGGAGGAGAGGTTTGAAACGAATGCGAGACAATGATTCGGAAATAACGGGACATAAATACACGTTAGAGTTATTGAAAGGAAATCCCAACTAATGCATTGAATTGCTACGCATGTCTCGTGAATCCTTTGTCCGACTATGTGCACATTTTGGAATAAATTATTCACTAAAGGATAGTAAACATGTATCGGTTGAAGAGAAGATGACTATGTTTTTAATGATAATCGATCATAATCAACGATACGTGGTTATCAAGCGTAGATTTCAACACTCAAAGCAAACAATTCATAATTTTTTTATAAAGTGTTGGATAAAATGATGCTTTTTGCTAAAGATATGATAGTACCAACTTCTTTCAATCCGAATCCAAACATTCCGGGACATAACAAAAGGCTACGACAAATTTTCAAAGGAGCGGTGGTGCACTTGATGGAACTTTGATACATGTTGTTGTCCCTACTAGTAAACAAGATTTATATAGAGGAAGAGAAAAAGGGATTGTTATCAAAACGTATTAGCAATTTGTGACTTCAACATGATTTTTACATTTATTGTGGCGGGCTAGGAAAGGGTAGTACATGATTTTAGAATATTATCAGAGGCATTATCAGATACAAATGCTCCATTCATGTTACCACCACCAGGTATAACAATTGTTTTTAAATGTTTGTATTTTAGTTTAATTTCCTAATTATTTATATATCCTTACAGATAAATATTATCTTTGTGGTGCCGCTTATGCACACATACGAGGATTTATGGCTCCATATCGTAATGTTAGGTATTGGTTTGGAGATTTTCGTAGGAGTCATGCATTGACCAATAAAATTTTTTTAACCATGCACATGCAAAACTACGAAACGTTATTGAGCGTTTGTTTGGTGTCTTGAAAGCACGGTTCCCTATATTGAAAAGGATGACACCATTTCCGTTGGTTACACAAAGGAACATTACGGTTGCATGTTTCGCGCTACATAATTTTATAAGGAAAGAGGGTCTCAACGATGACTTTTTTACACAATACGATCAACCCAATGTGTCCTTTGAAAATTGTGATATGCACGTTAATACTAATGAAAATGATGTTGAAGAACATGGTACCACATCAGATCGGGAATATATGACTCAGTTACGAGATGAAATTGCTGAATAGTTAATGCTGAATGTCAAATAAACAATTTAAAAATATATTTGTATGGTTTTATGAATATTATTGCAGTGTTGTATGACTTTTATGATTTTTATTTATATACTAATGTTAAAGTTATTTTTAAAGTTTAATAAATAGGTTTAGTTTAATTGCAAAATATTTCAGTATTCTGCAGATGTTAAAAAAACAAACAGTCTTTTTCTTGCAAACTGCAGACATTTGGTCCACCTCTTCTGCTGCAGATGTCTGCAGATGTGGTGCGCAGACTACAAACGTTTTACTGCAGAAAAAACAAACATCACCTAAGGTTTGCTGTTTAATCAATATTTGAGATCAATTTTTAAGCATAAAAGTGGTCCCAAGGGTAGTATGAGAAAAACCATTTTTGTTGACTTTTATTTTCAAATTCCCCCATGTTAGGACCTGGTATTTGAACGAAATACCTAGTGATTAGCGTGTTAAACCAACTCAAATAGTGCGGAATCCTATTTGATTGGCGATCCAATCAGTGAGAACACACGAAGAATCAATCAAGAATTGAATCTAACGTTAGAAGTCGATTAGGAATCGATCTAATGTGTTCTGTGAACTTGGAGAACGATTTGGGAGGTCTCTGGACGGCTAGGGTACGTCTGGAATCGTAATGGTATGAATGCTTACATTTTTCCACGAATTGGGTCTATTTATAGGTTAGTATTGTTCAATCGTGCGACTGGGCCATAAGTATGGTTCAGTCGTGCGATTGAACCATGCGGTTGATTCATTCGCACGACTGAGTGTTCAGTCGTGCGACTGAGCCAATCTTATGTGTCAATCATACGACTGATCCAGTCTCCTGGTTCAGTCGTGCGATTGAGTCAATCGTATGAAGTTATTCATGCGTGTGGTCCATTCGCATGGGCCATTCGCATGAGAACTTCATTAAGTTAAGTTTGAATGTTTTAATCAATATAACATTATGTGTAACCATTCAAACAATCATAAACCCAATCAATTCAATCATGACTCATTAATGAAATATTAAACATTACAAATAACAAACAATCCATATCATTTCATTAATCAATACAAATTACATCATAATCAGACAGACAAGATCTATTACATTACAAATCATGATCTAGGGACATACATACATCAACAAACTCCCCCTTGGACCTAGATCTATCTAATCTCTTGTCTTCTGCATAACCTCCTTGTACTTCTTGTACTTCTCCTCTTTGGTGACTCCCGCGTGAATCTCAAACGCGAAGCAGAGTCGTATAACATTTTGGAAGTGGAGGGCTTGTACAATATCTTGCGTGTCATAGAACAGTGGCCACTTGTATAATGTATAGACATCATTAACAGACAAGTTAGTTAGCCACATCGGGTCGAATACCCTGATTGTATCCATTTGTCCCTCTTTATTTAGGACTATGACCGCTTCAGCTGTTCTCCAATCATAGTACCACCATTTGAAGTGTGGAGTGAAGTCCTGTGGCATTTCCCTGAGAGGGATCCTCGACATAGTGCGCGGAGGACTCCACTTCAACACAATCTTGGGCTTGCCAGTAATGGCATCAACCTCAGACCTTCTTATGTACCTAGTAGGCTGTTGGGGTCTGAAGTTAACTCATCTGGTGTGGTACTCCTTCTTAAGGGCAGCCTCGAACCAGCCTGACATCTTCCTTGGGTCAGCATACAACAGCTTTAGCTTAGCCAGCTGGTTGAGCTCAAAACCTGGTAGAGTCTTTAGATCATGTGGGAATCTGAAGTACTCTATGCCCTGTTCTCTCTTAACTGCATATGCGTTAAGATCATCAAAATAAGCCCATGCTATAATCCTGCCTGACACCTTGTGGTGTTTCTTGACTCTATAGAGCTTGGTGTAGGCATCTTTCTTTGGTGCAGCACGTTGGGCTCTCACTTCTTCAAAACAGGCAGCCCACTCAGCCTTTCGAATGTCTACGTCATCATTTGAGGCTTGAGCTGTTCCTTCTGCCTTTTCAGTTTCCTGCTCCATCTTGTTTAGTACCTCAAACGTATCACTGACTAGGGACTCACCCAGATTGGGAACCACATTACCCTCGTTGTCAGCATACTGAGGGTACTCTTCTGCAGTGATATCTTCGACTTCGACTTCATCAACATCATTTAGCTCTTCATCACTAGTCGGATCAACTGTTGGAGCATCTTTGACGATTTCATCCGGATTGAGTCTGAACATCTCAGCCAGTTGCTCGTTAGATAGGTCATGAATTATTTCCCCTTCTTCAGGGGTATAACTCACAGACCTTCTTACAATCCCTTGCAGATCAAGAATCATGGTTATTTCAGTCTTGACCTGTTGAAGGGGAGCAATATCAAACTCATCTCTTTGAAATTTTGGATCTGTTTGATTTAAACATTCAACACATAAATCATTAGTAAATAATCAAACAGAATTACATTAACTTAATATATAAACATTCAAAACATTTGTTTTCAGTACATGATTCAAACACAAAAATAAATAAATACATAAAACATCTAATCTGTACTTTTGTCTTGAATCAGGGTCTCATCGCTCGGAGGAGCAGAGGTGGTAGATGACTGGTCCTGTCGATTCTTCGATCTTCGTTCTTGACCTGAAGCAGAGGCCGATGCAGCCGCATCCCCTCCTTCTGCTTCGTCATCATCATCCTTTCCCTCTGTCCTTTCTTCATCTGTTTCCTCCTCATCCTCATCATCCTCCTCATCCTCATCATCATCTTCATCATCATCATCACCATCTCCATCATCTCCATCCCCTTCCTTTATCTTTAAGGGTTCATCCTTTGATCCCTTTAACCTCAGCATGATGGTCTTGTTGGTAGTCTCCAACTCCTCTATACGTTTGGCTGATTGGGCATGTTGCTCCTGGAGTTGGGACATCTCTACTCTCTGTGCATCCATCAGCTGGGTCTGCTGCTCTATCACACGAGCCTGCTCTGCCATCTGTTGAGACTGGGCAGCAGTCAGGTCGGTCAGCTGGCGTATCTGTGCAGCTTTCTCCTCGTCGGCAGCTAGTAGGCGCATCACCATACGGTTTAGCGCCGACAGCTGTTCCTCTACCCCGATTGGAGGTAAAGGTGATCCATACATGTGTGAGGACTGGGCTGACGGTCCTGGATGATGTGAGGTGGTGGTGGTAGTGGCTGTGGTGAATATGGGTTGGTAAAATGGTGAAGGTGATGTAGGTGTAAATGGTATGGTGGTGGATGGGAAATGTACAGTGGTGGTAGGTATGGTGGTGGCTGTGGTAGCAGTGGTGGATGTGGTGGTTGTGGTGGTGGGTGGTATATCAGTGGAGGTGGTAGTGGTGGCTGTGATGGTGGAAGTAGAGGCTACAGTGGTAACGAAGGTCAGTCGACGCTTCTTCTTCTTCAGTCCATGGGGCTGAGCCATGCTCTTCCTCCTAGTCCCAGTGGAAGTGGATGCTCCCCCTGCAGCTCTGCCTGCTGAACCCGGAGCATAGCTCGGGTCAGTCTCTGTCTCTCTGGAGTCTCGAGGGTGTTCACCAACCACCCTTAGCCCGTGTTCTGTGGGAACAACCTTGCTTCCCACAGTTCTCGTGAGGGGCTCCTCATCAGACTCCTCCTCCTCTTGATCACCAACAACAAACTCCTGATGAAAACCGGCCGTCTCAGCAACCTCTCCTCAGGGGCAGACACCGGGGGAATAACATCAGACTCAGTGACTCTTGGTGGAGCAGGCATATCGTCCCCGGCATCTCCACTATCATCATCATCTGAATCAATCTCTGGGAGAAGCAGCCTCTCATCATCAGAGTCACTGTCCTCATGACGCCATTTGCGTCTGCCTGGCGCTACATACCTCTCGTTGGCCAGGTGGCCAATCAATCTCTTAACTTGGGGCTTCACCTGCTTCCCCCTATAAACTCTCATCCGGCCCAGAGTCGTATCATCCATGATCTCTAAAGCCACTGCATCATGACTCTCTTTGGGCAGATGTGGCAGCTTCTCGTTGAAGATGAGCTGTAAGAACCTGGGGTACATAAAAAACCCCTCCTTTCCCTTGGCCTCCAAGTTCTCCACTAGGTAGGAGAATATCATGCTAGAAAAGCTGAAGGGGTGGTTCAGCACCAGTGCCACGTAGGCATTTTGGATCTGGTCTGAGAGGTCGTCGAACCCACCCCTCCTCGATGCAACACACTTGAGGATCACGTGTGCTCAGTACTTGTACTGGGGGCTCAGGTTGCTCTTGTTGAGCACACCTGAGTTGATGTCCCCAGCGTACTTTGTCCTCAGAAAGCATCCTCGCACTGTCAGTGGATGTAATCTAGTAGGATGATCAGCATCATCCCCAAACTCAAGGACCCTCTGGATGTCGGCAGCAGTGATCTCAATATCATGACCCAGTATAGAGCTCCTAATGCAGTAGGGCTCACGGGAGCGGTCCACAGAGGCATTCTCCCAGAATGCCTGATGGAGTGATCTGTATGGCGTGCAAGGAGTGGAGATAGCCTTATGAATCCGGATCGTCTAAGAAAGGCTATAATGTCGGTAAACTCAGCCCCATTCCTGGTAGTGTGATCCAAATGAGCACAGATGTTGTGCTTTGGATTTATGGACCATCTCTCTGCCATTTTCCTGAAACATACATGACATAGAACCATTAGTACATAAGACATGAAAATTCTGTTCTAAGTGTAATGTTGAAACTCATTCTGATTCATTCGTGCGAATGAATCATGCGACTGAATTCAGTCGTCTGTTCTTTCATGCGACTGAACTCATTCTGGTCAATGTGACATGCGATTGGGTTCAGTCTGCTGACTGAGTCTGCGAATGGTTCAGTCGGCCGACTGAGCTCAATCACATGTTTCATTCGGGCGGTTTGCCCAATCGCAGGTTTCAATCGTGCGATTGGAGTTCATCCGGCCGACCAGTCGCCTGTCCTGTAGTTCAGTCGCCAATCGTTCGAATCTTCAACAAGACATGTGTTTTAACTCAGATAACCGGTTCAATAGACTCGCATTCTTGTTACTAATAACCTATTAGACTTAATTTTAACGTTTTGCTTAGTTTTGATAGGTTATTAGGTCTTTCTAGTCTCGTTTTTGTTTCACAGTCGAGTATTCAAAATTAGGGTTTGAATCTATCATGTTTTGGAAAGATGAGTCTTCAAACTACCTGGATAATCAATAGCAAGAGTCAGTGAATGAAGATCAAGACGAAAACAAAGTCTGATGAAAATTTGGCAGCGTAACGGTAGGGTATGCGATTTGAGAGCGATTGGGGTGTGGTGAATGAAATGCGATCGACTGTGCCCTTTAAATACTAAAGCTGAGTTCAGTCGGCCGACTGGCCTCAGTCGTTCAGTTCATTCGGGCGACTCAGGCTCAATCGTGCGATTGGCCCAGTCAGTCGCATGCTGTTGACCGACTGAGGTTCAGTCGGTCGACTGACTCAATCGTGCCTTTCATTCGCATGTTCAGTTGACCGAATGAGTCTCAGTCGGTCGACTGACTCATTCGCCCCCTTCCAATCGGTCGAATGGGCCATTCTGATAGGCCATTCGTGTGAATGACTCATTCTTATGTCCATTCGTGCGAGTGAAAGCCATTCGCATGGTTGGTCCATTAGCATGGTCCAATCGTGCGAATGGGTCACACTTAGTTAATTTTCTGCCATTTTTACCAATTTACATTTAAGACCCTTATAACTCTTGAAATTAACATTAAGAGCTTTTGATCATCTCAGACATGATCATTTTATCTTGAAAACATTTTGATCACCTCAGACGTGATCTTTTTAGCCACCTCATACGTGACCCTTTTAAACACTTTGTCACCTCAGACGTGACTGTTTTAAACTTTCAAAGCACATGTGGTCGTCTCAGACATGACCCTTTTAGTGAGTTGATTCCTTTCTGATTTTCCTGATCTAGTCCGACAAACTAATAAAATTAAAATTAAAACTACTAACAAACTTAGAAAATTTAAACTATAATACACAAACACACTTATTTTTGGCTTTTGTGAGAGATAAATCCTAAGATAGACATCTACGGGAATTGGTTCTGGAATAGACAGCTTCAACTTGGATTGACCACACCTGGACGTGACTATTTTAAACAATTTATCTTGAAAACATTTTGATCACCTCAGACGTGATCTTTTTAACCAATTTAGCCACCTCAGACGTGACCCTTTTAAACACTTTGTCACCTCGTGACTGTTTTAAACTTTCAAAGCACATGTGGTCGTCTCAGACATGACCCTTTTAGTGAGTTGATTCCTTTCTGATTTTCCTGATCTAGTCCGACAAACTAATAAAATTAAAATTAAAACTACTAACAAACTTAGAAAATTTAAACTATAATACACAAACACACTTATTTTTGGCTTTTTGTGAGAGATAAATCCTAAGATAGACATCTACGGGAATTGGTTCTGGAATAGACAGCTTCAACTTGGATTGACCACACCTGGACGTGACTATTTTAAACAATTTATCTTGAAAACATTTTGATCACCTCAGACGTGATCTTTTTAACCAATTTAGCCACCTCAGACGTGACCCTTTTAAACACTTTGTCACCTCGTGACTGTTTTAAACTTTCAAAGCACATGTGGTCATCTCAGACATGACCCTTTTAGTGAGTTGATTCCTTTCTGATTTTCCTGTTGTAGTCCGACAAACTAATAAAATTAAAATTAAAACTACTAACAAACTTAGAAAATTTAAACTATAATACACAAACACACTTGTTTTTGGCTTTTTGTGAGAGATAAATCCTAAGATAGACATCTACGGGATTTGGTTCTGGAATAGACAGCTTCAACTTGGATTGACCACACCTGGACCAATTCAATTTTGGAATCTTACAGGCAAGTCAAATCATTTGGGACTTGTTATCAAAATCTTTTGATGCTCAATTCTCGGTGTTCATCCAGAGTCGTTAGCAACTTAAGGAAATCATACTGGAACTCTTAGATTGTCACATTGATTTGAACTTTTGAGAATTGCAGCCACAATGATTGTCAATATGTTTGTCCACTTAAATCCATACACAGACTTTTGACACAGACTGATGATTGATTTAGGTTTGATTATTTCAATCTAACACTTGTGGATCCCACACTTATATGGTAATCAACATTCCTCAGGAGCTTTTGAGCGGTCTACGAGTATTATTACAAGAAGAGACTATTCTTGGAGCTTTCAAAGAGAAGCCAGCCCTCAGGTCAGTGCCATCGCACAGCAGAGAGGCGGCAAACAACAATGAATTCTAGAATATCTAGGTTATGCTTATCCTCAGGTCAGTGCCATCGCACAGCAGAGAGGCACACAACCTATCTCCTTGTTAGAGCAGCTTATTTTATTTTGCACAAAATGCACCAAAAACATAAGTCATTAGCTTTATAGCATTCGTCTTTCATTTTTCTTTGCTTTGCTCTAATTATGGTCATCCGCACACGTTTGTGGCGTTTACATGCTCATTACCCCTTATTGGAATATTGTTGATTGTGTTAACCAGTGATAAGATGGAAAGCCCACAGTTAGTTGAACAACTTAGTTTGATCTTGATACCACCAGTCAAGTCTAATCATCTATTGTGTTGAATCTACTGACATATCATTTGTGGTCTAGCAACCTCTAGGTCTACTTTCTTTGTGTTACCTTCGGAGTTACCAGTTTTCTATCATCTTCCCTTTTGTATTGCCTAGACTACACAGACTTATACTTTAAATTTTTGCATCTTTTCAAAAGTTAAATTTTAAAGTCCCTCTTGATTTGTCCCTGTGTACTATCATTTTCCAAAGGTATTGAATCGGTGTCACAGATCCGATCTACCTTATATCAGCTATTCACTCCTTCTCCCTCGTTTTTTTTTAATGTTAACTTGCTAACATATTCTCCCCTAAAATACTAAAATCATTACTGGTTTAATTATTTTAGGATTTAATAAACAGCAAAATAACATGAGTTTAAATCCAACGACGGAAATAAACAATCAAATAAACTAAAATGAAAAACTTTAACTAAACTACATCGGACTACACATTATTATCATCAGGAATTACCTCACTTTTCTTTTTAAAGCCGTTGACCTCTAGCAAATATTGAAAACGTGGTTTATCAAAGGCTTTAGTATAGAGGTCAGCGCGTTGAAAATCAGTATTAATTTTAACCACATCAATTAAGTTCTTTTCAAAATAGTCTCTTATGAAATGGTATTTAATACCGATGTGTTTGGTCTTAGGATGTTGAACCGGATTTTTAGTTACTGCAATTGCAGCAGAGTTATCAACAAAAATAGGAGTAGACGAGAATTTTAAACTGTAATCCCGCATTTGCTGTTGAATCCAGATGATTTGTGAACAGCAACTTGCAGCAGCAACATATTCGGCTTCACAGGTTGACAATGCAACCGATGTCTGCTTCTTACACTGCCAGGTAACTAATCTTCTCCCAAAGAATTGACACCCTGCTGATGTAGACTTGTAGTTCATCTTGCAGCCCCCATAATCCGAGTCACTATACGCGGTAAGCTCAAAGTCATCATCATGAGGGTACCACAATCCAAGTATGGGTGTACCCTTCAGATAACGAAAAATCCTCTTGACCCCGATCAGATGGTTGACCTTAGGTTTAGCCTGATATCTAGAACATAAACATGTAGCATACATAATATCAGGTCTTGAGGCCGTGAGATACATAAGGGATCCAATCATTCCTCGGTACATCGTGGCATCTACAAGATCTCCATTCTCATCAGGTGCTATATCGTGATTCGTAGCAAGTGGAGTCCCAGCAGCAGAAGCATTCTCCATGTCAAAGCGACTGAGAATGTCTCCTACATACTTGGTCTGATGTAGAAAGATCCCATTTGGTGTCTGATCCACCTGTAACCCGAGAAAGAACTTCATCTCCCCCATAGCACTCATCTCAAACTCTTTCTTCATCACTGCTTCAAACTCTTTTCATAACTCTTCATTCTTTGAGCCGAAGATTATGTCATCAACATAGATCTGTACAAGCAGTAGGTCGCCATCCTTTTCTTTAATAAACAATGTGCAGTCAATGACTCCCCTGCGAAAGCCGTGTTTTACAAGATGAGTCGAGAGTTTCTCATACCAAGCTCGAGGAGCTTGATGAAGCTCGTATAAAGCCTTGTCGAGCTTGTAAACTTTATCCCGATGATAAGGATCTTCAAATCCCTCGGGTTGACTTACATAGACTGTTTCCCTGATTTCCCCATGAAGGAATGCACTCTTCACATCTAATTGGTAGACTTTAATCTTCATGTACGATGCATAGGCAAGGAAGATACGAATGGCTTCCATCCTCGCCACGGGTGCAAACACCTCATTGTAGTCAATCCCCTCGACTTGGCGAAAACCTTGAACCACCAATCGAGCTTTGTTCCTGATAATGACCCCTTGGTCATCCTTCTTGCATTTTAGTACCCATTTGGTGCCAATGACTTTAGCACTTTTAGGTCTATCAACCAGAGTCCATACACCTAACTTCTTGAACTGCAGAAGTTCTTCTTGCATGGCACTCACCCACGCCTCATCATCTAGTGCCTCACTGACATATTTCGGCTCAACCTGCGAGACAAAACATCGATAAGCACCATCATGAATGTAACCCTTCTCCATAACCGAGGCGTAATCAGCTGAGTATAGCTGATTTCGGGTTTGTACTCCTGATCTGACATCCCCAATAACATTGTCAAGGGGATGATAGACGTTTAGTCGTGATCCTGGAGTAGTAGGAACAGCCACCTCAGAACCTAGATTATGAACATGTGGTTCTGCATCTGAGGTAGTTGGAGTTTGAGGTTCCGAAGTCGAAGGTGCATCACTTGTAGATGCTTGTGGACTTTCAGGAACTGGAACCTGTTCCTCCTGACTGTTCTGGTCATCTGCTTCAGCTTCATCTTCAGGGGAGGAGTCACTGTCATCGACTACTCCCCCTGACTGAGTAGATGATTCTCCCTGTGTGCTAGATGGTGTATTCAGGATATCATACATCATCCTAGTAGCTAACTCATCATCCGAGGGAGAGAGAGGGATGTTGAAGGACTTGAAGAATCCATCATAATCGAAGAAGTAGGCGGGTCCTTTGCCTGTAGGTGGTGTGGTATATCTCTGAACGTCGACATTACACCACACTTCTACAAGGCCCGTTGAGTTATTGTAAACTCGCTTGTTCGGTATGTTGTATCCTAGAAAGATTCCTTCATCCGCTTTCTCTCTGAATTTGCCTTCTTGTGTCTTTTTCAGAAGTGTGCACGGCGCGCCAAAAGGTTCAAGATACTCCAAATTCGGTTTGCGTCTTTGTAGTAGCTCGTAACATGTCTTTCCGTGGCGCTTGACTATTAGGACTCGATTCAGTGTATAACATGCATTCGCCACTGCCTCATTCCAGAATTGGATAGGCAGTTTCGAGTCCGCCAGCATAGTCCGTGCTGTCTCTATCAAGCTTCTGTTCTTCCTCTCAGCAACACCATTCATCTGAGGGGTGTAGGCAGAAGTGAATTGATGCACAATTCCCTTTTCCTTGCAGTATGCCTCCATCCATTGATTCTTGAATTCTGTCCCGTTGTCTGAGCGTACTTGTCTAACTTTTAGCTTGTAGAGAGATTCCAGTGTGGTTACTAACTCCTTGAATGACTCAAATGTTTCTGATTTGGATTTCAGAAACATTACCCAAGTGAACCTTGAGTAGTCATCAGTGACCACAAAACAGTACAAGTCGCCTGCAATGCTCTTTGTACTGACTGGACCAAACAGATCCATGTGAAGAAGTTCAAGAGGAAGTTTATTGAATGAACTTTCTTTTTCTTATGAGACTTCTTTGTCTGTTTGCCTTTCTTGCAAGCTACACAAAAGTCAGGAAGTTGGAAGTTCTTGACATTAACTCCTCTCACCAAATCCTTCTGAATCAAATGATTCATCTTCCTTTGACTAATGTGTCCCATTCTCCTATGCCAGGAGATGGAATCCTTCTCAGTAGCTTTAGATAGAAAGCACTGAACCTCATGATCCGTTGTAGCAGCTGTTGACAGATCCAAGACGTAAAGATCTTTATATCTTGAAGCAGTCATTAGAACTTGGTCCTCTGGGATCACGTAGTCTTTCTTCAGCACGTAACACTTCTTGTTGTCGAAGATGACCTTAAATCCTTTATCACAGATTTGGGAAACAGAAAGTAAGTTATTCTGAAGTTGTTGAACGTAGTTCACCTTATCAAACTTAACTTTCTGATTTCCCACTTCTCCCTGAGCTGTGATATATCCTCCCTTGTTTCCAGCAAAGGAAACATGCCCTCCTTTTATTTGCTTGACGTTTGATAAAAGGGCTTTATTTCCTGTCATGTGCCTGGATGCTCCGCTGTCTACAATCCACGTGTTAGTCTCAGCACTGTATCGAACACCCTGCACATACAAAGTAAATGAATTAGTTTAGGTTAGGAACCCAAGCCTTTACTGGCTTGGGTTTCCCAGAGGCATCACACATCATAAACTCCACCCATTGACCCTTAGAGGGTGAGGGTAGCTCAGGTTCCTTCTTGTCATCAGTATCAGATACGCAGGATGATTTCTCTTTCCATAAGCCAGATTTGTGCAAGGCCTGTTTATGATAAACAGTCGTCTGGCTTACAGGTTGGACTTTAGGTTCACTAGCTCTTCTAGGTGGAGTCAGAGAACTCCTCTTAGAAGACCTAGGCTTAGAGTCCTGAAGGTCAATCTTCTTCCTAGGTGTCTGATAGAAAGGACAATAGGAAGCAATGTGTCCACATTCTCCACAGTTGTAGCATGACCGGCTATCAACTTTATGAGTAGACTTTCTTTGTGGAGAAGTGTGTGACACTCTAGTAACATCAACCACTCTATGTTTTGACTCTTGTGCGTTTGATGTTTTCTCTGGTTTAACAAAATTAACTGTTTTAACCTGTTTAACATCTTTCTCTTTTTGGTTAACTGGTTTTTGACTTGAAGCATGTGAAAAATTAACATTTGAAGTCCTTTTAGGTTCTGATTTGACTCTGTTTGACCCTGACTTTAAGTTAACTTTTTCAAATTCATTTTCCAGATTAACACAAGGCAATTTACCCTTTGCCTTTGAAGTGGCTTCCTTTTGTTTGTGTCCAGATTCAGTAGATGAACATGAGGTATCTGGATCACTAACAAGAGGAGTAGACACCACGTGATCCTTGATGGGGTTATTATTTACTGGTCTGTCTTAGTGTTCATCAAGGTCTCAGGTGGTGGTGGAACCACTTTGTAACCCAATCTCTCCCCGTTATTCCTTTCTCTCACTAAGTGTTGAACTATGTGTGAAGAACTAGTCCAACTATGCAGTTTTTTTTAATGAATTCACTTCTACTTCTAGAACTGCCTTTTGCTTCTTAGTGTCTTCTAGGGAGTTTAGATAGTACCTAATGTCATTTGCTTGGTTAAAGGCAACTACTTCGGTTTCCCTAAGTTGTTTAGTCAATAGGTCTATCTTTTCTTTATAACTATGCTCATTTTGTTTTAGTACTCTATTAGCCTCAGTGCACAGTTGTAAATCTTTTACTAAGTTATCATTATGATCTAATAACCTAGCAAAATTTTCATCTATGCTATTCCTAAAAGTATCACAATCAGAACAAGCATGATTATTAAACATTTGGTCAGTAGTACTTACCTGAGTTGGTTCAGAAGAGCTAGCCATCAACGCAGCATCAGATGTCTCTGGTTCTGGTGATTCTGTCTTTTCTGTCTCTGACGTGGAAGTCTCCTCCTTTGGCTTGTAACTGACCTCGGCAGCAGTTGCTTCTTCACTATTTGACATCGCTATCTCAACTGCTAGATCACCTTCACTCGCAGAATCATCATCAATATCCTCTACACTGGCAGTGTTTGATTCTCCTGGTGAGACAAACCTAAAACTCCAATCCTGTCATTCATCATCATGAGCAGTCAAGGCTTTGGATCCTTGTTTGATGAAGTAGAACTGGAAGCTTGCTTGTCTTGGCGAGTAAAGGACGAGAACGGGTTCCCATTACTCGTCTTCTTTGGCTTGACACATTCTCTTTTGAAGTGCCCCTTCTCTCCACAGTTGAAGCAGGTCACTTTGCTCTTGTCAAAGCCAAATGTGGTATCCTTAGTAGCTACCAAGTTCTGTCCGGTCTTTTTAACAAACTTCTTCGCCCTCCGAACAGCACTAGCTAAAGCCCACATTATATCCATCCTCTCAAGCTCCATCTCGTCCACCTGCTCGTAGTCCTCATCTGCCAGATGGCAGTTTCCAATCTTCCCGGCAACAAGTCCATCATATGAATGAACTACTGCAGCTAGAAGATCCATATGCTCTCGAGCTACTCTACAGTCACATTACCGAGGTTCTCGGTCTTCAGTTTGGTAGCACTTGCTTCTGATCCAATATAGTGGGTACAAGACGACCCTGACGTGTCTGATCCAGAAGGAGAAGCATGTGAAGGACCTGACGAGCTAGACACAAAAGCAGTCTGGAGAGGTGCTCCAGATGTCTTAGCTTGAGGCGTGGCGTTGTACAAAGCTGGATTTTGTGTGTACGAAGACTTCTGAGCTCTATACTTCATCCTTAGTGCTTCTTCTCGCAACTTAAGAATGAAGTCATTAATATCCAGCTTTACAAGCATTCCATTCTGTCTCAGGTTTGACACGAATGAAGCCCACTTATCAGGCAATCCGTCTGCGAAGTTACTCAGTTTCTCTTCCATGGTCGTTTCCACTCCATGTGTATGCAGTTCGCTCATCAAGTGGTAGAATCTATCTATGACGTCGTCTAAACTCTCGTTACCAATCGATGAGAAGTTATCGAATTCTTTCTTTAACTCCTTTGCCTTGATTGCCTTCAACGAAGCATTCCCATCATACCTCTTCTCTAGCTCATCCCACAGTTTCTTGGACTGCTTATTCTCTGAATACTGGTGGAATATGTCTTTGGGGATGGACTGAGTGATCAATGCCTAAACCCTTTTCTCTGCATTGTACTTGACTTTCTGTGCGTCCGTCATCCCACCTAACGTTAGCTTAACTCCATCAGCTCCCACCGGCGTACTATACCCAATCTCAATGGCTTCCCACAGATTAGGATCTACTCCATTGAGGTAGATCTCAAAACATTGTTTCCAGTGGGGAAACTCATCTAAAGTCAAGAGCTTTGGTGGCTTATTGTGATTACCCACCTCACTCTCAAGCAGCAGCAGGTTCTGTATCCTCGAGTCCTTCCCAGCAGTAAAGGCTGACATCTGATCTTCCATGGCGAATAACTTTAAGTCTAATCAAACAAACTTTCACTGATGCGACTGAAGGATGCGGATGGTCTAATCGTGCGTATGAACTCTGTGACTGGTTCAATCGTGCGGCTGAATTGGGCGATTGATTCAGTCGTGCGAATGAATCTGGTGCGTATGAGATATGCGAACGAACGGTTCAGTCGGCCGAATGAAGGTGCGACTAGGTCCAATCGTGCGAATGAGCAATGTGAATGGAGTCCAGTCGTGCGAATGGGTCACTCGTGCGACTGAAGCTGTTGTTTTGCGAAATTTTCTAGGTTTGACGGGTTTCAGCCGTAAAAATTCGAAATTTCACAAGTCCTAATCGCCTAAGTCCGTAGAAACCAAACTTCGATGAACAGGGAACGTCCAAGATCACTTTTGACACCAAAGATTGCGTTTTTAGTGCAAAAACACAAACTTTTATGCAATCTTGATTGAATCAACACGTAATCAAGAGCCAAAGCTCTGATACCACTTGTTAGGACCTGGTATTTGAACGAAATACCTAGTGATTAGTGTGTTAAACCAACTCAAATAGTGCGGAATCCTATTTGATTGGCGATCCAATCAGTGAGAACACACGAAGAATCAATCAAGAATTGAATCTAACGTTAGAAGTCGATTAGGAATCGATCTAATGTGTTCTGTGAACTTGGAGAACGATTTGGGAGGTCTCTGGATGGCTAGGGTACGTCTGGAATCGTAATGGTATGAATGCTTACGTTTTTCCACGAATTGGGTCTATTTATAGGTTAGTATTGTTCAATCGGGCGACTGGGCCATAAGTATGGTTCAGTCGTGCGATTGAACCATGCGGTTGATTCATCCGCACGACTGAGTGTTCAGTCGTGCGACTGAGCCAATCTTATGTGTCAATCATACGACTGATCCAGTCTCCTGGTTCAGTCGTGCGATTGAGTCAATCGTATGAAGTTATTCATGCGTGTGGTCCATTCGCATGGGCCATTCGCATGAGAACTTCATTAAGTTAAGTTTGAATGTTTTAATCAATATAACATTATGTGTAACCATTCAAACAATCATAAACCCAATCAATTCAATCACGACTCATTAATGAAATATTAAACATTACAAATAACAAACAATCCATATCATTTCATTAATCAATACAAATTACATCATAATCAGACAGACAAGATCTATTACATTACAAATCATGATCTAGGGACATACATGCATCAACACCCCACTTTATTTAAACGTTCGTAACTTTTTTATACGATATTATTTTTTTAAAATCAATTTATATCAAGCGTTTTATCCTCTTTAACATGAGTATAGTATTGCAATATTGTTTTAATAAAAAATTGATGTTACGAAAATGTGATGTTTAATGATAAAAGCTACACATAATGTAATGTTTTGTCATAAGACAACACTTTTGTGCTGTTTAACGTTAAGACAACACATTATGTGTTGTTTTAGGGTAAAACAACATATTATGTGTTGTTTTTGGGTTGTTTTTATGTAAAACATGATGTTATGTGCTGATTACAGGCAAAAAAGCACGTTTCATGCTAGTTTCACATAAAACAACACATTACTTAATTTTTTCACATAAAACAATATGTGATGTGCTTATTTAACATAAAACAAGATATTTTTAGCTGATTCAGGGTAAATCAACACATTCTGGGTAAAACAGCAAAAAACATGTTGTGTTTATGTGGTATTTTGACATATATATTGGTGTAAGCTTTGTGAAAAAAACACATAAATTTGAAGTTGTAAGTAAAACTTACACCAATGTAAACTTTTTTACAGTTACGAATTTACGCATATAAATAAAATAACATCTTCTTATATATGTGCAATAATGTTATTACAAAAAAAATAATGATTTTGATTGATCTTGATGGGTTTTCGCAAGTCCTCGCAATAACACAGACATTTCATTTGAACCTTACCCTATATATATAGGCGATGGATCCCTTGAAACAATGTTTTAAATAAAAACCATGAAACCAAGGGTTACATATATGTAAGTACGTGTTACAAAGTGTACAACTAATAGTTTATGTATATGTAGAGGTTATGTATATGTAAGTACGTGTTACTAGTGCACAACTAAGAGTTACATACATGTATCTCATATAAGTTACGTATATGTAAGTCATTTCATCATCATCGACGTTCCTTGGAGTTTATATTAAAAATATATAATGACCTCAAAAAATAATATTGAAGTTTACTCAAATATGTTTTAAACAATTAAAAAATTAAATCAATTATAAATTATGTGATTGGTTAGAGGTGGTTTTCACGGTTTTCAATTATAAAAATGATTTTCATTTGATCACTCTCCTATATATATATATATATATATATATATATATATATATATATATATATATATATATATATATAAGGTAGGGTTATCTTGAGAACCATCTTTTTTATGAGAACTCTAGTAACTAATATAAGCCATATATTCTTGTCAAATGCAAATGACATGTCATTTCCACCTTATTTTTAAAAACATTCATAACTTTTTTTTCACGATATTAACCTTTTTCAAAAACATTTTACCATAAAATTCAGTATTATTTGTCTTTCTAATGCATACTATATTGATATACTTTCTTCTTTTTAAAAATCGTCCACCTGTTATTTACACACGTGTAAATCCGGTTTTACACATGTCTAAACCCGGTTCTACACATGTGTAAAACGAATTTCGAAAAAAATGAGTTTTTTTATTTATTTTTATTTTTTTATGAAAGAGGGAAACGATAGAAACATTTTTGTGTATTTATTTTTATATTTTCATGTTATTTTTTGTTTCATATTTGTGGAGTGATCAAATGAGAACTCACTTTTTTGTGAGAACTCTAAGAACTTATCTCAACCATTAGTTTTCAATGGTAAAATGGTAATTAACAAACACATAATAAAATAATTATAAAACGAAAAACAACATAAAAATAAAAAAAGTAAAACCACAAAAATATTTTATTTGTTTCCCTCTTTCATAAAATTTTTTTTATCAAAATAAAAAAAATCCCGCTTTTTTACGAAATTTATTTTACATATGTGTAATACTGGATTTAAACATGTGTAAATCTGGTATTACACATGTTTATAACCAGATTTACACAAGTGTAAACAACGACTGGATATTTTTATTAAAAAAATATGTCAATATGGTAGGCATTGAAAAAATAAAAAGAATACTTAATTTAATGTTTTTTTAAAAAATAATATCATGAAAAAAAGTTATGAGTGTTTTTAAAAAAAGGTGGAAATGACATGTGATTGCATTTGACAAACATGTATGGCTTATATTAGTTACTAAATTTCTCACAAAAAAGGGCGGTTATAATGAGAACCCAAACTTTTTGTGAAAACTTTTTAACTCAACACCAACCATTAATCAAGAAATCAATGGACTAGATATTTATATTCTTTTTTAAAATAAAATGGCAAAATAGTAATTTTATCCACTCATTAAAATTGAGCTTTTTACAAGAATATGACACATGTTCCACCTATTTCCCCTAATTCTTTTTTTTTTCTATTTAAAATTTTTACCCCATTTGTTTTTATAGACTTTATAACATTTTCATACATTGTTAATATTTTATAAAAATTACATCGTTAAACTGACTCATTATTCTCTTTAATTCTAATATAGTCTCGAAATTTTTTAAAATTTTTATGTACGTTACATATTACAGTGAATTACATCATGTTCATATGCAAAATCTAATATTTGTGGTAAATTACATCAAACAATCATGATGTATTAATAACAAAAAAACACCAATTTAAGCATAAAACCATACCTAATACAATGAATTACATCGAATAACAGTGAGTTACATAACTGTATTTACACTACTGCATCAAAATTAAACTATTATTGTTTTTTATATGTAAACAACACAAGTGCAGGGTTATAATGATATAACATATTGCATAAACAAAGAATATCTAAATTTTATTATTACAATGATTAAACATAATGTATTGACAACAGGAAAAACAATTTTGATAATAGATTTGACTTTCTTTCTAAATTTATGTACACCAATCTGTTAACTAATGTAAACTAATGCAAACTAATCTGTAATACCAAGTAAAGAAGGCATTTGATCCCAGATTAATCAGATTGCCACAAAAGAAGTGAAGATTCAAATATTTTAATCGAAAAATATCAACAAAAGTGGCTCCCAATTGCATCATCTAACAAACTTTCTCCCTTATTCTTGACCACTGCAAGTTGAACAAAAAAACATCAAATAACTTCAATGAAGATTTTTCTCTATAAAAACCATAAATTTTCAACAGTAATTTAACAAATTAACACTGAAAAACATATGAAATTAAAAAGAAATTTAGAGAATGCAAAACCCCCCATTTCAAATACATAAAGCCAAAAGGAGAAATCAAATAGAGATTGAAATCACAAACAAAATTAAAGCAGTAATATACTACCTGATCAAGATATAACTCAAAATAAAATAAACCATGTTTGAATATGTTACCAAACCAATCGGAATATATCTCAAATCAAAATATAGAAAGAATATTAGAAGATGAGGAACTATTTGACCTGATAGTGCTTAACGATGATAATCAGCCGAAAGGTGGGTGTGGGTTCGCTCTCTAGGGCAAGCCGATGGAGGCTCATTATGGTGCTCGAAGGCGGAAAATGGTAGATGACGACAATGGTGGTGCTTCAAGTCAAGCCAGCGACAGTTGGTTGAGATCGTTCTGTGATCTAGTGGCAGATGGTAGACGAAGAATGGAAGGGTGCTGTCCAACCTGTGGAAGATGAAGATGGTTGGTGGAGGTGGTGGATTGAGGATGTTGTGTAAAGAAAAGAGGGAAAGAGAGAAAGAAAGAAAGATAATAAACAAATATGATGGTTGTCTAATACATCAAAAGGTGTGCCAAATCAAAATTACCATTTTACCCATGATCTAATCAGAACCATTCAAAGGGAATATTTCATTTGAGATGCTAAATCAAAGGTTGTGGTTGAGTTAAAGGGTTCTCACAATTTATTATGGTTTTCATATAAACCAAATCCTATATATATATATATATATATATATATATATATATATATATATATATATATATATATATATATATATATATATATATATATATATATATATATATATATATGTATATATATATATATATATGTATATATATATATGTATAGAGTTTGGTTATTATGAGAACCCTATATTTTTGTGAGAACTCTTTAACTCAATCCTAACCATAGATCAAGAAATTAATGGATGAGATCTGTCAAATATTTTTTCTATTACAAAAGGGCATAAATGTCATTTAACACAACCACCAAAATTCAGATTTAACAAAATTATGACAAGTGTCATCCCTATATCCCCCCTTTTCTTTCTTCTTTACATTTAAAAACTTTACCCCCTTTTTATTTAAACACTCATAACTTTTTTATAAATTGTAATTTTTTATAAAAATTGCACCATTAAACTCATCATATTTTTCTCTTTAATTTTACTATAGTATTACAAAAAAAACTTTTATTCGTACGTAGTTACATCATATTACAATGTTACACTGTTGTACCCAGTAGCAAAGCTATAACAAAAACAAGAAGTTACAATGTTAATTCCTATATAACCTTGCAAACAACATTATTAACAAATATAATATTGCACTACTGTACCAAACTTTTACACCCGATATTACACCACTCCAACTAATAATAACATCCACATTACGACAACCAAACAACATTACATCATGTTATACTAATGTAATCTTTAGCAAATTTGTAACAAATACATCTAGTTACACTATCAAATACATGATATTACACCACTCCAACTCAAAGTAGCACAATCATTACAACAAACAAACGACATTACATCAATATAAACCAATATAAAATAATGTAAACCAATATTAACCAATGTAAAACAATTTTTAAAACAAATTGTAAAACAAACGAATCGTCATTACACCCGATATTACATCATACAAACTTACACTTATATCGTCGTTACAACAACCAAACGACATTAAATCATGTAACTACCCTATTGTAACCAAAAATCAAAACTATAAAGAATTCAAAATAAACAAAACTACACCACTTTAAGAAGATTAACATAATGTAAACCAATCTATAAAATAATATAAACCAATCTATAAACCATTGTAATTACACCACTATTAATTTTCCAATGTGAACCAGTGTAAACTGCAGGACCATTTAAGGGATGGTCAATACAACACAAACACACAATGAGGATAGTTGTTTAACAACACTTAGCAGATCAAATAGAGAACTGGGAACTATATGATTTGATACTTAGAACACAAGCAAATATGAGACTGAACAAAAAGCAAACAACACAAGTATGATGGTTTTCAAGAATGCTGTATATTGCTCTCAAGTTCTTTACAAGTGTTACAAAGCATAAAAAAGATACAAAGACCTGAGATACTTTATATTACATCCTACAGACGGCCATACTTAGAAGGCCAGCTGGAAACATATGATCTAGACAACAACAAAATCAAATGTAGAGTCAAACGACGGATTGCCTTTTGACTAGTGACTATGACATGCCATAGCTCACATCCTAATATATTACAAAAAGGATAAAAGTACATAAAGTAGAAAGTAACAGATTCAGGACCTCAATGTACAGTTACCAAAAGCATGGACCTTTTCACCAACTTGTATAAGTTGGTGAGTAATCAGAGTTGCAGCGGAAAGTGGTCCAGCTTTATGGTAAAGTACATTAGATAAATCATGTCTTAAAAGTCTTCGGAAGAAATCAGTCTTCACTTCTTGGCTTCAGAAGACTTTAGGGGTGTTTGTTTTTTAAAAAAACCTCTTCCCCACCTATTCTCTGCGTGCTCGCAAACGCGGGAAGAGGTTTTTACTTTGCAGACTGTTTGTTTTCTGGAAGACGTTTCATTTAAAAACATCTTCCTCACCTCTGCACAGAGAAGAGGTGGAACAATGTCTTCACACTTCTTTTAACCTCTTCTCTTCCTCACCCATCTTCCCCACCCATCTTCCGCACCTCCCCCACTCTTCACACCTCTTCAGCCGGCCCCCACCGTCGCCATCGCTCCTCCGCCCTGCCGTCGCCACCGCTCCTCCGCCCCGCCGTCGCCACCGCTCCTCCGCCCCGCCGTCGCCACCGCTCCTCCGCCCCGCCGTCGCCATCGCGCCACCGCCCCGACGTCGCCCTCCCCCCTTCGGCCACCCTCGCCTTCGGCCCTCTCCCCTTCGCCCCCCCTCCCCTTCGCCCCCCTTCGCTTCGCCGCCATCCCCTTCGGCCCCCCTCCCCTTCGGCCCCCTCCCCTTCGCCCCCTCCCCTTCGCCGCCATCCCCTTCGGCCCCCCTCCCCTTCGCCCCCCTCCCCTTTGCCGCCCTCCCCTTCGGCCCCCCTCCCCTTCGCCCCCTCCCCTTCGCCGCCATCCCCTTCGGCCCCCCTCCCCTTCGGCCCCATTCGCTGTTTTTGTTGCCATCTGTTGCCATCTCCATCCCCTTCCGATTGGGTGTTTGGGGTTTTCAGGTGACCGGTCGCCGTGTGCGGCGGAGGACCGGTGGAAGGAGGTGGAGGTTGACAAAGGAGGTGGAGGTTGGCGGAGGACCGATTGGGTGTTTGGGTTTTTGATTTTTGTTTAGGAATGTTTTGGTTACAGACTGCAGATGTTAAAAACAAACGATATTTTTCTTGCAGACTGCAGACATTTGGTCCACCTCTTCTGCTGCAGATGTCTGCAGATGTGGTCCGCAGACTGCAGACATTTTCCTGCAGAATAAACAAACAACACCTTTGTCTTTGAAGCTTCGGAAGACTTTTTGCTTCGAAAGATGTTGGTCTAGGCTTCGGAAGATTTTACACTTAGAATATTTCTGATGCTGGGTGTAAAACTTCCGAAGCCTTTCTACTCTGCACTTAAGTGTATGCATGCATGAGAGACTTTGGATGTTTTAGGTTCATCAGCCTTACATACAACCTTACAAACTCCCCCTAGGCTGATGCTACCAAAACATTTGAAGACATTAGATGTTGACAGTCCTCATCATGATGATGACCATACATTTCTTCAATAGATGGTCAGGATCACTCAGGCTTTCAAAGTGTCTTCTCATCTCAACGAGATCATGCAGAGGTACGTTGAACATGTCCTGCCATGTGTAGACATCTTCACCACCTTGATCTCTGATTACATGACATCTTTCTGGATTTGTAGTGAAGGTCCAGGATAAGATGGGTCTTCCTGATGCAAGAGGAGCTACTTGAATTGGAGTTGATTGAGCTGCCTCTTCATGCACTCTCTCAGGATGATCTGATTCATCCTGAGGCTTGGAGGTGGATGACTCTAACTTCTTCTTCTTTGACTTGGGTCTAGAGGCCATCCTTTTCCTCCTTTTTGGAAACTTCAACTGAGAAGACTGGCCTTCAACACCTTGTTGTTCAGTCTTGTCTTTCTCAGTTGGGTCTACCTCCCTCATAGGTTCAGAAGGAGAGGGAGTTTGACCCTGCTGTGGATCAGAAGATGAAGCTTGTTTTGACTCAGCATAAGGTCTAGGTTGTGTTGTCTCAAATTCTTCAACCTTAACCTCAACTTCAGGAGGAGCTTGACTTGGTGGGGAGTGTAAGTCAATGAGCTCTCCTCTTTTGATCTTCTGCTTGATCACCCTTATGTGCTCATCCATGGTGGATAGAGACATTGGACCAAGCCTCCTTCCGGAGAATCCATACAGTTGCAAGAAGCTCATCATCCTTTTCCTGTCAGCATACTTCTTTAGACTCTTTTAGATGATGGCTCTTGACTTTGTAGCCTCTTCCCTTATCTTTTTCTTTGTTGCCTTTTGTTCTTTGAGTACCTGAAGTTCAAGCTGTTTGAGATACTCAAACTCAATATACTCAAAGGACAAGAGAAGAAGTACAGCTGCCTGGTAGAGACCTGTGGCACTCATGTAGTTGATCATGTTTTGCCTATCGGTTTCTTTATCTACCGGAGGTGCTGGAGTTGTCACAACCTCTGGCATAGTGCTTTCTTGAACTGGGGAGAGAGTAGGAACATGCTTGTATAGTCTTTTCAGTCTTCTTTCTTTTTTGATTTGGAGGAGAAACCTTGCATCCTCTGCTTCCTTCCTCTCTCTTGACATTTCCATATCTGCCAGTTCATTTAATTCCTCTAAGGGGAGAGAAATGATCTTATCAATGTCATAGTTCCTGGTCTGTAAGTAAGTAATCCTGACTGCCCTTAACTCATCATCTTGAGTGTTTGGTCTGGGGACAACACTGATTGCAGCTTCCATGAAGTTTGAAGACCCAGTGGAACTATCTCCCTTTAGCTTCCTCTTCCTCTCTCTCTCTCTCTCTCTCTCCTCCTCCTCAATCTCCTCAGGAGTTAAAAATTCTTTTCCCCTTGTCACCCACAGACCTTTGTGACATAAGGTGGAGAGAGTTTTGGCCTTCATTGCCTGGTGTAGCATCCGGACTCATGCCAGAGAGAGGCTGTGAAGCACCTTCACCGGTTGGTGCTTCACTGAGGAGATGGATTGTTGAAGTAGTTGTTGTTGTGACAATGCTCTCAGGCTCTATCACTGGGCCTTCAGTTGAGGTTTTCCCTTTGAAGCTAATCTCAGGGTCTGACTCAACATCCAATTGACCAATGACATTACTTGATTGCCTTTGTCTTCTTCTTGAGCTGAACTGTTCAAGAATCCTGTCTTTAATCCTCTGAGCCAGCCTGTCAGCTTGCCTAGATTGACTTGGATTGGCAAGTGGCATGTTGACCAGATCAATACTTTCATAGTAGTTCAGGTTCTGAAAGTTGAAGACTTCTTGCTGCCCTTAAACTCTTTGAAGTATGAGGACTCTTCTGTCACCATCATACCTCCACCCAAATATGTAGTTTGAAGATCCTTGGGGTGGGAATGACATAGCCCTTGGTATACCCTCCTCAAATAGTTGTTGTATGAGTGAGTTCACATCAAAGTGAACTTGAGGAGGTTGTTGAGTATGGACAATCGCAAGTGAGGTTGGTGAATCCTCTATGTCCATACTCTGTGAAGAACTCCCAGGTTATGTGATTGTTATGACTTTCTTCCCCTTTTTGGTAGCATTACCCTCTTGCATAGGTGAGCTAGGAGTTAGGTCAATCACATCCACAAGTTCTTGTGTTCCTGGATGAGCTCTCCTTAAAGGTCTCCCAACTAGTTTTTCCTTAAGATAAGATATCTCAAGTTGCTGATCATTGTCCCTGTTTTGTAAGGTAGTCACTTGAAATTCCAAATGACTAACCTTTGAGGCTAAATAGGTGCATGTTTTGGAGAGTTTTTGCACCTTTAGACTCATGTTCCCCTCATATTCATCAGAAGAATCATGGGGGGATGAGAGAATGGGACCAAAGTCTTCTCTCTAACCACCAGCATGGGGTTCTTGGCTGCTAGGTTTCCCTGCTCACTGACAACTACAGTTGAATTGTCAATGGGCTGAGTTGCGATGGTTGAGGTCCTAATGATGTTATCACTTGCAAAAGTGAAAGCCTCTTCCATATGGACCTCCTGAGCAGGTTCAGGGAGATCCACCTCAGTGATGGGTGAATGATGTGGGCTAGACATGGGAGAATTATGAGCACTCATATCTCTTTGAGTAGGGGAGGAGTAGAAAGACTCATTGTACTCACTGAATCCCATATCTTCATCATTATAGAATTCAAGGTTAGGGATAGGTTGGTTTAGATGTATAGGTTGGGGATGGTAACTTTCCTCTGAAGGTTGTTCACTTGAGTGTTGGAACTCAGAGTGAAGGCTTGAGGCTGATGGGCTAATGAGCTCATCAGGCTGAGCATGAGGAACCTCAGCCATGATTCTTGATGAGATAAGAGTGGTTTGCTCCTTATGAGAAGTGGGAGCTCCAGTGTCCACTTCTTCCTGTCTAAGTAGTGATATGGGGGCCTGCACAAACTGAGGAGCTTGTGCAGGGGTTTGTTTGGATTTTCTTTGGTAGGTGAGGGTGATTTGTGGTTGTCTTTTAGGTTGTGAAGTAGAAGGTGTGGGTTCAACACTAGCTTGTGTTGCTAGGTTGTCACCTTGAGCAATGAGATCTAACATTTTTGGGACAAGGGTTGTTTCTACCCAGAGAAGCGAACCGTTGGCTTCTTCATTATCTTAAAGATGTCAGGCTTCATCTGTCCCAGTTTAAGAATATTACATGTTTCCCTTAACTGTGAGCCCAGTTCACAATTAAGAATGTATTGAATATATCTAGAAAACAAATAATACTCTAAGGAGTCCAAATTTGCATGTAAATTTGTGTAAACAAATTGAGAGTACCTGAACTTGACCCCTTAGACCATTCCATGAACTATGAAGGAGAGATCCTCAGGAATCTGGTCCCATCCCCCATGCTTGTTGGACAAGCTATGGATGGCCACATGGAGGAGGTACTTCCACTGGGATGAGACCTTCCCTTTCCTGAAGGTCTTTACAGAGAAATCTTCTTCATAGCCCATCTGCTCAAATGAGTGGTTTACATCTTCCTTTTTAAAGGACAATTCACCTTCCTCATCATCTAGCTGAAGATGAGTGTTGATGATGGATCGAGTGATGAAGATTGTCCTCCCTTGCATTGTAGTAGACAGTGCCTTCTTCCCATCCATAATGACCTCTTGGCGGGTCTTCCAGAATTCTAGCAGATGATCCTCATAGAGTGGAGGATCAATGGTTATGAAGGTGAAGTAGTTGGATAAAGCCAGAAATTGGCAAACCTCTGAGAAACTAGAATCTTTCTCAGAGTTTAACAGGGCAACCTGATTATGCTGCCTGTGAAGTTGCATGGAGAAAGCAGGGTCGTTTCTGCGGTTAAGGTTGGCCATTTAGAAAGCTTAAAGGTGAAGAAAGTGAAGAACAAAGGCGGTTTGTGGGTGAATTTAGCTTTTGGAATAGTACAGATGAAGAAGAAAGTGAAAGAGGGGGGAACCATTAGGTATATATATGAAATGGATATGAGACAAAGCTAATAAAAGAGGATAAACTTTGAAATCCGGATGTCGGTCCCACCTCTGAAAAAGTAGTTTTCTTTGCCCAAAAAGTAGTTTTCTTGGAAGTCTAAAATCTTCCAAAGGTAATTTTACTTCGAAAGTTTTGATGAAAAGCTTCCGAAGCCAAAATGACATCGGAAGATATTACAAAGAGTGTAGAAAAATTTGCTTTGAAAGATTAAGATTTAGAAGTTTATTCTAAAAAGAATAAAGCTTCCGAGAATTAATTGCTTTCGGAAGAAATTGTTCTTGAAAACATACAAATATTTAAGATTATTGTTATGCTTCGGAAGATATTTTGGAAATTTCTTCCGAAGGTAAATTCTCTTAAATAGTTGTTTGTTTTGAAGACATCAATTTCTTCCGAAGGTAAATGCATATCTTCCGAAGAATAAAAAGATCAAAATTTTCAAGAATCTAAGGAATGTCTTCTAAAAAGATTTTTCTTCCAGAGTAAACAAGGGATTGTGACGGTGATAAAATAGATAACTTAGGACACACAGGTTTTAGAAATAATATGAGTTAGTTTTAAGAAAAGCTACTCAAAGTTAATCATCCCAATAGCTGATATAAGATATTTAAATCTCTGCTCATTAAAAGCTTTGGTGAACAGATCAGCATATTGTTCATTTGTGTTAACTTTAACTAGTGTGATTAATCCCTTTTCAAAGTTATCTCTAATCAAATGATACCTGATATTGATGTGTTTTGTCCTTGAGTGCTGCATAGGATTCTCTGTAATAGAGATAGCACTGTTGTTGTCTATGTGGATGGAGTCTCTTTGAAGTTGAATCCATAGTCCAGCATCTGATTCTGAATCCAAAGCACTTGAGCACAACAGTTTGTAGCAGCAATGTATTCAGCTTCAGCAGTTGATGCAGAGACACAAGATTGTTTTTTGCATTGCCAAGAGACTTTCCTTCCACAAAAAAACTAACATCCCCCTGATGTAGACTCTGTAGTCATATTACAGCCACCATAGTCACTATCTGTATATGCATACAAATTGAAGTCAGAATTCTTTGGATACCAAAGGCCAAGTTTTGAGGCACCTTCGATAAATCTTAAAATCCTCTTGACAGTGACCAGGTGTGACATCTTAGGGTTGGCTTGATATCTTGCACAAATACATATGGGAAACATGATATTAGGCCTGCTAACTGTGAGGTACATAAGAGACCCAATCATAGCCCTGTAAAGATGTTCATCCATACACTCCCCCTCAAGATCAGGTCCAAGGGAGTGGTTTCTGGCTATGGGTGTCTTAGCAACCTTACAATCAGTCATGTTGAATCTTTTAAGTATGTCTTGTACATCTTTGACTGACTTATGAAGATGCCACTGTCAACTTGCTTCACTTGAATTCCTAGAAAGAAATTAAGTTCCCCCATGGCACTCATTTCAAATCTATCATTCATTAGCTTCTCAAAGTCTTTGCAGAGCTTTGGATTAGTTGACCCGAAGATAGTGTCATCTACATACACTTGAACTAGCATTAAGTCATTCTCTGTTCCTTTGATGAAGAGAGTTTCATCTATAATACCCTTTTTGTAGCCATGCTGACAGAGATACTGAGATAGAGTCTCATACCACTTCCTTGGTGCTTGGTACATCCCATAAAGAGCTTTATCAAACCTGCAGACATAATCAGGATGACCAGGATCTGCAAACCTAGGTGATTGTTTGACTTACACCTCTTCATCAATCACCCCATCAAGAAAAGCATACTTGACATCAAGTTGGTAGACCTTGAAATCCTTGGATGCAGCAAAAGCTAATAATATTCTAACACCTTCAAGTCTTGCCACATGAGCAAAGACATCTGTGTAGTTAATTCCTTCTTCTTGTGTGTATCCTTGAACAACTAGTCTAGCCTTGTTTTTGATGACAACTCCTCTATCATCCTTCTTATTCCTAAACACCCATTTGGTTCCTATGGTAGTCTTCCCTTGAGGAATAGGACATATGTTCCAAACCATTTTTCTTTTGAATTGAAGCAGCTCCTTTTGCATAGCTTTAACCCAACTTTCATCCTTTAAAGCCTCATCAATTTTCTTAGGCTCTATCTGGGATAGAAAACAAGAAGAGAGACAAACATTTGCATCATGGGTTTGTCCTCTTATTCTTACCCCATTTTCAACATTTCCAATGAGACTTGTAAGTACGTATTATAAATGAAAACCATGAAAACCAGCTGTTACATATATGTAAGTAGGTATTGCAAAGTGTACAATTAAGAGTTGCGTATATGTAGGGTTTATTTATATGTAAGTATGTGTTACGAAGTTTACAACTAAGAGTTACGTACATGTAACTCATACAAATTATGTATACGTAATTCATTTCGCTATCATCGTTGTTCCTTGGAGTTTAAATTAAAAAATATATAATGACCTAAAAAATAAGGTTAAAGTCTACTCAAATATACTTTAAAAAATCAAAAGATTAAATCAATTATAAGTTATGTAAATGGGTAGTGGTGGTTTTCACGGTTTTCAATTATAAATATGGTTTTCATTTAATCCCTCTCCTATATATATATATATATATATATATATATATATATATATATATATATATATATATATATATATATATATATATATATATATATATATATATATAGGGTTATGCAAAAACTAAAGAAAACCACGAAAACAAATAAAATAATTCACAACTTATTGCTTTTTTTAATTGTTAAAAGGTTACTAAGTACTTGTTACATATATGTTGAACATAAATACAAGAATGAAGAGTATTACGTATAGGTAATATTATATCAAATAAAAAATGGTTACGTATACGTAACCAATGTGTCATGTATATGTATAACTATGTTACAGTTTTTATTTGACCCATACCCCTATCTGTATGTACATACACATATATATAGAGGGTAGTGATAAAAAATATATAAATGTCACATGTAGCGTGCGGGAATAGGTGACCATGTAGCGATGGCATATCGTCAGTACATGGGTTCCCTTATTTTTTATTGGTCAAAGTCTATAGCGATGATATATTTGACCAGTCAAAGTTTATAACGACGACATGTCATAAGTATAGTCTTGGCGGGATGAGGGAAAAAGGACTTTATTTCCAAACATGTCCCGTCGACATGTCATCAACATAGATAAAAAAATCTTTTTTTATTCTTTATCTGAAAAACAAGGACAAATAGCTACAGAATAATCCTTACCGTGCCGACGACTAGTCGTCGCTATACGGTATTTTTATCTATTTGATTTGTTTAGAATTATATTATATAAGTGTTACCCCCGAGGGCAGGTCACCGTTATAAGTTCTTTTTATTTTTTAAAAAGTTGCGCGTTTTTTATAGACCCAATAGCGACAAAAGTCATTGCTATAAACTTCAGTTCGCATAAACCAATCTAGAACCTTATTTGCTCATATTTTACACCCCATAAACCCCCCAAACACTCTGTTCCCCCACCTCTTGGTTCCTAATATATTTTTTCATAAAAATCAAACAATTTGAAGGTAAAAATTATGGTTTATAGTGTTTTGTTTATCAAAATAAACTTCCATAATATTATTCTAATAAGTTTACTTTAAATTGAAGTTTTAAGGTGAGATTGAAGGGTGACATTCAAGGGTTTCAAGGCTATCAAGGAATGAAATATATGGTTTGCGTGTTTTAATGATTATGCGTGTATATATGTAAATTATTTTAAAAAATTGAAAAAAAGGGTAAATCACTACCTATCGATAACACAACTCAAAATTTATAAGATAATCTCGAAGGAGTTTGGAAAGTTTTTTCCTTTCCATTATTCCAGTTGGCAAACTATCCTCGGTGAGTTTGAAAGAGCCATATTTCTCACACTTTTTGTAAGTGTACGATGTAATATTTTTTTATTTGAATTATATTAGTGTTATCTGTTTTCTAATTACATTTTTTTACATGAATATTTTGATTTTGCTAGATGGAGAGGCATAGAACAGTAGGAAGGCATAATGCTCGAATCAATCTCGTGTGTCAAAAAGCCTATAAAGCTCAGAAACAAGTTTTAAAATCCCAATTTAATTAAGGGGCAGTTATGAGGTTTGAAAATGCCAGCCTTGGCTCTAATCAGGATTAGGTGAGATGAGAAAATTGGAGGGTGAAAGACTGAAGTTGTGCGAGCGTGTGATGAGGGGGATGGGGTGGTGTAGAAGTTTTTGCTTTGATAGGTGAAGTTGGTGGTGAGTGAATGGGTGAAGTGGTTTTGGTATGGGCTGAGGGGCTGGTTTGGGCCAGTTGTTCTAGGCTTGAAGGCATTCAGTCTTCGCCAATTGTTCAAAAGTTGAGGGGAGTTAAGAATTAGTAGGGATGGTTAGGTCTATGGGTGATGTGGGCTCGGTGGATTGGGAAGTGTGGGGCTAAACAATATTTGGGTCGAGATGGTCTTATGTTCGATGGGTCTCAAGAGAAGGTGTGGGTGTTTTGTGCTAGAGTTAAGGGTGATGGAATTGCTTTATAATTAAATTGAGGTGATTTAGTACTAGGTGAGTTATCTAGTAAGATGGAGAAAGAAGTTGTTGGGTTAAAACATATGTAACCTTTGAATTGAGAAAAATACCTCAAGAATATACGTGGAAGACTCCGTGGTGGTAACTTTTGTTTAGAATAATCCCTAAGATAAGGATAGACTTTATATGTGAATGCATGAGAATTATTGTAGAGTGGATTTGGATCGAATAATAGCTCAAACCGTGACTTGTTGTTTAATACTTCTGTGGGTAGTCGATTAATGATGTAGATAACGGTACTAAAAGCTTCAACCCGATATGATGGTGGAACATGACTATCAAAGAGCATGGATAATCCAGTCTCTACAATATCTCTATGTTTTCATTCCACCCACTTGTTTTGCTGAGGTGTATAGGGACACGAGAGATAGTGAAAGGTATCATTCGCATCGAACAAACTTTGACATGCTTATTTATAAGCTTAGTTCCTTCATCACTTTGAAACACTTTTATTTTGTATGAAAATTGATTTTGGACAAAGTTTATAAAAATGAGTAATATGGTATAAAAGTCGGTTTATCTTTTTAAAGGATAAAGCCATGTAAATCGAGAAAAATCATCAACAAAGATAACATAGTATTGATAGTTTGCATGAGATGTAACTAGGGATGGTCCTCTTAAATCACAATGAAGTAAGTCCAGTTAGGGAAGAGCTCGTTTTTATTGAGGACTAGAGCTCAACTATATCCTTTAGATAGATCACAAGATGAGCAAATAAGTGGTTTAGGTAGAATAAAGGTAACAAATAAACAGCCTAATTTATTTCCAAGAAAAATTGTTTCAAAGGACACATGTCGGAATCGTAAATGCTATAATTCAAACAAGTCCTTCAACGGAGAACTTAAGGTGACAACAAAAGCTTAGGGGTCCCGAATTCAACACATAGAGGCCATCTTCACATTGGCCTTGAGCTAGCACCCTTATTCTTTGATCCTATATATAAAGTAAGTTTGGCAGAATAATACATCTAGGTGATTGTCCTTTGTTAGTTTAGTAATGGAGAATAGGTTTTTTTGAGAGGTTAGGCACCACCAATATGTCTTTTAAACTAAAATGATTAGAGATATTAGTGTGACTAATACGTGAAATAAAGAGAGATGTACCATTTTCGAATGTAACCTTTGCATCACCCGAGTAAGAAGAGGGTTTAGTAGTGTTGTCAAGGGAAGCGGTCATATGATCATTTGCCTAGGAGTCCACATACCAATTGAGGCTGGGTGGGGCAATACTAAACTACACATGAAAAGCTTTGGCCAAATCATTTTTTGATGCAATAGTATGGGTGGCAAAGGTGGCAAGATTAGAACACAAGTTGGCATATTATTCGTCCTTTCGACAAAGTTAACAATGATGGGTCGCCTACCCCAACCACGACCACCAAAAAAACCTCAACAATGGTAGAGGAACCTTTGATTGTTTTCCAAAGCTGACCTCGAAGATTCTGAACCCTTTTAATGGATATATTGTTGTAAGCGGTTTCAAGTGTGAGCCAAAATTGGCGTGCAGTCGAAAGCCCAAGATTTTCAGCCACGGCTTTCTCAGATAAAGACGCGTGGAGAATGAGAAAAGTCTTTTAATCATCAACTTAAAAGGGGTTTGGGACTGTTTTGTCCACTTGAACACTCTTGGCTGTCGGAGGAAGGGAAGAACCGTCAACATGTAGTAACACATTTTGGAAGGCTAAAAGTGGCAGCATTTTATTTCTCCACAGCAAGTAGTTGGAGGGGAATAACTTAATCGTAAGCATGTGAAAGATGGCGTTCATGGACAAGGTGTTGCCATCCATATTGGGTAAAGACGAGGCTTTCATGGGAGGGATTGTGAAAGCAGTAGAGAAGAAGGAAGATGAAGGCAAGAAGGTGGGCTAAGGAAGAGATACAATTGAAGGAAGGGAAGTGGATCGGTTAGCTGATACCTTAAGAGAATGTGAAGTCCATACCCCACAGTGAGGGATGCATGAGTATTTATACATGTATAAGTTACAATACATACTCAGGGAATGATACAAGTACAAAACATATACACTGATACTTAAGATGGTCTAACAAAATTTCTACTATACTTATCAAAACAAACCTTTGTATTATTTCCTCTAGCTAGCTCTCTATATAATTATTTGTAAATATGCCTACACATATTGTACCGAACCTTAGTAATCTTTCATATCTCCCATTAATTACTTGAAACTTATCCTAAACATATTAAAACTTATGCTACACATATTCTAAACCACGTCCTCAAACTATCATACATATTGAACTTCATCTTTTGAATCTTGTTGTACAAATATCGTTTACCATATTGTGTATCTCATAACATGAACAACATAGTAAACCAAACATTAACAAAAATCAGATCTAGTTAATTCATACACACCACCACATAAATTCCGAAACTTCAACAATAACATAAGACACGATAAATGCAAAAAAAAATTAAAAAAATTAAAAAGTCTCATTCACATTTAGTTTGGATTTTAGATTCTAGGGTTTCTTTAACTGAGAATTATGAAAGAAACAAAGATAATAGATAGGGGTGTTCATCGGTTTGTTCGGGTTATTCGGCCCGGTTTATTCGTTTTTGAAATCTTTTTTTGGCATAACCGAAAACCGAACCGAACCAGATTGGGAATATGACTAACCGAACCAAATTCAACTGAATTCAATTTGGTTCGGTTTCGTTTAAAATCCGAAAAAACCAAATTCAACCGACAACGCCAAATTCAACCGAAAAAACCGAATTTACCCTTCCTTTTGTTATTTCAAATGTTACCGAGTTTAAATAATTTTTATTATAATCGCCCTTCAAAAACATTATATATATATATATATATATATATATATATATATATATATATATATATATATATATATATATATATATATATATATATATCAAATAATTACAATCCTAAAATATAAAGACTTTTGCTTCTTAAATATATAACTAGTCGAATTTAAATTTTTGACAGTTGAGATTTAAGACTCAGTTTTGATTTTTAAGAACATTATTACATATAAATTTTTTTGTTGTTGAGCTAAAAATAAAGCACTTTGGAAAGTTTAGACTTTCGTAGTTAGACTAAATTTACAATTGCAAAAATAGATATAAATTATAACATGTTGAATTCGGTTAATTCGGTTAATCCGGTTAACCGAATAAACTGAATAAACCAAATTCAAAAATTACATATAACCGAAAACCGAACCGAATACCGACTTCCAAATTCGGTTTCGGTTAGGAACCGAACCGAAAACCAAATTAATAATTTGTTTCAGTTTTTTCGGTTATGGATGCGGATCGGTTTTCGGGTTTTTTTTTATTTTCATTTTTTTGCACACCCCTAATAATAGATAGAAAGGAGTGATAAAATCTATAAATAACCCTTTTATAATTTACTCCTCTTAATTTCTTGTTTTACTAGAATAAAATCATTGCTTTTAATCCATTGATCAAATGTGTGAGATTTTTGTTCTTTATTCTCACAAATTTTAATCATTCCAAATTGAACTTCACTCTATGCATATATAACTTGTATAACAATAATGATGCTGACTTGCGAGCAGTCAATACTCATGATTTTATTTTTGTTTTTTGTTTCTTCAAGTTGGGAAGAAGAAAAAGGGTGTGGTGTCACATCCCGACGGAAGCGTGAAATGCTTAGGGTGTGACTTGTTTGCTCAGAACTCATTGATTCACAGATTTTTACCAAGTATAACGTAAATATAACGTATTTCATAGCAAAGCATAACTTTTACCATAAAAGCATAACATACTTCATACATAATATAGGGATTAGGATTACATTAGTTCATGACAATCAAAATTTAAAATAACCTAACCCTATTACATCATTAAAGATCTAACAACAACATCTTCAGAGACGATGGAAGTGAGCATCCACCGATACACTGAGGTCATACAAGTTTACTGTCAGATTTACACAAACTTTCCCCACAACCTCTCCCCAGCCATTATAAACATCAAAGTAGAACATTAAGATGTTAGTCATGGTGAACTCCTGAAAAAGCATACTCAAAATAGTCAACATAAAGTTGGTGAGTTTCATAGGTTTATTAATCATTTAGCATTGATGCATTAGATACAACCAAACCTTACTTAACAATCAGATCATTCATATCTGTCATATCATAATTCATAAATCAGATAATATAGCATCACAACACTCATTCTGTTAATGCAGGAAATATTTCCTAAGTAACGCTACCAATATTATCTAACGGTTCCACATCCGAATTAATGGTTGTAACATAAATCTCAGAAATAATGCATCAATTCATAAAATAGTATGTTTTTTCCCCAAAACTTTATAAAATAAAAATGGGCTATGAATCTCACCTTTACTCCCAATGATAACCTATAAACAAGAAAATACTTATAGTTTAGAAAAATGTATTTTTCTTTAACATTTTTAGCACCTCAGGTTATAAAATTTATTTTAGAAGTTATGCTTATGTATATATCACGAAATTTTTACAGTGGACATATTCTAATATTAGATATAATATACTAAAGTTTTATTTTATTATCATTTTCAGCCTATTTTCTATAATTTTTACATTGTTTAAATAATTTCCTAGAAATATCTTCGGGCCTCTAAAATTAGTCAAATTTAGTCAGAATATATTTTATAATTTTTGCAGTTTCTCAAAATTTTCTTATGTTCTAAATCATAGCAGAGTCAATTTTTATAATTTTTCTCATTTTACTCATATTTAATAAAAATATCAGATCATGCTCAAAAATTCTAATTTTTACACACACTATTCCATCTCTATTCTTATATTTTTTATAAATTTTTCATAATTTATTTCATAACTTAAGTATTTTTCCTGATTTTTAGTTGACAAAATAATTACAAATTCATATTTCAGACACATTTTTGAGTTAGGTCACGAAATTTTTTCAGTAAATTCTATAATTTGTAATAGTCAATATATAATTTTTCCATACATTTGCTAGGGTCGGTTCTTCTAGTATGATTTTTCCTTTTAAAATCTTATATATTATATATAAATTAATTTATTTATAGGAATGGCACCAAAATTCACAGAACTTTATTTCCTAATATTATAAATATATTTTCAATGTTTGTATCCACAATCATAGTTGTTAATATGCAGAACCGATTTTAACAAGCTATAACTAGGTTTTTAACCCTTTTGTTGATAATTTCTTGTTATAATTTGATTTTTAAGATTTGTTTTACTCATTTCAGATTCTTAGAATCTTTCTTATTGTCTGAAAAATAAGTTTAATTTTTATATATTTTTATAAAAACCTTGAATGTTTAATCAAAAGGGTTAATCACATGTGTTTATTTAACACATGTTTGATTTTCATAACCTTAATCAAGTAGGGTTTTAGGGGTTAAAACCTTGATTTTGACAGAAGGAGAGTATGAGGAGAAGATGAAGATGGCCTAAGAGTCCGCTTGGTTTTGGTGTTCTTGACAATCTTTCGGGAGATGGTGCTTCCACAAGGCTTGGATGTTGTTGCTTTGTAACCATGATGTAAGTAGGAGGTGATGATGATAACGGTTTGTTATGGTGTTGTGGTGATGTCCGAGTGTGTGAATGGCCGAATGGAGGTGTTGTGGTTGCGGTGTTTGGTGATGGTGAGTAACCGAGAGGTAGTGATGGTTGTGTTTGTTTAGAAAGGTGATGGATATGGGAGCCTTCGGCCGATGGTTGATATAAGGGAGTCCTCATGATTACTACTAGTCTTAGGTGATGAGGTGTTCATTATAGCCCTGGTTAGTCATGGCTAGGTGGCGGTTTTGTGGGTGTATCTAGAAGAACCGAGTCCTCATGGTTAATCGGGTGCTTAATGAACCGGTTTTGTGATCTTAGTTGGTGCTTAGCTTGAGGTTTAAATGTAAGGGGTTTGTTTAAGTTTGTGTTGATGTAAGTTTCACTTTGATGTTAACTTGTGTTTGTGATGTTTGGTTGGGTTGTGTTTTGGTTTTGTTTGATGTTGTATAGATGATGTATCTTGATCATATAACATTTGGTATCATAAGGTTATGAATATGGATACATGCATACGTAAAAGGTTGTGCATACATGCAATCATGCATACGTACATCACATATATATTCACATGGACATATAATATACATGTGCATTTTAATGGAGATAGCACATGCATAAGTAAAATGAAACATGCATACGTATAACACACATACATGTATATAAACATATATAAGTTAACCTAGGTGTAGCTAAATAATTAAGTGTATAAAATCTTATACTTAGGGTTGTCACATTCTCCCCCCGTAAAAATAATTTCGTCCCGAAATTTATTTGGATAGTAATATTCTAAGTTTGAGATGAACTTATCTGACCATTGACTTAAAATAGATGAGGGTATCTTCTTCTGATTTCATCTTCTCTTTCCCATGTATATTCTGGTCCTTTTCTAGCGTTCCACTTAACTTTCACTATGAGAATTTTGCTCCTTTTTAGCTTTTTAACTTCTTTGTCTAATATGGCTATTGGTTCTTTTGTAAAATGAAGCTTCTTGTCTATATTTATTTCTTGAACTGGAACTTTTAATGTTTCATCTGTTAAACATTTCTTCAGATTGGACATATGGAACGTGTTGTGTACTTCACTTAATTCTTGGGGTAAATCTAGCTTATACGCAACAGGACCAATTTTGTCAATAACTTCAAATGGTCCAACATATCTTGGGTTTAACTTATTTCTCTTTCCAAACCGAAAGATTCCTTTGGTGGGTGATATTTTTAGATAGACCTTATCTCCAATTTGAAACTCTAGTGGCTTTCTTCTTTTATCAGCATAACTTTTCTGTCGATCCCGTGCTGTCTTTAATCTATTTTTGATTTCCTTAATTTTCAGATGTTTCTTGAATTAGGTTAGGGCCTATAAGTTGTCTATCTCCTATTTCATTCCAACATAGTGGTGATCTGCATTTTCTTCCATACAAAGCTTCAAATGGGGCGGTCCTAATACTGGAATGATAGCTATTATTATAAGAAAACTCTATCAGAGGTAGATGCATATCCCAGTTGCCACCAAAGTCTAATGCACAAGCACGTAACATATCTTCTAATGTTTGAATTGTCCTTTCACTTTGTCCATCTGTTTGTGGATGGAAGGCTGTACTAAGGTTTATTTGGGTTCCTAGAGCTTTTTGTAGGGTTTGCCAAAACCTTGATATGAATCTACTGTCGTTGTCGGATATAATTGAGATGGGTATCCCATGTCTGGATACAATTTCTCGTATGTAAATTCTTGCTAACTTCTCTATTTTATAATCTTCTCTGATTGGCAAGAAGTGTGCTGCTTTGGTTAACCTATCTATTATAACCCAGATTGTGTCATATCCACTTGAGGTCCTTGGTAACTTGGTTACAAAATCCATGGTGATCTGATCCCATTTCCATTCTGGAATCTCAGGTTGCTGTAGATATCCTGAAGGTTTTTGATGTTCTGCTTTAACTCTTGAACATGTATTGCATCTTTCCACAAATTCTCCAACTGATCTCTTCATGCCAGGCCACCAGTAATGACTTTTAAATCCTTATACATTTTGTTATTTCCTGGATGTACTGAATATTTGACTTATGTGATTCTTGTAGTATGATTCTTCTAAGTATAGCATCATTAGGTATCCAGGTCCTTCCTTTAAAGTTTAGAATTCCATTTGTATCTTCCTGCAAATCTCTCACTTGTCCTTTTATTTCTAATTTACCTTTTTGTTGGGCTTCCCATATTTGTCTTAACAGGTCTGATTGCAGTTCCATTCTCATGGCCCGTACTCGTAATGGTTTAACCCTATCCTTTCTACTTAAAGCATCTGCGACTACGTTTGCTTTACCTGGATGATATTTGATTTCACAATCATAATCACTCAATAATTCTATCCATCTCCTTTGTCTCATGTTTAACATTTTCTGATCAAATATATGCTGTAAACTCTTATAATCTGTATATATTGTACATTTTGTCCCATATAGATAATGTCTCCAGATCTTAAGTGCAAATACTACTGCGCCTAACTCCAAATCATGAGTAGTGTAATTCTTTTCACTTCCCCTAAGTTGTCTGGAGGCATAGGCAATGACTCTACTTCGTTGCATTAACACACATCCAAATCCTTGACGAGACGCGTCACAATATACCACAAAATCATCAGTCCCTTCTGGTAATGACAAAATAGGTGCACTACATAATTTACTTTTTAAGAGTTCGAATGCACCCTTTTGTTTTTCTCCCCAGGCATATGGCTTGTCCTTTTGAGTTAATTCAGTCAAGGGTTGAGCTATCCTTGAGAAATTTTCTATGAATCTCCTATAATATCATGCCAGTCCTAAGAATTGGCGTACTTCTGTTGGTGTCTTGGGATCCTCCCACTTCTTAACAGCTTCTATTTTTGCTGGATCTACCTGTATTCCTTCTTGATTGATTAGGTGTCCAAGGAATTGCACTTCTCTTTTCCAGAATTCACATTTTGAGAATTTGGCATATAATTTTTTTTTTCTCAATAACTCCAATGTCAATCTTAAGTGTTGCTCATGATCCTCCTTATTCTTAGAATAGATTAAAATGTCATCTATAAAAACTATGACAAACTTATCTAAATAGGGTTTACATATCCTATTCATCAGATCCATAAATATGGCGGGAGCATTGGTTAATCCAAATGGCATTACCAGAAATTCATAATGTCCATACCTTGTTCTGAATGCTGTCTTTGGTATATCCTCATCCTGTATTCTTAACTGATGATACCCCGATCTTAAGTCTATTTTTGAAAAGTAACTAGAACCCTGTAATTGATCAAATAGGTCGTCTATTCTAGGTAAGGGATATCTATTCTTCACAGTTACCTTATTGAGTTCCCTATAGTCTATACACATTCTAAACGTTCCATCCTTCTTTTTAACAAATAAAACTGGTGCTCCCCAGGGTGATACACTAGGGCGTATAAATCCCTTATCCAGTAGTTCCTGAAGTTGGCTCATTAATTCCTTCATTTCAGTAGGTGCTAAACGGTAGGGTGCCTTAGCAATAGGGGTTGTTCCTGGTATCAATTCAATTTTGAACTCTACTTGACGAGGGGGTGGTAAACCAGGTAATTCATCAGATAATATATCCGAATATTCATTGACAATTGGAACATCTTTTAGGTTTACTTTATCTATATTGGTGTCAACAATATGGGCTAGGAAAGCCAAACATTTCTTCCTTAAACATTTTTGTGCGTTCTTGCAAGAAATTATCTTTATGATACCTCTAGGTTTTTCACCATATATACACAGTGTTCTATTTTCATTAACCAGAGGAATTTTGATCATTTTCTTACCACATACTATTTCAGCTTGATATTTACTTAACCAATCCATCCCTACAACAATGTCAAATCCTCCTAAATCAATAGGAATTAGGTCTATATTGAAATAGTTTTCATCTAGATTCATTGTGCAATTAGGAATGATTTCATAAGCTTCGATTATCTTACCATCAGCTAGTTCTATCATATATTTTTGTTTTAACTTTTCTGAGGTTAGGTTAAGCAGTGGTCTAAACACATTTGAAATAAAACTACGGGTTGCTCCAGTATCGAATAGTACTGTAGCGTACTGATTGTTTATAGGAAACGTACCCGTGACAACCTCTGGTTCGTGTCGAGCTTCTTCCGCCTGTATTACGAATGCTCTTCCCCGAGGGTTGTTCTGGTTAACCGGAGCCTTTCCCTTTAATTGTGGACATTCGTTCCGACGATGGTTTTCATTTCCACACTGATAGCAGACTGGTTTTGGATTTGCAGGGTTTTTACAGTCTCGGGATATATGTCCCTTTTTCTTGCAGTTGTAACAGATTGCCATTGCACAATTGCCTTGATGATATCTCTAGCAAGTACTGCACCATGGCTGGTTTTCTGCCTGTGGTTTCTTTTCCCGTGTCATTCCTAGGAAGTTCCGGGTGGGCTGTCGAACTATTCATTTATGAGGATTCCCTTTAAATCTTCCTCCTGGATTATCATCACTCCACTTTCTCTTTTCTCCTGATCTAGGGTTACTCAACGATCCATTTCTTACCATTTCATCTGTTAAGCTTCCTGATAAACTTACAGCATCTTGAAAGGTCTTGGGCATAGCAGATTTTACTAGTCCCCTTATTTGTGGCACTAGTCCCCAAATATATCTTCCTATCCTTTTCGATTCTGGGGCCACTAGATGTGGTACTAACCTTGAGAGTTCATTATATCTGTCGGTGTACTCCCGATGTGCTGCTCCTTTCATTTCTAATGCTAAAAATTCGGTTTTTAATTTTTCTATTTCATTATAAGGACAATATTTTTCTATAACTAATCCTCTGAATTCCTCCCAAATTAATTCATTCATAACATGCCTACCTTTAATGATCATCTCCATTTTTCACCAGGATTGCGCTTCCCCTTTTAATGAATGCGAAGCAAACAAGGTTTTGTTGTTATTGGCACATTTGCTGATTTCCAGAGTTGATTCCATCTCATCTAACCAGCGTAGAGCTTGTACAGCTCCGCCTTTACCATCAAATTCCCGTGGTCTACATGACATAAAAGTTTTCTAAGAACATCCTTTCTCAGTTACAGTCTCCTCTTCTGGCTGTTCTCTCATGGTATCATCCATAGGTATCTCGTTGCCGGGTGTTGTTTTCCCGAGGTTTAGGTTTTGTTGAAGTTGAGTTACTAGTATGGGTATGGCAGCCTCTAATTGTTGTGACACTATCCGTGAGATCCTTTCATCTTCATTGTTGGTCGGGTGTATAGGTGTTTCTTCCCCAAGTCTAGTTCTAGGTCGTCCCACTCGCGCCGTCCTTCTTACGGGCTGCGTATTCCTTCTTGGCGGCATGTCTTTCTATAGTTAATTGTAGTCAATATTAAAAGAATTTTAGATTCTTAATAATATTCTAGCTAACACATAACAAATAATAGTTCAAACACAAAAGATGTATTTCATTCAAGTTCTTATTAGAGATTTCCATATTTTAAAGTTAAAAGATAGTTTCTAATTTCCCTGCACCCATTTCCATATTCTTGAGAAGATGTTTCTTTTGGGTGCTTTCAGTTCTTTAACATCTTTCTGAATATCCTTGATTCCTCGTTGAATTTTCTTAAGCTGTTTAAGAGTTTATTGAGCGGCTGCGTTTTGGTCTTCATCCATCTTTTGTCTTTTAGCCTCTCTTTCCTCGTTCTTGGGGGAGTCAATTTCTTGTATTTCCTTGTCTTCGTCTTGCTTAGCTTTGAACTTGTTTCCGGGTCGTACCTTTTTCCTGGGAGTTTTGATGGTATATCCTCCTACCATTACCGGTGCACGACGGACATAAAATTTGGGCTTATGATTATTTTCAATTTTGGTTTGAGGAGGTTCTAAAATTTGTTGAGGTTCAGGTTCAGGTGTAAGTTCTTTATGATCGTTATAGTCCGAATATTCGGATGAGTCAGCCTCACAGAGATAGTTATCAGTACTCATAGCTGCAAAACAAATCTTTTCATAATTTGACCCAAACAATTAGTTACCTATTTCCATATATTATAACCCCTTTACTATTAATTTCATTAGAAGAAAACATTAGAATATGAAATCACATCACATAAATTCATATATACACATAATCATACTGATATGAACTTATGGTTATAGTCTAGGCATTTTATGATACCTAATTCTCTATAACCAATGGCTCTGATACCATCCCGGCGGAAGCGTGAAATGCTTAGGGTGTGACTTGTTTGCTCAGAACTCATTGATTCACTAATTTTTACCAAGTATAACGTAAATATAACGTATTTCATAGCAAAGCATAACAGATTTTACCATAAAAGCATAACATACTTCATACATAATATAGGGATTAGGATTACATTAGTTCATGACAGTCAAAATTTGAAATAACATAACCCTATTACATCATTAAAGATCTAACAGCAACATCTTCAGAGACGATGGAAGTGAGCATCCACCGATACACTGAGGTCATACAAGTTTACTGTCAGATTTACACAAACTTTCCCCACAACCTCTCCCCAGCCATTATAAACATCAAAGGAGAACATTAAGCTGTTAGTCATGGTGAACTCCTGAAAAAGCATACTCAAAACAGTCAACATAAAGTTGGTGAGTTTCATAGGTTTATTAATCATTTAGCATTGATGCATTAGATACAACCAAACCTTACTTAGCAATCAGATCATTTATATCTGTCATATCATAATTCATAAATCAGATAATATAGCATCACAACACTCATTCTGTTAATGCAGGAAATATTTCCTAAGTAACGCTACCAATATTATCTAACGGTTCCACATCCGAATTAATGGTTGTAACATAAATCTCAGAAATAATGCATCAATTCATAAAATAGTATGTTTTTTCCCCAAAACTTTATAAAATAAAAATGGGCTATGAATCTCACCTTTACTCCCAATGATAACCTATAAACAAGAAAATACTTATAGTTTAGAAAAATGTATTTTTCTTTAACATTTTTAGCACCTCAGGTTATAAAATTTATTTTAGAAGTTATGCTTATGTATATATCACGAAATTTTTACAGTGGACATATTCTAATATTAGATATAATATACTAAAGTTTTATTTTATTATCATTTTCAGCCTATTTTCTATAATTTTTACATTGTTTAAATAATTTCCTAGAAATATCTTCGGGCCTCTAAAATTAGTCAAATTTAGTCAGAATATATTTTATAATTTTTACAGTTTCTCAAAATTTTCTTATGTTCTAAATCATAGCAGAGTCAATTTTTATAATTTTTCTCATTTTACTCATATTTAATAAAAATATCAGATCATGCTCAAAAATTCTAATTTTTACACAGACTGTTCCATCTCTATTCTTATATTTTCTATAAATTTTTCATAATTTATTTCATAACTTAAGTATTTTTCCTGATTTTTAGTTGACAAAATAATTACAAATTCATATTTCAGACACATTTTTGAGTTAGGTCACGAAATTTTTTCAGTAAATTCTATAATTTGTAATAGTCAATATATAATTTTTCCATACATTTGCTAGGGTCGGTTCTTCTAGTATGATTTTTCCTTTTAAATTCTTATATATTATATATAAATTAATTTATTTATAGGAATGGCACCAAAATTCACAGAACTTTATTTCCTAATATTCTAAATATATTTTCAATGTTTATATCCACAATCATAGTTGTTAATATGCAGAACCGATTTTAACAAGCTATAACTAGGTTTTTAACCCTTTTGTTGATAATTTCTTGTTATAATTTGATTTTTAAGATTTGTTTTACTCATTTCAGATTCTTAGAATCTTTCTTATTGTCTGAAAAATAATTTTAATTTTTATATATTTTTATAAAAACCTTGAATGTTTAATCAAAAGGGTTAATCACATGTGTTTATTTAACACATGTTTGATTTTTATAACCTTAATCAAGTAGGGTTTTAGGGGTTAAAACCTTGATTTTGACAGAAGGAGAGTATGAGGAGAAGTTGAAGATGGCCTAAGAGTCCGCTTGGTTTTGGTGTTCTTGACAATCTTTCGGGAGATGGTGCTTCCACGAGGCTTGGATGTTGCTGCTTTGTAACCGTGATGTAAGTAGGAGGTGATGATGATAAAGGTTTGTTATGGTGTAGTGGTGATGTCCGAGTGTGTGAATGGCCGAATGGAGGTGTTGTGGTTGCGGTGTTTGGTGATGGTGAGTAACCGAGAGGTAGTGATGGTTGATATAAGGGAGTCCTCATGATTACTACTAGTCTTAGGTGATGAGGTGTTCATTATAGCCTTGGTTAGTCATGGCTAGGTGGCGGTTTTGTGGGTGTATCTAGAAGAACCGAGGAGGTGGCGGTGCAAGGAAGGAGGTTGGTGTCCCTAGTTGTGCAAGGTGGCATCTCAATAGGGTTCATGACTCATCAAGTCATGATTGCATGGTTAATCGGGTGCTTAATGAACCGGTTTTGTGATCTTAGTTGGTGCTTAGTTTGAGGTTTAAATGTAAGGGGTTTGTTTAAGTTTGTGTTGATGTAAGTTTCACTTTGATGTTAACTTGTGTTTGTGATGTTTGGTTGGGTTGTGTTTTGGTTTTGTTTGATGTTGTATAGATGATGTATCTTGATCATATAACATTTGGTATCATAAGGTTATGAATATGGATACATGCATACGTAAAAGGTTGTGCATACATGCAATCATGCATACGTACATCACATATATATTCACATGGACATATAATATACATGTGCATTTTAATGGAGATAGCACATGCATAAGTAAAATGAAACATGCATACGTATAACACACATACATGTATATAAACATATATAAGTTAACCTAGGTGTAGCTAAATAATTAAGTGTATAAAATCTTATACTTAGGGTTGTCACATGTGGGTTTGGAAATGGATCGAATTGCTCACCTCGTCGGTGTTAACCTATAGACAAACAATCTAAGCACAGGCTTTGTTTAATAAATAACATATATAAAATTGCAGTTGATTTTATTATAATTACTAACTGACCATACTTTGGTGTATATAATAAAATTTTAATTATTTTAAATACTAACCGAGAGCTATGGGGAGGCATGCAATTGAGCCCAAATTACTATTTTCGTTCAAAAAAAATTTACTAACAAACCATGTATTTTCCTATATATATATGAAATAGGTCGATCAAAGTTATCATTTATAATTTTCATTTTTGAGTTTGATCATTATCAGAAGATAAGAATTTTAAAATTATGATTTTTACTGTCTACTTTGAGATAAGATAAGGAGAATATATTCTCTCAATTCTTTTAATTATATACAAAAAAAAACTTCATTTAACATTATAAATAGCCTTAGCTCCCCACAAACTTCCTTAGAATAATGCTTTAGGGTATGTTAAATCACCAACTTGATCATATTTCAGAAATAAGAATGTTTTAACCAAGGACAAACAAAAAGCACCTGGCAAGACAAAAAAACCTTAGAACATATGCTCTTTTTCTTTACGAAGGATCTTATCAAGTGTCAACATCCAATCAGCATCAAATTCAATCTTTAAATTGCCAGCCAAACATCAATACAAAATAAGGTCTTCAACATCACAACTTGATTTGGGTTGCGTAATCTTCGTACAGAATCGGGCATGTTGTTATCCCCACCAACAGATTTGACATCAACATCATAAGACATCATTGTAGTGGCGATCGTGTTGATTCTCATCTTTCCAGCACGCCTCATTGACCTAGAGAATAACGTATCATAATACGGATAAATTATTAGTTAATTTATATTATTAGTTAAACTTTTTTTTCGAATTTAAACTAATATCCACATCGCTTTCCTTCTATTTGTGGTTTCATATCTCTTTCTAGTATATCACGACTATAATCTCATTTTTGCAATTTTTTTCTATCCCATGTTCCAAATAATTTTGTAAAGTCCTCATCACGATCGATTTCACATATGTTGCACTTGATATTCAAATTAAGACGGATGTGTGCATATGTGATATCAACGAATTTCAAACAAACTCAATCGAATATTATTAATTAAAAGATTACAATACCATGGAGTTTACATCGTTTAAGCTCGATCCACCCGAGGTGAGCTCCCCTCGGGTGGCCTATCACACATCTCTCTTCTCTTTCACCCTCAGAGCACTTTTACAAAATGAACACACATAATGAAATACATAAGAAAAAGATATATATATATATATATATATATATATATATATATATATATATATATATATATATATATATATATATATATATATATATATATATATATATATATATATATATACATACTAGTAAGAAACCCGCGCGATGCGGCTGCGGTGACAATTTATAACGTGATACTTGTTTTTTTGTTAGTTAATAAATACTCTTGTTTTCTATTAGTTAACGGACACTATCATGACATCTATTGTATATCACCATACTTTGTTAGCTTTTTTATTCGTATATCGGTGTAGTCTATCTATCTATGCCATGAGCCTCACATATTTGAATTAAATAATAACAAAAAAACAAAACAATATGAGGTGTTTTTACAAAAAAAAAAAAAGCCAAACACACGAATATGAAAATACAAGTTATAGACATAGTAATATAAAAATAAATATTCACATGTCAACTACTTGCATTGTGATTAGATCATTTTTTTGTCATAAGCCTTATACATCGTAATGACCTGATCACCATACTTCGACCACCATTCTTCATAAAAATCGTGGAAGTTTCTTGTATCACTTCCTTTCTAATTGACTCAACTTCTTGAACATGACTTTCTTACATTTTTTCTTTTTTATCGAAGCAGGTTTGGACACTGAAAAGAAACAATGTTCAATCTATTACACGTGTTTTATCAAAACCAGCAAGATATAGATAGATAGATAGATTAAACTACAAGTATATATGTTAAATGATACCTGACATACCTTGTAGTTTTCTCTTTGTTTCATCCACAACAGATTTCTAATTGAATTGATCTAATGTCAACTATAATCAAATGAATATCTTACAAAAATTTTTATTTATTCTTCTTATTTCAGTGTGGTTCTTGTTAGAAATGTGAAATAGTATCGGCACCAAATTAACAAGATAATTTTAAAAGGATGCAAATCTCCTTACTCTAATAAAAGGGTATTTAAGATGACACATGTCATCACCATATTCATCCTCACCAATTTTTCCCGCTTCTCTCTCCTATTTAATAATCACATTAATTCTTAATCATATTATTTAATATTTTATATTAAAATAGTTTTTAATAAATTAAGAAAATGATCTTTTTACTAATGTTATTTCTAAGGAAATAATTTTTCATAAAATTAGAAAATTTTTTATAATAGAATATCGATTTATAATTAATAATTTTAATTTTATTTTATTTGATATTTTTTATTCAACCCGTGTAATACACGGGTTTACTAAACCTAGTTTTAACATAAACCAACAATTAGATCTGTACTTAGTTATTTACAATCTAGCATTGGCTGCTAATTCGTCAAAGGTAATTTACACATCATCACATTTAGTTGATGACAAATTTAAACCCAACTCAAAAGGATAACAATTAGATCTGTACTTTTATAAACATATATTTAATAAGCATATATTTAATGACAGATTTAAACCCAGCTCAAAATACCAAACTGTCAACTATAAATCAACATAAAAAACATAAGTGGACCCATAACACATGTCAAACAAAAGTCAACAAAAGAATATATAACAGGAAAAGTGTCAAGTGGGTCAAATGGGTGAAGTGAGTCAAATGGATGAAATGGGTCGACTGGGTCAAGTGGGAATATGAAGTTTCAACTGTTAAATATATATCGGTTAAGGATATCTCAAATATGAAAATCCTTTTAATAAATTATGAAATATTTGCTTTTGTTTTTTTCATTCCAAGACTCAACAGGTTGTAGATGATATCTCATATATAAAAATCCTTTTAATAAATTATAAAATATTTACTTTTAAACTTGATTCAGTTTATACAGATGAGATCTATACTAATCCAAAAACAAAGAAAAAAGAATATATTAATCATAAATTCATATTGGAGAAATTATATATTGTTCCATCATAATGAATCTAAATAGACTAATTTCCGTTCATATTTCTGTTAGGTGAATGCCCATTTTACCCAGGTGGATATTTTGTTGTGAAATGAAATGAAAACGTGACCTTAATTTTTATGTCATTTTCTTTTCGTTTTATCATTTATTTTGAACTCTCCATCATGTCTAAGTATTAGTAATCTCTTATAATGCATATTGTGATTGTTTTCTGCAGGCTTGCTTATCTTTATATTGATGTTACCAATAATACGTTTTTCATTTTAATGATTTTTCCAGTTGATTTTAATTCAAAAAAATGTTTGCTATTGGTTGCATTTACTTCCAAGGTATGTAATGTAAATGAAAACGTACTAAGTATATATGTTAAAGTAGAGGTGAAAGAGATTCGAACACAAAAGACCTGCAAAGCAGAAACATCAATAATTATGAATAAACTTAAGACACAAAACATCATTACATTATAGGCCTATCATGTATAGACCTGATCCAAATTATCATCTGAAATAATCTTTTATTGAAGTTTACCCATTTGACCCGTTCAATTAAAAACTACCCATTTGACGCGTTTAAAAAAATTTAATATATTATTGTTAAGTATATCAAAAGTTTTAGATGAACATGTAAAAAAGTTTGTGAAGCATTGATTTTTAAGATCATATCAAATACATTAAGAATAAAGTAAAATAATAATCATCAATCCAATCATAATTTTAGTCATAAATGAAAGCAAGAAACATTAACAATGAAAAGTAGACAAAATACAACTCATAATACATATTACATATATGAACATTCATATTTGTCATGTAAAAACATTCTATGTCTCTAAATCCATATGGAACTTTAGTTTTTGTAGTGAAGTATATGTTTTTCTAGTGTTCTGGATAAAATGAAGATAATCCATGTATTCTTTTCACATTTTGGGGATAAAATTTCAACTTCCACCTCAACAAATGGTGCCTAGATCCTATATGAGATCCCACGTTTGAAACTAAAAGATGATAACTAACATATATCAGTAACTTAACTTCAATAGTTTGATGCTTAAAACAAATTACTTCACAAGTCTTTGTTACCAAAGTAAATCTTGAAATTGAATTTAATTAACTTTGTGCATCCCAATTGCTGAAGAATTAAAAAAAACAATTTACAGGTAAAACAGTGACAACTTGATGGATAAAACTATTACCTAATAGAACTACATATCATATCAAATCAACAAAATCAAAGAAACTCACAAATAAAAAAACCCCTACTCAGCATAATGTTGGACTGAAAGTGAACCAAAACCCTAAACCAAATATCAAGAATAAACCCAGCCATGGTTTTATAATAAAACAATAAACACAAAACTTTACATACAACATACAAAACATAAATTTAAACGGTTATGCGAATTCATACCTCCAACGGGTTAAGAACCGAGATAGGTTCAAATAGAAGATTGATATGCAAAAACAACCTGCAAAATAAAAGAAACACATAACTCAAAAGTGTAGATCAACAAATCAAAATGAAAAAGCAATTACCCGAAGTCTCACTCTCAAAATTCATAACATTGATCAAGTGTAGAAGATGTGACTTTCTAGCAGAGATAGATATATATACTATCCAGATGTTCTCGCGCGGCAACTTCAAGTTTTCGCGCGATGAGATGTTTATCCATCATCTTGGAGTTCTCGCTTCCTTGTATTTCTCACATGATTTGAGTTTTTGCTTTTCACTTGATATTGTAATCCATAAAGGCTAGGCCCTTACAATTCCCCCATATGGATTATGATATCAAGCTATGTTTGACTTTAGTCACTCATCTTCAAGAATTATTTGATAACCGGGTATCTGTCACTTCAGTTTTTCCCCTCATCTTTAACCTTCTCCTAATGTATAGCTTCATAAAGGATATCACGTCTGAATCAAGAATAAACTATTATATCTTGAATACTTACAACTTAAGATGTATTAGGCATATGACAGAGGGATTCATCTTTCATTTTCCCAAAGAACCCGATTCTTCAATCTGATGACAAGATTCTGAGACGACGAACTAGATCATCTAAAGTTGTGGATACATGTGTTTCTAGTTTATGTGCTTAAATGTAAAAGTCTTTCATGTCTTACATTTGTGTAATTTGACGAAGTAATGAAATATGATATATGATTTGATGTTTATTTATCTTTGATTCATATGTATGAACTTCTTATATAGGTTTGAGGTTGTTGTACACAATTCTAAGTCAATAATGATTGAGTATTATGTTCAACCTAGTCGGGTGATTATTCATGCTAATGAACCATACTTATGGACCATACACATGAATACATCATGCTTATGGACCAGTCGCACGACTGAGATCAGTCGTATGATTGAGACATAAGATTGACTCAGTCGCACGACTGAACCTTCAGTCGTGCGTATGACTTAATCGCATGATTCAGTCGCACGACTGAACCATGCTAATGGTTCAGTCGTACGAATGAAAACCACTAACCTATAAATACCACCTAATTTGTTGAAAAACATAACACTTGAAGAGATATTTCGAATACACATAAACCCTAGCCGTCCAGAGCGTCCCAAACAGCCTGTCCAAGTTCATAGTTCGTTCCTGATCGATTCCTACTCGTTCTTAACGTTTAGTTCAATCTTATATCGATCGGGTTATCGTTCTCACTGATTGGATCGCCAATCAAATAGGATTCCGCACTATTTGATTCGGTTTAAACGCAGAATCAGTTAGTACTCCGTACGTACACGGTCCTAACAAGTGGTATCAGAGCTTTGGCTCTTGATTTTGTGTTTGATTCAATTAGGTTTGGTGTCAAAAACCTACGTTTTAATCAAAAGAGTCACCACTTTGCTTCTAAAGGTGTTTTCGACGTTTTCTGGTATTAAAGTTTCAATTTTTTACTATACGGCAGATTAGGGTTCCTAGAAAAATCGTATTTTGTGTCAAAGTGTAAAAATCTTCGATTTTGTAAAAACAGCAACCTTCAGTCACACGATTAGCTCATTCGTACAATTGAACTCATTCGTATACTCCATTTGCACGACTGAACTCAGTCGCATTCCTCATTCGCATGACTGAACAACTCTAGTCGTTTGATTCCAATCGTCCTGTTCATACGCACGACTGAATCCAATCGCACGATTGAATTCATTCGCACCCTTCATTCGCACAAGTGATCCATACTCATTGTCCATTCGCACGATTGAAACTGTCCTGTTCCCCAAGTACCAAGTTTATAGAAATGGAAGATCAATTTGTTGTGTTTACTGCCGGAAAGGACTCACGCATCCAGAACCTACTACTTCTAGAGAATAAGATTGGTAATCATAATAAACCGCCAAAGTTATTAACATTAGATGAATATCCTCATTGGAAATAGCGGTTTGAGATTTACTTAAATGGAGTTAATCCCAATCTTTGGACATCCATTGAGACTGGTTACACAATACCAGTCAGTGCTAATGGAGTCAAGTTAACCTTGGGAGGAATGAGTGAAGCTCAGAATATTCTCTTCAATGCTGAGAAGAAAGTTTATGCCTTGTTGACTCAGTCGATACCGAAGGACATTTTTCATCAGTTCTCTGAGAACAAGCAGGCTAAAAAGCTATGGGAGGCATTGGAGAAGAGATATGATGGAAATACAACTTTAAAGGCACTGAAGGCTAAAGCTCTCAAGAAGGAGTTTGATAATTTCTCTTCGATAGGGAATGAGAGCTTAGATGATATTATTGACAGATTCTATCATCTAATGAGTGAGTTGCACACTAATGGCGTAACCACATCAATGGAAGATAAAGTTTCAAGCTTTGCTGATGGTTTGCCTTAGAAATAGGATTCATTTGTGTCTAATCTGAGACAGAACGACATTCTTGTGATATTAGACATAAATGACTTCATCTTGAAGTTAAGAGAGGAAGAAATGAGAATGAAATACAAGTCGAAGAAAGGATCCTATATTCAGAATCCTTCACTTTACAACTCAGTTCCGACTCCAGCTGTTTCAGGAGCACCGTTACAAACAACATTCGTGCCTAGTTCTTCTGCTCCTTCACAAACCACTGCATCAGGAACCGAAACGTCAGGGTCATCTGGCACCCAATACACAGATCCTGAGGCAATACTACAAAGTTGAAGACCGAGAATCTCGATAATATCACAGTAGACGTGGCTAAGGAGCATATGAATCTTCTAGCAGCAGTGGTACAATCTTATAATGGTCTAGTTGCCGGTAAGATTGGAAATTGTCATCTTGTTGATGAGGATTACGAGCAAGTTGATGAGAATGAGCTGGAAAGAATGGACATCATGTGGGCACTAGCAAGTGCAATAAGAAGAGCTAAGAATCTTGTCAAGAAGACGGGGCAAAATTTAGTCGCCATTAAAGATACGACTTTTGGTTTTGACAAAACCAAAGTCACATGTTTCAACTATGGTGAAAAGAGGCATTTTAAACGTGAATGTGTAAAGCCCAAGAAAACTAGATATGGTAACGCATTTCCTACTTTCAACCGTCAAGACAAAGACATGATTGGAATTGCTTCTTCAAGTAAAGAGACAAAGGCTCTGACTGCTCAAGGTGATGAAGGTCAAGATTTGTTCTTCCGATTTTTCTCTCCAGGGGAATCAAATATTGCCTTTGTCGAAGCACTGGATGATGGATCTGCTAGTGAAGGTGAGATTACAGCTGAGGAGGCGATGTCAGATACCGAAGAAGCTGTGAATGTGGTAAATCACCTGGTAGAGGAAGAACTTAGAGCCACGATTTCAGATGCTCCAGTCAACAAAGAGTCTAATATAGCTTTGATGGCTGATTCATCTGATTCCTCACAGGTAAGTTCTAAAGACCAATTATTTGAAAAACATGCTTGTACTGAATGTGACAAATTTAGGGAAAGCATTGATCTAAAATTTGCAAGGTTATTAGAACACAATGATAATTTGGTAAATGATTTACAACTCTGCACTGAAGCGAATCGCGTTTTAAAACAAAATGAGTGCAGTTTCAAAGAAAAGATAGAACTTTTGGGGAAACAACTAAGGGAAACCCAGGTTGTTGCCTTAAATAAATCAAATAACATAAAGTTTTATTTAAACTCTTTGGAAGAAACTAAAAAGGAAAAAGCAGTTTTAAAAGTCGAAGTTGAATCTTTAAAACAAAAACTGCATAGTTTGGCTAGTTCTTCTCACATAGTTCAAAACTTAGTGAAAGAACGAAATAATGGGGAAGGTCTGGGTTATAAAGTAGTTCCGCCACCACATGCAATCCTTTTGAACACTAAAAGAGATATTTCGAATACACATAAACCCTAGCCGTCCAGAGCGTCCCAAACAGCTTGTCCAAGTTCATAGTTCGTTCCTGATCTATTCCTACTCGTTCTTAACGTTTAGTTCAATCTTATATCGATCGGGTTATCATTCTCACTGATTGGATCGCCAATCAAATAGGATTCCGGACTATTTGATCCGGTTTAAACGCAGGATTCAGTCTAAGCGGTCAAGTTGTGTTTCTTGATTCTTCTAGTGCTGGAGGGGCGTTTTGGGGCTTACAAAATGATAAACCATTTGGTCCGGTTCTTGTTAGTTACAATATTCAGCATGGTGAACCCCAGTTGGGTCTTGTTCCAGCTGGGTTGTATCATGTGCCCAAGAAAAGAGGGAGAAACAGGAAGAACAAAGACCTGCAGGCTAACTCTAGTTCAACCATAACCCCGATTTTGAATGAAAATGGCTCTGATAAGAAACAAGAAAAAAGATTTAAAACAAAAGAAGTTGGGGTTCCATGTATTGATCTCAGTTATAACAAAGGGCAGCAAGATAACGCAGAAGTTAAAGGTACTGCCTTTCTGTTGAAATTTTCATCAGATTATCCTTTACCGTCTATTCAAGATTTAAATTCAGTATTTTCAAAGTATGGAGCATTGAATGAATCTGAAACTCAAGTATTGAACGATAATCTAAGTGGTCAAGTTGTGTTTCTTGATTCTTCTAGTGCTGGAGGCGCGTTTTGGGGGTTACAAAATGAAAAACCGCTTGGGGCAGTTCTTGTTAATTACAAAATTCAGCATCTCTCTGGTGCTGAATCTATGGTTCCATTCAAGACTCCTATCAAGAGTCCATCTGGGTTCAAACCAATGGGTTCACAAGCTCTCGTCGGTTCAGCCACGACACCCGATTTGAACACAAACTCAACTGAAATTCAGATTGTGAAAAAAAGTAAAACGATAGAAGAAATTCGACTTCCATCTAAGGATAATCTCAGATACAGTAAACATCATTAGAGTAATGGAGATGTCACAGGCACAGCTCTTCTTTTAAAATTCTCCCCAAATCATCCACTGCCAAGTTTTCAAGATTTAAATTCAGTATTTTGTAAATATGGGGAATTGAACGAATTCGAGACTCAGGTGTCAGGTCAAACCTTCACGGGTCAAGTTGTATTTATGAGCCCATCTACCGCTGGAGACGCGATTCAAAGATTGGAAAAAGACAGACCTTTCGGGCAGGCCCTTTTAAGTTATCGGCTTCATCATTTATATAATATCCAATCTGCAACTGAGGTTAAAACCGCGGTAAATACTCCTATAAAGTTGCAACCTCGTCAAGATCTTGGGGCTCTAAAGAAGAATCTTGAAATGATGAATTTAATGTTGGAGAAGGTTTGGGGTACAAAGTAGTTCTGCCACCACATACAATCCTTTTGAACACAAAATGTAAACCTATCAATAACAACCTAGTAAAGGATCATGTGGTGTCCACTCCTCTGTTAGTGATCCTGATTCCATCGGTAAACCGGTGAAATCTGGTACTAACAGAAGGATTCTATTTTGAAATCAAAAGGAAAACTACCAGTTGAGAATTTGGATGATGAAATTAAAAGGGTTAATGTAAGGTCAGGTTCACAAACGTCGATTTCAGAACCCAAAATGACTAAACCAGTTAACCATAAACGTGTTATTCATCAAAGTCCAAGTAAACTAAAAGTTAAAGATGTTCAAAATGTCAAAATAATTAATTTTGTTAAAGAAGCTGAAACATCTAAAAGAGAAGTGACAAAACCCAACCAGACACATCTCACACCTTTACCAAACTCAACACCACATAAAAGTTTTCTTCAATCTGTAGAAGTAAGATCTTGCTACAGTTGTGGAAAACAAGGACATATCTCTCCTAATTGTCCTTATTATCAGACTCCTAGAAAGAAAATTGAACTTTTTGATGAAAAACCAAGTTTTTCTAAAATGAGATCTAATACTCCACCTAAGAGTTTTAGTGAACCTAAAGTTCAAACCATAAGCCAGTCATCAGTTTACCACAAACAGGCCTTACATAAAACTGGTTTATGGAATGAAAAATCAAGTAATGTGTCTGATAGTGAGGACAAGAAGAAGAAGGATGTGCCCTCATCCTCTAAAGGATAGTGGGTTGAATTTATGATGTGTGATTCTTCTGGGTCACCCAAGCCAGTTAAGGCTTGGGTCCCAAATATGAACTAATAAGTTTCTTTGAACGTGCAGGGTGTCCGCTACAGCGTTATCACTAATACCTGGATTATTGATAGTGGGGCGTCCAGACACATGAAAAGGAATTCGTCTCTCCTTTTCAACGTCAAACAAATTAAAGGTGGACATGTTTCATTTGCTGGAAACAAAGGAGGTTACATCACCGCTCAAGGCGAAGTGGGAAACGAGAAAGTAAAGTTTGACAAGGTCAACTACGTTCAACAACTACAGAACAACTTACTTTCAGTATCCCAGATTTGTGATAAAGGATTCAAAGTTGTATTTGACAACAAGAAGTGCTACATGTTGAAGAAGGATTATGTGATTGAGGAGGATAAGGTTCTTATGTCAGCTTCAAGATATAACGACTTGTATGTCTTGGATCTATCAAAAGCCTCCACAAGATATAACGACTTGTATGCTGGAGATCTATACTGCTTTGTAGTAACGGATGATTACTCAAGATTCTCTTGGGTGATGTTTCTGAAAGCCAAATCAGAAACTTTTGAATCATTCAAACATCTAGTAACTACATTGGAATCACTCTACAAGCTAAAAGTAAGGCAGATTCGATCAGACAACGGCACAGAATTCAAGAATCAGTGGATGGAGGCATATTGTAGAGAGAAAGGAATTGTACATCAATTTATCTCTACCTACACTCCACAGATGAATGGCGTTGCTGAAAGGAAAAAAAACAAGGGGAGAGGGCAGGTTAGCTGAAAGAAATGAAATCAAATCTGTGATTATGATTAACAGTTTATGGAAAATGATAGTACATAGGAAACAAATTGGTTGGGACTTCAAAACTAATTTGCTCAAAATGCGAAATTCAAATTATAAGTATGAGAAGTCTAAGCACAACTAAAGAAAAATGATAGTTAAACTAGTCTGCTACTGAGGTAACATAGAGAAAGTAAACCTAGAGGTTGCTAGTTCATTATATGATGTGTCGGTAGATTCAACACAATAGATAAGTAGACTTCATTGGTGAATTAAAATTCAAACTAATTGTTCAGCTTGCTGTGGGTTCTCATCTTATCCCTAGTTAACACAATCAACGCAGTTCCAATAAGGGGTTACGAGCAAAATAAACGCCACAAATGTGTGCGGATGACCATAAAGATGAGCAAGCACATGGAAAAACTGCTAAAAGCAATCAAGCTAATGACTAATGTCGTTGGTGTGTTATGTGCAAAAGAAACAAATGCTCTAACAAGAAGATAGGTTGTGTGCTTCTCTGTTGTGCGGTGGCACTGACCTGAGGATAAGCATAACCTAAATTTTCTAGAATTCATTGTTGTTTGCGCCTCTCTGCTTTGCGATGGCACTGACCTGAGGCTTGGCATCTCTTTGAAAGCACTTAGAATAGTTTCTTCTTGTCAAATACCCATAGACCGCTCAAAAATCTCCTGAGGAATGTTGATTACCATATAAGTGTGAGATCCACAAATAGTTGTTGAAATAATTAAACCTAACTTATCACCAATGTGAGTCAAAAATCTGTGTATGGATTTAAGTGGAAAAATATACTGACAATCATCGTGACTGCAACTCTTGACAGTCAAAATCATTGTGTGTATCTTATAGCTCTAGTATGATTTCTTGAAAGTGCTATTGACTCTCAGACAAAACAAGAATCTAGCATCAAAGTGCATATTAAAAAGGTCCCAAATGATTATGATATACCTGTATGATTCCATAATGAATCTTTCCAGAAATGATTAAATTAACTTGAAGATGTTCTGCTCAAACCCAAAACCACAAAAATATGTCTTGTTTTTCCTTTAAATTTCAAAGTTGTTTTCTCTTTTCTAGTCTTTTGTAGTGTAGACGTCAGACTATACAACTAGATGAATTCTATGAATCACTCACTAAAAGGGGTCACGTCTGAGGTGACCAATCAGTTTTAAATTAAAAGGGTCATGTCTGAGATGATCAAAGGGCAGAATGGTTTTATATCAAAAGTTAATAATTTTAAGTGTTTGAAAGTGTATGAGTTCAAGCTCATAAGTATGAGCCAATCGTACGATTGAATCATAAGGATGAGCAAATCGCACGTTTGAACCATACGAATGAGCCAGTCACACGATTGGACTATGAGTATGGGATAACCATGCGGTTGGACCACTAGACTGAACCAATCGTAGGAATGGATGAAGGAGAATGAGCCAATTGCACGACTGAAACCCAGTCGCACGAATGAAGCATGCGTATGGGTCCAGTCGCACGACTGAAATTTAAAATAGTATAAATAAGGGGGTCAGTCGGTCGTAACCCTTACCACCCTTCAAAGTTCTTTGAAATCGCCCATACACACACACACCCTGCCCAAATTTCTACTGTTGTGAATACTACCTGATTTGTGATACTAACGTGTGTTCTGCTAATCTACACGTACTGGGCGACTGAAATCGATCCAAATGAACATCTTAATCGCATCTTTAAGGACCGATTATGCTAAAACCTAGAAACGAGACTAAACGCTAAAAAATAGACCACTTAAAGGGACATTAAAGTTGATTTAAAGGACATTAAGTGCTATTTATAGTCTCTGCGGTCCAAATGAGTCTAAACACGAAGTCTAATATAAAGTTTTGACAAAGATTCAAATCTACGGTGTTTAACAGTGTAGGATGCGAATGGACATGCTAATGAACTTCAGTCGACGATTGAGCCAAACGCACGATTCAATCGCACATATGAATCATGCGTATGGGTTCAGTCGCACGACTAATTCAACCGCATGGCATAACATACGACTAAGTTCAGTAGCCGGCTCAATAGCACGACTGAACTCAGTCACAGGCTCAATAGCATGACTGAACTCAGCCGCAGGCTCAATCGTACGACTGAACTCAATCGTACGACTAAAACTCAGTCGTATGGTTCAGTCGCACGACTGAGCCAGTTTTATCAAAACAATTTAAGTTCCTACTGTCTTCTGTTATGCCCAAATCTAACGTATGTGTTTCTTGTGTTGTAGCAACATGGCTGATAGATGGACGATGAGCACCAAGCACAATATTTGTGCTCACTTAGATGCTACTACTCGGAATGCTTCCGAGTTTGCTGGGATCATAGCCTTTCTGAGGAGATCGAGGATCTTCAAGGCCATATCTACACCATGCATGCCATACAGATCGTTAAGCAGACCTTCTGGGGATGTGCTACAATTGACAGGTCCGCTGAGCCCTATAGTATTCGGAGCTCAATCTTCGGACAGGAGATTAGGATCATGCAGAAGATCTAAGGCGAGTCTTGGATCTGGGTGAGGATGGTGCCCACCCAACCAAGCTACATCCTCTGACCGTTCGGGGATGCTTTCTGAGGATGAAGTACACTGGTGACATCAATGCAGGTGTGCTCAACAAGAGCAACTTGTGCCCCCAGTTCAAGTACTTAGCTCATGTCATTCTCAAGTGCATAGCGTCAAGGAGAGGAGGATTCAACGAGATGTGAGATCAAATCCAGAACGCATATGTTATGTAACGCCCGGAAATTTTCTTTGAAGCCGACGAAAGAAGAAAAAGAAATAAAGTCCAAAGTCGAGGGACCAAACTCGCCAACGAGAGAAACTTTGATGAATGGGAGTATAAAAGGGGGAAGACACCCCATCCTTCTCATTTTTCAGCCAAGAGAGGAGAGGAAAAGAGAAGGAGAAAAACAGGAGAAAAGCTTGGTTCGGGTGGATTCGAGCGTGGAAATCGTCGTATAGCGGGTCAAATAGAAGCTCTACTCGACGGGATCGTTAAGGTGAGTTCTAGGATCCCTCTTTTACACGTTTTCAACTGAATTTTGGGGCTGGAACACATCTGAAAACCCTTTTTTGAGTTTTTGGGTGAAAACCCGTTTTTATGCATGTGTGTATGTGTTTGATGCGTTTGGAGCCTGATTTCTTGCGTGGTTATGCTTGAATGAGGTCGTGGTATGTTTTCCTAAGGTTTAGGATGGTTGATTTGAGCTTAAAAGAGGTTTGGAAGGGGTTGGAGGCCGAAAACCCTCGGCTGCAGTCGGGATGAACTGCATTCTGCATCAGCTAGGGCTAGACGACCGACTGGAGTGCGATTGGAGGCCATACGGCCGATTGGCGTGCGACTGAGGTCCATGTGCACGATTGCCATGCGACTGAGGTCCATACGCATGATGGTCATGCGACTGAAGTTCATGTGCCTGTGAGGCATGCGATTGAAGGATTGTGCGACTGAGGTTCATTCGCACGAAGGTTATGCGACTGAAGTTCATGCGCCTGGAGGCCATGCGACTGAGGTTCATTCGTACGAAGAGTATGCGACTGAAACCCATACGCCTGAAGTCATGCGACTGAGGGCCATACGCATGAAAGCTATGCGACTGAGAGTCCATATGCATAGATGTCCATTCGCCCATAGGTCCATTCGCATAGGGTCCCTTTGCCTGATGTTCATTCGCCTAAGTGTTCAGTCGCCTGGAAGGCCATGCGACTGGAGGGTGTCCATACGCCCAAGTAGGGTTCATACGCCCGAAAGAACAATGGTTTATCCTATGACTTTCGAGGGAAAGTGCAGTTATGGGTTTTGACTCGGGAGGTTCCCGTAGGCTTGTGTAAGTTGACTCTCGAGGTCATAGACGTTATGTCGGGCATGTGTGTGATGTTAATGATTCATGATGATGATGATGATGATGCGATGCATGCTGTCGTGTGATGCCTTATAGTTATGTGTGATGCGATGCGCGTGATTCGTGTGATGTTTGATGTCGTGTGATTGTGCATGATGTATGCTATGGGTGTGCGATGTTGCCCTGTGTGATTGATGTTGTATGTTTTATGTTCCTTATTATTATTATGTATGTTTATCTTTCCATGGCTTTGCGTTGAGCGTTAATGTATGTAATGAAAGTATTATGTAACGTAAAGTGGAAGATAATGAAAAGAGGAACGTAATGAATGAATGCATGCATTAATGAATGAATGAGTGTATGAAAGGCTTGCAAGCATATGTATGAGGTGAGCGACTCTGTGTCGCAACATACTCGAAAGAGGTCCTTGTCGCGTACTCCGATACTGTCTTAGTCTTCGGACATGAGTCGAGGGTTTGTGTACAGGCCCCGGCATAGTATCAGTCTTCTGACATGAGTCGGGAGTAGTGCGTGAGACTGAGATGAGATGAAAGAGAAACAAATCGCGTACTCCAGTGTTGTGTCAGTCTTCGGACATGAGTCGGGGGTTTGTGTACAGACCCTGGCACAGTACCAGTCTTCGGACTTGAATCGGAAGTATGGCGTGAGTTGATGACTGAGAAAGGTAATGATGGAAAGAACGAACGTATGAAATGAACGTTAACGACATATCTTAATAAGTACTAAACAGGATCTTTGTCATTCGACCTCAGTAATCGTGGCTGAGTGCCACGAAGAGGGTAAAGTCTGACCAGATCTAGAACGGTATGAACGAATGATGAAGATAATAATGATATTATCTATGTGTACGTATGATGTGTGAACGCATGTATGTAACGAATGTCTTTATAAAGAAAGTAAAGAACGGTTTTACGAAAGAAAAGTATGTTTTATTATAAAGCTAGAACTCACTCAGCAACGCTGACTTTGATGTGTTTCCAGTTGGCAGGTATGTTGCTGAGGATGGCACGGGGCGGCTACTCAGCTTATTTTGGATGGCATCCAATATTTATTATAAGGCTTTTGTAATGAAATGTAACATGAATTTTGTAATTTGATAATGAAGTATTGTTTGCAAAAGCTATTATATATAAATGAGATATTGTTTTAAATGTTTCCGCTGCGACGTTTTTATGTAAGATGACGAAAATTATGTTTTGAGTGCGATGAATGACCAGCTGTAAGCGTCCCGAGAACGGGGCCTTACATGTTGCTCTGGTGCTGAACCACCCGTTCAGTTTTTCCCACATGTTATTCTCTTACATGATCGAGAACCTCGAGGCCAAGGGCAAGGAAGGCTTCTGCATGTACCCAAGGTTTCTACAGATGATTATTGACGAGAAGCTTCCTCTGCTACCAAAAGAGAGAGATGATGTTGTGATTCTAGAGGTGATGGATGACACGACTTTAGGTCGGATGAAGGTGTACCGGCGGAAGCAGGTGAAGCCCCCGGTCAGGAGATTGTTCGGGCATTTGGCCAGTGAAGATTATGTGGCGCCCTCTCGTAAGAAGTGGCGTCACGATGATAGCGACTCCGATGTTGAGCCAATTGAGCTACCCACCGATGAAGAAGACGACGATGATGACGACCATGATGATGGTCAAGGTGGTGATGCACCTGGTGGAACAGAGAAGGCTGCCTTCCATCAAGACTTCCTGCTCGATGAAGAGGAAGAGTCTGATGATGAGCCACTGGTTAGGACAGTTGGTAGCCGGGTTGTGGCCACCGACAAAGGGAAAGAGGCGGTTGGCGGACGCCAGGCTGGGTCAAAGGGTGATGATACTGATGTCATTGATCCTACTTATATACCTGACCAGCACATCAGCCTAGGGGGAGCTTCTATTGCCAAGAGCTCCAGGAAGAAGAGGATGGCCCACCCTTATGGCAAAAAGGGTAAGAGGCCAAGATTTACTTTGATCACATCTTCTACCACCACTGCCACAGCCACCACCACTACCACATCCACCACCACTACCACACCCACTACCACAGCCACCGCTCCATCCACCACTCATACACCTACTCCTCCACAATCCATTCCCATCCCTCCTCCCATCTTCACCACATCCACCACTACCACAACCACTCACCAAGCTGGTCCCTCCACCCAATCCACATTCACACCCGGACCTACTCTACCCATGGTCAGGTTAAAGGAGCAGCTGCCTAGCCTGAACCGGATGGTGCTAAAGCTTATTGCTACTGATGATCTGAGAGCTACTCAGATAAACCAGCTGATGGCAGTAAATGCAGCCCAAGCCAAGCAAATAACTCAGCTCAGTGAGAAGAATGCACTTTATGAGAGAGCTTTAGGCCGAGCTCACCATGCACTAAAGAGTCAAAACGAGTTGATGATGGCATCGGTGAAAAGGATTGAAGGACTGGAGAAAAAGAACAAGAAGATTATGCTAAGGCTGAAGGGATCTAAGGGTGAGCCCTTAAAGATCAAAGGTGATGGTGATGATGGTGGAGATGATGAAGATGATGATGACACTATAGAAGATGAGGATGAGGAGGAAGCTAGAGGAAGTGGAAAGGGAAAAGAAGGTGATGATAATGACGAGGATGATCAAGAAGGTGATGCATCTGCGTCAGCCTCAAATCCATCAGCGAAAGAGAGGCGTACCAAGAGAAATCAAGATCAAGGAGCCTCGTCCTCAGCTCCTCAAGCTGAAGAGACTAAAGATCAAGACAAAAGTAATGATTAGATGTTTATGTATTTGAACCTTTTGTACTTGAAATGTGTATTACATTAATGTAATTAATGATTAATTATCTTTAAATGTCTTATCTAATGATTTATGAGTGTTGTGTTAAATGTTTAATCAAACAGATGAAGCTTAACAGACAGATGAATATGATGCCGCCCCCCTTCAGCAAGTTAAGACTCAACTTACTATGATTCTTGACTTGCAAGGGATCGTCAGAAGATCTGTGAGCTACACTCCGGAGGAAGGAGAGATCATCCATGATCTAACAGACGAGCAGCTTGCTGAAATGTTCAGACTGAATCCTGACGAGCTTGTCAAAGATGCTCCAGAAGTTGATGTTGTGAGTGATGATGAGCTGAAAGATGTGGATGAGATAGAGAGGATGTCACTGCAGATTATTATCCAGAGTACACTGACCCGGAAGGACATGTTATCCCCAACTTGGGTGAAACGTTTGGCAGTGGTACTTTTGATAAGTTAGAGGAGATGGAGAAAGAGAAAGAGAAAGATGAAAGTACAGCCCAAGCTTCGGATGCTAATGTTGATATTAAGAAAGCAGAATGGGCAGCTTGTTTTGCTGAGATGAAAGCCCAACGCGCAACCCCAAAGCAAAATGCCTACACCAAGCTTTATAGAGTCAAAAGACATCAGAAAGTGTCAGGCAAGATTATAGCGTGGGCATATTTTGAAGACTTGGAAGTCTATGCTGTTAAAAGGGAGAAAGGGATTGAGTACTTCAGATATCCATATGATCTGAAGACTATTCCTGGTTTTGAGCTCAACCGACTGGCATGCTTAGATCTGTTATATGCTAACCCAAGAAAGATGTCAGGATGGTTTGAGGCTGCATTGAAGAAAGAATACCACACCAAGTGGGTAAACTTCAGACCTCAACAACCTAAGAGATTCATTCATAAGTCTGAAGTTGATCCTATATCTGGAAAGCCTAAAGTTGTGTTGAAGTGGAGTCCCCCACGCACAATGTCCAAGATTCCCTTACGAGAAATGCCTCAGGACTTCACTCCACACTTCAAATGGTGGTATTATGACTGGAGGACAAGGGAAGCGGTCATAGTTCTGAATAGAGATGGGAAGATAGAGACTATCAGGGTATTTGACTCAATGTGGCTCACTAACTTGTCTCCTGAAGATGTCCATACTTTATACAAGTGGCCACTGTTCTATGACACGCAAGACATTGTACAAGCTCTTCAATTCCAACACGTTATACAGCTCTGTTTTGCATTTGAGATACATGCAGGAGTCACAAGAGAAGAGAAGTACAAGAAGTTCCAAGAACATGTGAAGAATGTTAGACAATAGGGTAAACTAGGTCCAAGGGGGAGTTTGTAGATACATGTGTTCCTAGTTTATGTGCTTAAATGTAAAAGTCTTTCATGTCTTACATTTGTGTAATTTGACGAAGTAATGAAATATGATATATGATTTGATGTTTATTTATCTTTGATTCATATGTATGAACTTCTTATATAGGTTTGAGGTTGTTGTACACAATTCTAAGTCAATAATAATTGAGTATTATGTTCAACCTAGTCGGGTGATTATTCATGCTAATGGACCATACTTATGGACCATACGCATGAATACATCATGCTTATGGACCAGTCGCACGACTGAACCAGGAGACTGGATCAGTCGTATGATTGAGACATAAGATTGACTCAGTCGCACGACTGAACCTTCAATCGTGCGTATGACTCATTCGCATGATTCAGTCGCACGACTGAACCATGCTAATGGTTCAGTCGTACGAATGAAAACCACTAACCTATAAATACCACCTAATTCGTGAAAAAACATAACACTTGAAGAGATATTTCGAATACACATAAACCCTAGCCGTCCAGAGCGTCCCAAACAACCTGTCCAAGTTCATAGTTCGTTCCTGATTGATTCCTACTCGTTCTTAACGTTTAGTTCAATCTTATATCGATCGGGTTATCGTTCTCACTGATTGGATCGCCAATCAAAAGTAGTCTTCCCCCTGAGTAAGATGTAATAAGCCCATATTTTCAGAGCAAGAATACCAAACAATCTTGATTCTTCACTTAATCAACCCGTTCGATCATTGTCCCCATCAATAAGATAAGATAAGCCCATATTATCAAGTTTCAATTCACGAACGACCCGGATCAAATATTGTTGATATAAAATCTTGAACTTGATCAAACATGACAAACCCTTGTTTAAGTAACATGGTGAAGTTTTTGCTTGAGAAAATTTCCGCAAATGACGGTTACTGCTGCGAAGATTTTGCATAAACTTTTCTCATGAAAAGTTTTCTCATGAATAGTTCTCTCATAAAAAGTTCTCACATGAAAAGTTCTCACATGGAAAGTTCTCACATGGAAAGTTCTCGCATGAAAGTTTTCGCATGAAAGTTTTCGCATGAAAGTTTTCGCATGGAAAAGTTTTCTCATGAAAAAGTTTTCTCAAAATACGGTTATTTTTTCCAAATTCTCGCATGATGCAGTTACTCTCGCGAAAACTTCAACCAAAATCGACTTTTATGATTTTGAATCACTGCTACGGTCTGAGATCTTTGTTTTCCATCAAAAGTTGAAGACACCGAGCGTAATGATGTAACAAAGCCGATTTCGTGCGTGTTCACCCTCGGTTTCACCTTCTTCTCCTTCGAAACCGGTCCAAACTCAATCTAAACCTTTAGATCTTAACCCTCCATGTTTAACGTCTTAAACATATGATAGCGGAATGAAAATCCGTGTATCAAGAGCAACACCTTGCTCTGATACCAAATGTAAAGTCCTTATCACGATCGATTCCACATATGTTGCACTTCATATTCAAACTAAGACGGCTCTGTGTGTGTGTGATATAAACGAACTTCAAACAAACTTAATTGAATAGTATTAATCAAAGGTTTACAATACCAAAGGAGTTTACATCATTTAAGCTCGATCCACCTGAGGTGAGCTCCCCTCGGGTGGCCTATCACACATCTCTCTGCTCTTTTACTCTCATAGAAATTTTACAAAATGAACACACATAGTAAAAATACATGGGAAAAACATCTATATATACTATCCAGATGTTCTCGCGCGATGAGATTTTTATCCATCATCTTGGAGTTCTCGCTTTCTTATATTTCTCGAATGATTTGAGTTTTTGCTTTTCACTTGATATTGTAATTCATAAAGGCTAGGTCCTTACAAATTTCCTTTTTGTTCAAAGAGCATTTATAGTCTAATGTAGAAAGATTGTGTAGTCAATGTTTGTTGTTCCTGACCTTGTTTCTGACACAATCGATTTCTTCTTAATTGTAGGCACATTTAACGTGTCAAAAGATTTGACGGTTACAAAATTTGGGTTATAAACTCAGGTTTCCAGTCAAATGAAATTTAGATCAAATGGAATTTAGAATTTGGGCTTTAGGGTTGTTCACGAGTTGAACCGAGTTTAGTCGGGGCAAGCCCGAACGCGACTCGAATTTAAACCGAGCTAGCTCGGCTCGGTTCGGATTTAAAACTGAGCTGAAATCTTAGCTCGAGCTCGGCTTGGTTTTTAACCATGTTGGCTCATCTCGGCTCATTTTGGCTCGGTTTTGATTCATAAATATAATTATAAGAATCAAATGTAAAATAAATTCAACATATTACATAACGCATAACCGGTTTATATCAAGTTTCATTAAATATAAATTAAATTAAAGATTCTAAGTTCAACTTTAACAAAATTCAAATAATTTTATCATCATCTAAACTGAACGAACCAATCCCGCAACACTACATAACATCCGGTAATATCTTGTTTTGTAAAATTTAAAAGTATGCTTAAATAATTCATTATAATACATAAAATTATAGAAGGACATATAAGGCGATCCAATACAAACATTATAGCCTAATATTTTGATATTAGAAATAGTTAAAAAAATATATATTATACTCTTAACAAATAAGTAGATGTCATGATATATATGTTATATACATAAAAATTATGTATAGCACAAGTAAAATAATCCAGCCATACCAAGCAGAGCTAACAAACGAACTAAACCAAGCCAGCTCAGCTCGTCACGAACCGAGCCGAGTTTAGCTCGTCTTCATACCAAGCCAGGCTCAACTTAAAACCGAGCCATTTTGATCGAGCTTTTCTCGAGCTTTTTCCGAACAAGCTCCGAGGCGCGAGCTATTTGGACAGCACTATTTAGCACCAAGAAAATGTTGATTTTCGAACAAATGATATATGCAAACATATAATTTCTAATAAGCTGTTTGATTTTTGTATAGTGTATAAAAGAACTTATATGTTATAGTTGTATAAATAAAAATATGCAAAGTTTTGATTACGTATAAGCATAATTTTCACTGAATAGTATATAAACCTATATGAACCTGTTGCACCTCATTTGTCCCGCAAAAGAAGGTGAGGTGAAATCAAATATTATAATTAAACTTATACCTATACATTTTTATGTTTTTACGCACATAAAGGTAACAACATTTTATCTACAATTTTAAATACAAAGGTTGTTTTATACTTGTAAACAAGTTCATATTTTTAGTGTGCATGTGACACAATTGTTGTAAGCATTAATGAATAACAAATATCACGCTCAAGGAAAGAGATAGCAACCTAAACTATCCACTAAAAGCGATAAAGAGTTAAAGACAAAGGCCATGTTTTGAACACTTCCTAAAAGTACGTATATGAAGTCAATATGACCAACTTTTTGTAGGCAAATAATACACTACAAGATCAACGTCATTTAGTGAGTGTGATCTATTGTAACATAAAGGAGTAGAGACGTTATATACTTATATTAAACTTGCAATATGTTAGGCTGATTGCAAAAGAGTAGGTAAAACTGTAAAACATATTTCAAAATTAGGAAAGTAATTGGCGTGCTTAGGAAAGTAATGCACATATAACCCCCTATTTACGAATGAAATATTAATGAAACATTACTTTCTATGTTTGATTTGTTTTATATTTTTTACTAGATATCAATATAGAACTCTGAAACCCCCATCTTTCTATTCTCTCAGCTTCCATTGGCCTCGATCTTTGGTCAATTTTTTGAATTTTATAAATCATATTGTAGTTTTGTGAAATGCATTATTGGACAAGTTAAAGTCTCTAGTCACTGTAGTATAGTATGTCTGGGAAGAAATGTAAAGGTTTGGGGTTTTCTTGTCATAGTTGTTAACTTGGAGGACTATTTGTGTTAACTTGTAAACTTAGTCGTTAACTTTCTAGTTAACCACTGAGATTATGATATATTAGGTTGGTACTTGTAAACATTGGTGCAATTTACTTCATTATCTGTTCTTGATGTAATTCTTTTCTTATACTTGAGAGTAAAATCGATTGAGTTGAGATCATTGTTTTGATCCTAATTTCATGACTCTTAATTGTTCAATATTTTTAGAGTAAATTACACGGATCGTCCCTGAGTTGTGCTTAAATTTCACATTTCGTTCCCGAGATTGAAAAATTACATGTTTAGTCCTAAGGTTTGGAAAAAAAACACGTTTCGTCCCTGGGTCTAACGGCTGTTAATTAATAATGTTGGCTGTAAAATGATCATTTTGCCATTCTTCCTCATTCAACCCTATCTCAACCATCACCACCATACCACCATCACTCCACCACCACCTCCACCACCACTCCACCACTACCAACTAAAACCTAGGTTTCATAATGTAGTTAGGCTAATACCCCCCCCCCCCCCCCCCAACCACCTCTCTCTCCCTTATTATTTTTTGATTTTCTTGTCTAAGATCTTTAAATCTAATTAGCCTCATCGTCTCTACGAAATTGATCATTGGTGATGCTTTTGTGAGTATAACGTCTCTTTGCATTTCTCCACTCATATGCTCAACTTGAATTTGCTCATTTTCTATGTATTTTTAATGAAGTGGTATCGCGTGTTGATATGCTTTAATCTTTCATGAAACATGTGATTTTTCATGAGTAATCTTACGAATTTGTTATGAACTACTATGGGTATCTTTTTTTATTCTTCTATTTTAAGTTCGCTTAGAAGTTCTTGAAGCCGTAATGCTTAACATGTTTCCGATGCAGCTGTCATATATTCTGATTTACAAGATGACTTGCCCACGTAATAGGTTATTCATTGTAGTAAAATGTTGTTTCTATGTATTCTATTCCCTAATCTAATGCCTCCTTGATGTATCTTATTAAATGCTTGAATGGTTACATGTGAGTTGCTCTTAGTTTTTACAAGCATCTACTCACGTATCCAATTTCATACGTTATAACTGGTGTAGTATGTGTAAATACCTTAGGTAATCAATTAGTTTCTATATTCCGTTTCATTGACCTATTCACAAGTGTTTAGTAGATCCAGCTGAATTAGTGCCCATAGTGTTTTCGTTTCCTGTGTGTTAGTATTAGTTTTCAAGTGTTAGCATTAGTTTTCAAATTTTGACGAAAAAGTTTGGTTATCTATGTCTAGTGATGAAAAAAGAATTAAAAAAAGAGAAAATAAAAAGGGTGGAAAATTTATATATCAGTATATAAATTTAATAATATAATAATAATGTAAATAATCCAACAATATTAAATAAGCAAACAATGAAAATTCATATACAACTAGCATAAGCATAGAACAAGTGTATTTTGCTGCTGTAAGTGACCAGTACATCACTGTTCACGAAGGTTTTGAATTAATATATAGATGATTATTTCCTTAAAGAAATACATATAAACTGAAAATATATACTTAATAGAATCAAATCTTACATCATTTTGATGTTTGGTGTCCCTACCTTTGTTTTAATTTAGGCAGCCAACACTGAAGAGAGAAAAAGTTACAAATATAGTTAAAACTACGTTATTACCCCGTGTATTACACGGGTTGAATAAATAAAGTATTAAATAATTAATAAAAAAATTAATGAATTATAAAATGATGCTTGAAAATAAAATATGATTATAATTATGTATAAATAGCTACTTTAAGTAAATAAACAACAATGTATTTTTCTTAAACTTTTGTTTTATAACAAAAAATTATGGTTTTTATATTTTTTTTAAGTAAAATAATTTTTATTCTAAAATTTCATTGCTTTTTTGTTTTAAAAGGTGTGTTTAAAATTAATTTTTTTTTCAATATATTAAATTATAATTTTTTTAATTTAAAATGATATGAATAATATTATTAGTATTCAATATTAATTTTAATAATAGAGAGAAATGAGAAATTTAGTATGATTAGGCTTACGATTATGCCACGTCTTATCTTATATGTTTTTATTATAGATAGATAGAAAGACAGATACATATATAGATAGATAGGCTAGAAACTCATTTATTAAACCGATTATGGTTAGTAATAAAAACATAAATTTACAGTACGATATTTTAATATAAGATATGAATTATATATACGTAATAGTTCAATAATATAAAACAATTATATTATTTTCTTAACTCTCTTATCTAAATAGTTTTATTTTTTAACATTTGTTTTAAGATTCTTTTATAAAAAATTATTTTTTATAAAAATCTTGTTTATTAAAAACTTTTGTATGTAATTATTCTTGTTGTTTTAATAAGATTATTTTAAATAAGTTCACCTTTTTATAATTCTAAAAAATGACAAATTTAAAATATTTTGTTTCAAAAAGGTTTAGTGTTTTTGAAAATTTGATATTATATAAAAAAATTTATTATTAGTTCTATTTTAATAAAAAAGATTTGATTTTTTATTTTCTTAATAAAATCTAATTTTAAAAAGATACCTTGATTTTAAAAAATCTAGATGAGAGAGAGAAATATTACAAATAATAAAATTGATCTTTAATAAGAGAGAGAAATTAGTTTTAGTATTTAAATTATTATAATACCCTTTTGTAAGGAAAAATAATGTGAGGATGTCTAGAATAATGACATGTGGCAAAAAGATGGGTCAAAAGAATGACAAGTGTCAAAATAAACCTTCTTTTATTAGATATATAGATAGATAGATAGGCTAGAAACTCATTCATTAAACAGATTATAGTTAGTAATAAAAACAAAAATTTACAGTACGATATTTTAATATAAGATATGAATCATACATACGTAATAGTTCAAGAATACAAAACAATTATATTATTTTCTTAACACTCTTATCTAAATAGTTTTATTTTTTAAATTTTTTTTAAGATTCTTTTATAAAAAAATTATTTGTTTATAAAAATCTTGTTTATTAAAAACTTTAGTATGTAATTATTCTGGTTGTTTTAATAAGATTATTTTTAAAAAAGTTCACCTTTTCATAATTCTAAAAAAAGGACCGATTTAAAATATTTTTTTAAAAAATATAAAAAAATTATTATTAGTTCTATTTTAATAAAAAAGATTTGATTTTTTATTTTTTTAATAAAATCTAATTTTAAAAAGATACCTTGATTTTAAAAAATCTAGATGAGAGAGAGAAATATTACAAATAATAAAATTGATCTTTAATAAGAGAAAGAAATTAGTTTTAGTGTTTAAATTATTATAATACCTTTTTGTAAGGAAAAATAATGTGAGGATGTCTAGAATAATGACATGTGGTAAAAAGATGGGTCAAAATAATGACAAGTGGCAAAATAAACCTTCTTTTATTAGATACTATAGACTATAGATTTTTAACTCTCTTATCTAAATAGTTTTATTTTTTAACATTTGTTTTAAGATTCTTTTATAAAAAAGTATATTTTATAGTAATCTTATTTATTAAAACCTTTGGTTGGCAATTATTCTGGTTGTTTAAATAAGATTATTTTAAGAAAAGTTCATCTTTTATAATTCTAAAAAAGGACCGATTTAAAATATTTTATTTCAAAAAAGTTTAATGTTTTTAAAAATTTCATACCACATAAAAAATTATTTTTTAGTTCTATTTTAATAAAAAGATGTGATTTTTTATTTTCTTAATAAAATCTAATTTTAAAAAAGATACCTTAATTTTAAAAAATCTAGATGAGATAGAGAAATATTACAATTAATAAAAATGATCTTTAATAAGAGAAAGAAATTAATTTAAGTGTTTAAATTATTATAATACCCTTTTGGAGGGAAAAATGACGTGAGAATGTCTAGAATAATGACATGTGGCAAAAAGATGGGTTTAATGTTTAAATTATTATAATACCCTTAGTTTTAGTGTTTAAATTATTGTAATACCCTTTTATTAGATACTATAGATATATATATTTGTCTTGAATACAAATTAACATATTGTTTACCAGACCTTGTAAAATAACTTGTTTTTTTAAAAGACTTCATACCTTAAAAGTGTTTAAGTACTAGTGATATCAATGTATGAATTAAAGATGTTCCTTATGAAAGATTCTACTTTGATGGTGAATATTAATATAGATTTAAAAGGTTATGTGTGAGCCATTACACACAAAAAGAACAAAAAAAAGAGCAAAAACATAAAGAAAAAAGAAAATTCTTATTTTGATTTCTTTTTCCTTCTTATCTTCGCATTTTCATCTCACATCAAAGCTCTTGTTAGCAGCTGTCAGCCGACTCGAAACTCCAAGATTGTAACCTCATTTTTTTTTCATTTAACATACTCCACGACACAAGATCTAGAGGGTCAAACTACAAAAAAACTTACTCGTTAGATAAATTTATTTTACATCGTAAAGAGATCCATCAAACGTTCTTGTACTCTTTCCTATGTGTATCAACAAAAATTCAACTATCAAATTCAAATGAAGAAACGTTGGTGGTCGATACATAAATAAACAAAGAAACATTGGCTTACACTATAAGATAACCTACATGAAATGAATAACTTCTATATCACAAGAACAAAGCCTTGTTTGGCTAACACATCATCAATTCATCATCGTATTAAACAGCATTATCTTGAATCTTAAGTTTTGAAGACACTAGCTTGAGTGATTTGGTGCTTCCTCGAATATCCTCCGGCTTCCATGGTGATGGACCCTCCCCATTCACACACTTGATCTCTTGAATTGAGTCACACTCCACTACGAGCACATACTCGCCAAAGAGCCTCAATTATTGCTTCTACCTCAGCTTCGTTTGGATAATATACCCACCACCATGTAATTAAAAACATTGATATCAGATTCATATGGGACAATATTATGATTTATTGATTCAAAGCATTATTACAAAATTCAAATGAACAATTCACAATCAATTAAACCTTTATATCTAACTGTCTTGGGTAGAGAATTGCTATGTATTTTCTAATTGAATTAAATAATTACTGGCTACTAATCCATTTGCGACCTGCACTACTAGATTAATAGCTATTGCGGTGAGAAAAGTTGTCGTAGCATAAGAAAGTCATAACTATAGTTTATCGTGACAACATGTAGTCGTCAATACGTCGTCGCAATAAGTTCGTAGGCAATTGGTCAAACAATTCATCGTAAATGATGTCATCGCAATAGGTTCACGTGTATCGGCAATATGTCGGTGTTATAAGGTTGTTGGGGAAAATTCAAGACAAAAATAAAAATATATCATAAGGTATGATGAGCTACATGTCATCATTATGGAGTTAAAGGTTTTTGAAATGGTTCGCCTCTGCTATAGGTGTTGATGTGTACTTTTATTTTCCAAGTTTTCAAAATACATTCAACGGAATTCCAATTGTTTAATTTGTTCAAACTCAATAACATACTAATAAAAAAAACTAATCATGTCATATATATAACAATTGATCAAATACATCCCAATGTATTGTTCAAATACATTTAACCAAACTGCCTAATCAATTGAATTATCTTCTTGATCCTCTTCGTCATTGAGTTGACGTGGTGATGTGCCAAATTGGTTTTGGACAATCGAAAGGAGTTGATTCTCTCATGTCTTCATTTATTTGTTGTTGTTGTTGTGCACCATTCATTTGCCTATCGTAGCAATTCTTCCAGTGGAGGTTCGTATGTAATAGGAGTCACATCGGGGGTTACACTTCTTAACGTTCGACCAATGCCCCGTATATAACTACACTTAGGACCTAAGGCGGACCTAAGGCACATTTAAGAACCTCAAGCTCATTAACTAACGTCTCATATGTTGAGTTGTGAACTCCTTGTAGCCTTTCGAGTTGACGTTAGAAGACATGGGCTAGGCCAGTTTAGTTTTCTTGGTTCTAAGCTAGAAACCCTAATTATATCTCTAAATATACCATGTCATGTAATGTAATCTTTATACCATTCTAATAAAGAGAAACCCTAGTTGCAGCGGGAGACGTAGGTCATACTAACTTAACCACATTAAATTCGTGTGCTCTTTCTTATTTCCTTATAGTGAGATTGTGTGTTCCACTATGCAGATACCTAACAAGTGGTATCAAAGCTTATGCTCAAATATTGTTATTGCCTTGAGTTTTCGAGATCCCATGAGGCGTTGTTGTTGTTGATTAGGGTTCAACCCTTGACTCGTTGCCTCTGCTTAAATACACCATTGTTCCATCGATACTTAATCGATGTCACTGTCATGTGGTTCGGTTTTACTATGCGCTTGTTGATTAAGGTTGTCGTTATTTGTATCCTAACTAAAAACTCGAGAGCCGATTGGGAGAATCCTCGGAAAACACTACCTTTCAACCGACATCAGTAGAGATAGGTTCATTCGTTCTTGTTTTCTAATTAGGGTTTGGGTGGGTTGTTGATTCGATTTTGGGTGTTCAAGTTTTAGGGTGTTATTCTGGTTTACTCTGATTTGTGGTTTGGGTATTTGTGGACCGAAGTACTAGGTTTATTCTGTTTATCCAATTTTTGATTGGTTATTAACTGTTTGATGATTTGAGTTTTTATTATTTGTCTTTATTTGTTATTATGGCTAAAGACGAGAAGACTGTGATTGAAAAGTTAAAATTTACTGATTTTTGTTATTCAAAAGGATTTAACTACGATACTAGAAAATGAACTGAAGAATATGGAAAAAGATGAAGAAACAGTTTAGGATTCCAAGGACAACAAAGCTAGAGTGTCTATTATGTTGTCTTTGATAAAGAGTTTCTTTTATTATCATGAAGGAAACCACTACATGTGGTATGATGTTGGCTTTGTCAAACATATATGAAAAGTCGTCTGCAACTAACATGGTGTTCTTGATGGTGGAGCTGTTTATGACAAGAATGCATGAGAGAAGCTCAGTTACCTCTAACATTAATAATCAAAATTCTATTATTTCCAGATGGGCATATGTTGGAATAAAATTTGATAGATCGGCATATGTTGGAATAAAATTTGATATTGAGACCCAAGTTGTGGTGTTGCTATCTTCAATGATTGTTTCGGGATTGTGGCTGTTATCACCACTTCTATGGGGGCTTACCTAATGACATTTGATAAGAGTCGACATATTGTGTTGGGTGAAAGCCATTCGTCTGAAAAGTGCGAACAGGGGATCATCGTCTGATATGTTACATGTTGGTAGGGAAGGAAAAATAACAGGGGTAGTGGGAGTCCGGGGAAGAGTTCTACTAGAACTCGTATAAATGTGAGCTACTTTAACTACAATGAAGATCAACATGTTACGAGTCCATGTTCAAAGAAAAGCTTAAACACTACTGCCGATGATGAGTCTCTTGATGACGGGTTGCTGCTTGAGGATGAAAACATAGTGCAGTCTTGGATCGTGGATTCCAGTACTTCATTTCACGACATACACAATAGGGAAATTATGGTGAGTCTGAAACAAGGCAACTTTAGGAAGGTATGGCTTACTAATGATGAGATACTTGAGGTCATAGGCATGGGTGATATAGATTAGATGACTCCATTAGGAACTACATGGGACCTAAAGATTATCAGGGTAATTTGATGTCTAAAAAGAGAAATTAATTTTTGTTAAATAGCTGGATGCATAGGGAATGGAAGTAAGGTTTGGTGGTGGTAAATGAAGGATGGTCAATGGGAACCTGGTGATTGCTTAGCGTAATAAGAATGGGTAATATATATGGTGAGATACGTGTTGAGGGAGTTATTGTCTTGGTCAAGCAAGTCAAAGTCAGGTTTGTTAATTTCATTGTTAAGAGACTTTATTTTTCAAAAGTAAAGTCTAGAACAAAGTTTGCAGTTGAATGGGGTCCAAAGACTAAAGATTCTATGACAGTCGGAGCATAAGACATGTGGAGGGTGCAATCAAGAAGCACCGTTACGTTTTAAAGACTACGACTCAAATTTTCTGTTGGTGATTATTTACTGAATCTGGAAAGTGTTAGTGGTTCTCTGTGTATCTTTGAAGCTAGTGAAGTATGTAAACTAGTTGAGCCCGATGATGGGTTTTCGGCTGGATTAGCAACAACAGAGTTGGAGCTGGGGTAATTTCAACTGGCCCTTCTAGTACTTGATGCAGAGGGACCGCTGCAACTAGGAGAAATGATGGAGTCTTAGCATGTTCTTAGTAACTAGAGGATTAGAAGACTTGTTTTTCAATATTATTGAAGTACTGAATCACGGAGTTGTTTTATGCTTAGATGGTGAGTTGGAGTATTCATAAGGCCTTCAAGTGGGAGATTGTTGGGTTATGAGTTCCTTGCGGGGTTTTGGGTTGAAATTAGAAGACGTAGGTCATGCCTACTTTAGTTTCCTTGGCCTCTAGGCCAGAAACCATAACTCTCTCTCTCTCTCTCTATATATATATATATATATATATATATATATATATATATATATATATATATATATATATATATATATATATATATATATATATATATATATATATATATATATATATATATATCATGGCATGCATTGCAATCTTTGTAATGTGCAAATATAGAGAAACCTAGTTACAACCCATTGATGTAGGTCATACTGATCGAACCACCATTAATTATCAAGTTCTTTTTTCATTTCTTTCTTGTGAGAGTGTTTGAATGTGTGTTTCGCTGCGTAGACACCTAACATCATCCACAGAAGAGCTCGATAATGATATATTCATCTTCTCTTCAATTTTTCCTACATTAAACAATAAGATAAACATATATTAAATATTTAATAAAGTCTGGAGCATAAATACCAAAAAGTGGATAACCAACATGTTCAAATATGTATAATAAATGTAACAATTTTCACATTTCAATAGACCTATATTCTTAGGTACAACATTACCAATAAAACTAGCAATGATATCAAACTTTAATCTATTGAAGTAAGTGCGGGTCATTTTGTCTCACTTAAACTAAAAGTTAGATAACTAAAGTTTGTTGACGCGAACCCACTGTAATATACATAATACATCTAACTAAAAGTTGGAATGGTCAAAATGACCCGAACTCAATTTATTAGATAGGATACATCCAGCTAAAAATTTAAATGGGTCAAGATAAACTAAACTCATCAAATGATACTTTCTACCTAACATCTTTCTGCATTCTCATTAAACCATCCTGTAACACCCTCGCATTCCACCTATAGGGTTTTACCACAAGGCGCATAACCAACTAAGATCTCAGACACGGTCATATCAAACGAAATCATATGCGTTTAAAATTAATGTTTAAACTTCAATTAGAGTAAAACACAGTTCTAATAATAAACATGTAAAATTGTATAAGTAATATCTAAAACCAATAATATTAATAGTGTAAAACACGACGCCCAATGAAAATAGTTAATGCAAAGGAAAATAAGTTTGTGATGTATGCCATGAGTGAAACCTCAATCGTGCCACCTAACCTTAAGTGCTCCTTCGACCTGAGAAAACATGCTAAAGATTGTTTACAAAAAGGTTGATGAGTTCATAGGTTTAAACAACAGTAAATATGTTTGAAAGTGTTTGCATGGTAAAGTAAATAAAGCATATAAGGAAGTTACTTAGTGTTTCAAAACCGAAGCTGACTGTTTTCAAGTTCTTCGCCTTTCCTCTATCATAGACAATGGTAAATATTAGGTAAATGAAACACATGTTCGACCTCTAGTCGAGTTAGCTCGACTAACACATGTGACATTTTTCAAACCTAGTAGTACTACTCAGAATTACCTCAATAGCTCGTTACTATAGGTTTGAGAATGTAAGGACTTTTAGGCATGTTTCCACTAAAGTAACAGGTGATAAATCAATAATACTAAAACCACTGAAAATATAGTTTGAATGTTTTCTCCCCCGAAAATGAAAATACGTAAAACAAGGGCCGTGAAAATCACCTTAGAGTGCGTACATGAAACTTAAAGCAAATGTCGAAAGCTAACATTACCTTACAAATAAGGTCTGTGACTGTGTATACATAATGGTCAATAAGAACCCCGTTGTATCCAACAACATTAAATGTTGGTGTGGTCGAGAAAAGCTAATCATGTTTGACAGTTTGACTTTTTGACCAAAGTTGACTATTTTGACCCGACGACCCGTTGGTGACTCAATTTAGTGAAAAAAATGTTTAGTTATACTCAAATACTTCAAATAAATTTGCACATAAAGTTTCATATAAAAAATCTCTTTTTGAAAAGTTTTTATTTTTGGAAGGTTTGACCTATTTACACATGTAATCCAACTCCCCAACTAACTCACATATCAAAATAAATACTCAAATTCCCTATGTAATTCATCTATTACATTCCCATTGCAAGTTAATATGACCTATGACATTATCATACTCAAAACTTTCCTAATTAAGGTTCGTAGGATGCAAGCTGTTTAATTTTTAATAATATTCTCCAAACATGTCCTTATGAAAATTCTAACACAAACCCAAATTATATATCCAATCATACAACTAACACATGCATCATACACAACATTATGTCCCTAATAGTTTTTATAAATACAAGCTTGATCACACGCGCCAACCCTATCAAATATGTCTAGATCATCATATATAATTCTACAAAATCAAAAAGTTTCCTTAATGGAATGTTCCCAAAGATCGAGCGAATTTTAAAAGTTTAAGACATGAACTTTCATTTATTAACATCACTTAACAATCTAGAATCATTAAATCCATCTAACTTCATGTAAATCAAGCCATTACTATAAACCCTAATAATAAAAGTTTCCTTTATAGGAAAGTCTAGATTTTTTACCCAAATTAACAATTTTCACAAATAAAATTCATACAATAATCATAACAATGCATACTAACACATAATCAATTATCAATATCAATTAAGTACAAATCTTGATATCTATTTGGAGCATATAGTGTTACGACCAACTCGAAGATCAAAGAGATTGAAATTGGATAAAATACTTATTTGAATGGTGATGTAGATGCTAGATAACACGTGTTTGAAGTAACCAACAATCAAATTCATCAACAATTTCAAGTTTGAACTAAAGAACAAAGTGTGTTTATGTGTGTGTTGTAGTCTTCGAAAACTAGAGAGAATGAGAGATGGGTTTCAGTCATAGGTATAGGGCGGCGGATCAGGGTTGGGTTATATTAAAAGAAAATTTCAAAAGCCACCCCTCTATTTTTATAAATTAAGTTAAATTTTTGTAAACTTTTTTTTCAACCCAACCACAAATTAATCACACAATAATCAAATAAACATTAATAACATAAGAAAATATTTTATTGTTTCAAACCATTGTTATAATAGCTAGGCTTTAAAAGATGAAAATGCGCGCAAATACGTAAATGCTAGAAAGTTTGAAATTTTCACAAGTAAGTCAAAATTTAGTCATATAATCACATAATATATATTTTCACACCAGATATGATTGTTTGAAATCTATTTTGATAAATTACCAACGTTTGGGGATAGACTCGTGTGTTATCCGGCAATTCTCTGAATTACCGTTACGCAAAGGTTCGTGAATTTCGTGCAATAACTGATGACGCTAAGTAAAAGATATTAAATGCATGCGTGTATGATAGGAAATAATATTTGTGATTGTCGAAAGATGACCTAAAAATGGCCGGTGTCACACATACTGAGCCTTCCTTGAAATGCATCTCTTTCCAACCCGCAACATACTTTGCTTGTCCAGTTTCTTTAATCTATAAAAAACAAAGTACTATTGTCAAGATTTTAAATAATGGTTATTACATATTTTAGCGATACTAAAACTATACCTCCTGGTGTCACCACCAAATCCCATGATAACTTTCATAATATTGTTTTGCTCTATTTGCTTTGTTTTTCCGGGAGCGGTTCTAGTATGTGGGACTAAAGAACAACTATTCAATGACTCAATCCATGCATTTGGTTCCATGCTCATTGGGGGATTTCTCTTTGCGTTTTGATCTTCATAACCTTCAATATAATTAACTTGTTTTTTTAGTTTTATTTTTCATTCTTTATAACGTTGTATAATTAATTTTGTAAAGTATTATTAAATACGTAAATACATATAATATTAGTATTGAAATATTATTGTTGATGTTTGATCTCATTAATACCCAATATGTAACTCTGATGACATAAATATTTTCTACACATTGATTACAGTTATTTAAATTATTGTTTATCGTTATAAAGATTCAATACGCTAGGCGGTTTAGTTGGTTTCCCAATGGCGGTGGGATGATGGTTGGGGTTCCTAGGGGTGGCCGCAGAAGGTGGAGGGCGGATGTGGAGATGGTGGTCGACCTCAAAGGAGGCGATTGTGGTGCTTGAAATGTCGCGACAAGCGGTGGTTTTGATTAGGGTCTGTAAGGTTTATACTTAAAGTCTGATGCAACCAAAGCAACCAAAGAGCTTGCAGCATGCATGTATGAAGTGCAGAGTAGATTTACTTCGGAGGTTTTCGGGTTGATGCTACCAAAACAGAGAAGGTTACTAAGATATTGACAGTCCTTATTAGGATCAAGACCATCCCTTTCTTAATCATTTGGTCAGGATCCCTCAGACTCTCATAGTATCGGTCACACCCCAACCTTGACGGCGGAAACGTCGAGGAGTGAGAGTTAAGATCGTTCACAGCCACATAACGCTATTATTAAATCCAAATATATTATTCATAAGTTCAAAGGTAATATTACAAACATAAGTCTCAAATAAAGAAAGCATAATAAGAAATATAACAAGCTCATTCATTTATTTAACTAGGTCCATTCCTAGGTGTGAACAAGCTTCAAAAGTGGCGATCAAACTTGAGTATTTCCTGAAACATGTTAAAAATAAAAGGTCAACATAATGTTGGTGAGATTTCCATAGTTTTCAATACATAAGTATATAAAAGATGGAAATTCATGTTGTAAGTTAGAGAACAAAGTAAACTAGGGATGTAAGACAGAATGCACAATCAAACCTTGACAAAGTTTTACAAGTCTCAAACGTTTACAAGTATATACGATTAGCTAAGTGTACTTGGATTAACCAAGCAGGCTTGTCAGGCTCATAGATCTATTATGTCGCCAGGCTAGTAATAGTTAATGATTGTATATATATTCGACATTACATGATAGCTACAAAGTTCAACTAACCACAACACACAAGTAAATTGCCATAAGTTTACAAGAATAAAACGTTTTACAAGTGCAACGATTATAAAATAACATGTTTCACCCCAAAGTGTGAAAATATGAAAAAGGGGTATAGAAATACTCACTTGGTCAATATATATAAAAATGACGATTAATAAGAATAATAAGCAATATTCCAACGTAGTTCTTCACAAGGTACCTAAGTATGAATATATTTACAAGATTTAGGTTAATAAGATTAATGATTTAACATGATCTAGGGTTTCGATGGGAATTTGGGGGTTACTTTTTTAAATAAATAAAGTTAGTAATCGAAATCATAAATATATATCTTAATACAATGAAAGGAAAACTTAACTAGTCCTTCTTATTGTTTTGTGAAATTAAATGATAAAATGTAATAAAGTTTTGTAATTAACCTAATTAATCTATAATTAGGGATGACGTAAAGACCAATAATATTTTTAGTGATTTCAACTATAAGGTTTATATATATATATATATATATATATATATATATATACTATATTAATATAGATATTGGAAGGGCAACATGGTAATTTCGTCAAAAACTCTTAATTTTAAGAGTTTTACATGCTAAAGAGCATATGGTACAACCAATTACAGCACAATTTGATATAAGGGTAGTTTTGTAATCTCACCAAACCCTCAATGAAGAAACAAGATTCTTTTTCTTTTCTTCCAGCTTTGTTACAATATACTGATATAGAACACTTTACCAGAAGGAATTTTTGAAAGCCTCAAATCTTAACAACGCCAAAAGGATAAGGGATTCTTTTATTTGATTTTATCACTTCTGAAGCTGGCTGCACAAAAGAAGAAACCCCAAAACAAGAGGAATGGCTCCAATCTAAAAATTCAAAATTCAAATCTCTCCTATAAATTTAATCTCCATCTCTATTGATGTAGTTCCCATATCCTTCAAATGTGAGAAGAAAAGGTAATCCCTATCTCTTTTAAAGAGTTTTCTTTCATAATTCGTTGTTTTTTTACTTGAATTAGTCTAGATTTTTTTATTTTGATTTCGTTTATTGTTTGCAGTGGATTCTTTATTAGAGTTGATTGACAGACAATCCCACCACAATCCCTTTTATTCAACACTTGAAATCATAGCTGAATGGGAAGATCAAATCACCTTCAGGGGTTTTATCATCGGTGCATTGCTTGAGACTCTATTTCATATCATCATCCAAAAGCTTCATCTCACTGTCGAAATCCCCCGTCCTTGAACATCACTGTTGGTTTGCTGGGCTTTTTCTTGTCAAATCATAACTGGTTTTTCTTGAGAAATTTAGATTCTCTGCTCTCACTTTCACCGGTCAAGAGAACACTATGATTCAGACTTGTGTTGTTTCGTGTTATGGTGTCACTTTTAGCGGCAATCTTCACTATCTTGATTCACGCATATGATTGTTGTTAAATGCTTCAACTATTTGCTGCAGTTTGTAATTGATTAACAACTATTACACAGTTTCTAAGTACCAATTAGATCTGCTTATAGTTTCATGTTGTTATGTTCTTACTGTTATTAATCTTGTAAGTATGGTGAATTTGACTATTTGAAGGTGTTGCAATGTGTTTTACCATGTAGTAATTGGTGATTGATTGTACAGATGGATTTGGGTCGTATTTGCTATCAATGGATGAAAGAACATACAATTAGATAGGTCCTGTAATCGTGCAAATGATGTTATGAATTCAGGATTGTTGTGGATGATTTGATTTATTTTTGTTGTTAGTTTTCTTGGCCTTTCCAGTCTGGTTCCGCTTTGTAAGGTAATATAATCTTTTATATTTTGTTAATGTTATGGTTTCAGCATGTGGCCGTGTTCATGATGAGTGCAATGGTTATTGATGATTTTAGTTTTAATAATGTGTTTTATTGTAATTGGATTTGTAAAATAAGACCAAAGGAATTCAAGTTATAATACAAGTTAATTAGGAGATGTGGAGTAGATATGTGTATAAA
>CM046034.1:6474655-6527155 GCA_025215565.1 Flaveria ramosissima
GGGCCTAGAACACCAAAAACCACTAGTTTTTGTAACCTAAAACCGATCCCAAGTCTGTTTAGATGATGATTCGAACCGTTAAAGCATCGATTAAAGCAATGAAGTGTCCGTTTCTTAGTGTAATCGGTCGAGTAACCGTCGGCCATCAAGTCCAAACCGTTCGAGCCTTAAAAACCAATAATAACTCAATTAAATCGACACGAACGAACGTCTATCTACCTTTAATCGAATACAATCATCAATTTCACCTGAAACCCACAAAAAATTACACCTCCGATTCCTTTCACCACCGCGACCTGCAACTAACGTGTTCACCATCGTTCGTGTATTTTTAGTCCTAATTGATAAGGGGCTTTTGGTTAGAATCAATTACCCAAGCTTTACACAAGATTAATTTGGGTGGTATCATCGATTCATACCAAATCTGGTCTGCCTCACGATCGCGGTTGCACTCGTATTCATCTCCATCAATTCGTATCAAACCACGTAAGTTATACGCATCAACATACTCGAAATTACATGGGGAATCAAAGCCCCATGTTTATTTCAGTAATTGATATCGAATTAAACTTCAATTTGATCAGTGATGATTCTAGGGTTTATGTGAATTGGGGATGTCTCTAGTTTTATGTTTTTAAGAATTAAAAACCGTGATATACCACGGCCACGGCCCTGGTATACTGGTTACACCCTTGCATCCCAAGCTTGAGGTCCCGGGTTCGAACCCGGGGACCCTCAAACTATTTTTTGGCCTTTTCTGGCCTTTAAAAAAATATGTAAAAATTCTAATAAAATATTTAAAATTATTTTATCAACTTTATTTATTTTTAAAATCACTTTATCAATTTCCGTAAATTTATTCCTTAAATAGTTTTAATATTATAAAACAAGGATTATATTTAGTTTATTATAAAGAAAAGACTTTAAATAATGATTTAAATCATTAAAAATTATTATTGGTTCAAACGTTATTGTTTAAAATGATAATTTTACAAATAATATATATATATATATATATATATATATATATATATATATATATATATATATATATATATATATATATATATATATTTACACTTTACGCTTTTGTTAATTATATCAAACGATTCCAATCTATTTCTTTACCATGAATTATTAAATTGATGTGATTCTTTTCATTAAAATGGAAACAAAGGTATTTTCATTATCAACTCTATCAAAAACCCCAAATTTTCCCTTAAAACCCTAGATCATGTTTAAACGTTAAATCTTGCTATTAAGAACTTAAACTTGTAATATCTATATATTTAGGTACCTTGTGAGGAATTACGTTGAAACGACGTTTATTATTTCTATTAATCTTCGATCATATACTTATTGATCACGTGAGTTCTCTATGCCCCCTTTTTACTTTATTTCATACTATTTTAGGGTGAAACATGGTACTTATACATCGTACACTTATAAACGTTTGAGACTTGTAAAGCACTTGCAATTCATATTTTTGTCATGGTTATTTGTGTGTTGTAAGTGATTATATGAGATACATAGTTTGTTTACAATCATTAACTATTGCTAGCCTGGCGACGTCTTAGATCTTTGGGCCTGACAAGCCTATTTGGTGCTAAAGTCGATGTATTGACGACTCCTGATGACGTATGCTTGTTCATATGGGAACCAAATACACTTAGCCAATCTTATATACTTGTAATCAAGTCGAGGTTTGGTTGTAACGATATGTGTTCTATAACCTTACTAACTTATGACCTTTGACATGAATTGCTACTTGTAACCTTGTTATATTATGTATGAAAACCTTGGAAACTCACCAACTATTTTTAGTTGACCTTTTATTTTTATCATGTTTCAGGTCAACCTCAAGTTTAAAGTGGTCTTTGAAGCTTGCAATACAACTAGGACTTGGACCTAGTTAATAAATAAAATGTTTATGTAATGTTTAGTCTTGTTTGGAACTTATTTCACGTTTGAGACCTTGTATTTCATTTTAAAACTTATGTTAATAATATTTACAATTTTAAATATAACGTTATGTGGCTGTGAACAATCTTAACCCTCACATCTCGACGTTTCCGCCGTCAAGGTTGGGGTGTGACAGTTTTGGCGTTTTGAAGCTCGCCGGCGCCGCGCCGGGCTTGGCCGGCCGGCGACCGGAAATGAGGGGAGAGAGAAAGTGGGTGGGGGTTGGGTTTTGGTAAATTACACCTTTGGTCCCTGTGGTTTGCACTTTGATATTTCATGTAAAAACTTCCATTTTTAAGTTTTCTAAATGGCAAACTAGCCCCCTTAAACTTAACTAAACCTCATGTTTTACATACTTTAACTTGTTTACTTTTATAACTTGTTATTATCATTATTATAATAATAATAATAATAATAATAATAATAATAATTATTATTATTATTATTATTATTATTATTATTATTATTATTATTATTATTATAGCTATTAGTCATTGTTATTATTATTTTTTATATGATTATAATTTATTATTATCATTATTATTAGAAGTAATATTATCATTATCTTTATCATTATATAAACTATTAACCTTCTAACAATAAATGAACATAAGCAACCCATAAATTTCATGTATAACAATAAAGGCCTTTACAAGAATTAACAAAGCTAACTTTAGATTAACCCAAAATTACAAGATGTTACAGTCTCCCCAACTTAAAGGAATTTCGTCCCGAAATTAAGAATAAAACTAAGCGAATAGATGCGGGTATTTCTCCTTCATATGGTCTTCACGCTCCCAAGTGAACTCAGCTCCACGTTTGTTTTCCCAACGAACTTTGACGATCGGTGTGGTAGTTGTTCGGGTCTTCTTCAGGGTTCGATCCATAATCTCAACAGGCTTCTCAACGAAATGCAATGACTCATCTATTTGAATTTCCTCTAATGGAACATGCAAATTTTCATCAGCCAGGCATTTCCTCAGGTTTGAGATATGAAACAGGATGAACTCCACTAAGTTCAGAAGGTAGTTCCAGTTTGTAAGCCACTTTCCCAATTTTTTCAGAATCTTGAAAGGTCCTACAAAACGTGGGGCTAACTTACCCTTCTTCCCAAAGCGAACAACACCCTTCCATGGAGAGACCTTAAGAAGAACCATGTCGTTGACTTGGAATTCTAACGGTTTGCGTCTTTTATCGGCATAACTCTTTTGACGACTTCTAGCCATCTCAAGGTTACTTTGGATTTTGGAAACTTTGTCGGTCGTTTCTTGAATAAGTTCAGGACCAGTGATGTGATTTTCCACAATTTCAGTCTAACAGATCGGAGAACGACATTTACGACCATACAAAGCCTCGAATGGTGCCATCTTGATACTTGAGTGATAACTATTGTTATACGAAAATTCCGCGAGCGGTAAATGCGTATCCCAATCACCACCAAAGTCAAGGACACATAGACGTAGCAAATCCTCGAGGGTTTGGATTGTTCGTTCGGTTTGACCATCGGTTTGAGGATGGTAAGCCGTACTTAGATCCAATTGAGTACCCAAGAGTTCTTGCATAGACGACCAAAAGTGCGAAGTGAAACGAGCGTCTCGGTCGGATATGATGTGCAACGGCACGCCATGACGACTCATAATTTCGTCAATATAGATGCGGGCCAGCCTTGAAACTTTGTATGTGTCTCGTATAGGTATGAAATGTGTCGTCTTGGTCAAACGGTCAACAATCACCCATATACTATCATGACCACGAGGAGTACGAGGTAACTTAGGTTATGAAATCCATAGAGATATGTTCCCATTTCCACATAGGGATTTCGGGTTGTTCAAATAAACCATTTGGTCATTGATGCTCGGCTTTGACTCTTGCACACGTGAGACACTTAGAAACATAAGTCGCGATATCTTTTTTTCATTCCAGGCCACCAATATTGGCCACAAAGGTCCATGTACATCTTATCAGAGCCAGGATGAATGGAATATCGGGTTTGATGAGCTTCGTTCATGATGAAGTGCCGAAGGTTATCACGATTCGGAATCCAAAGTCGATTCAAGAAGTACCACATGCCGTTCAGTTTTGTCTCTAGTTGGGACCGAACGTTAGACATCAAATCTTCATCCTTTCCTTTGTTGGTTAATGCCGCTTGTTGAGTCTCGCAAATGCATAACTCGAGGTCACTATCGATCCTTATGTTTTGAAGCATGATAGTAGCCTCGTTGACATCCACATGAATCTCGGTATCAAATTCTCCTAGCGTATCAAACCATTGCCTTCGATCTCGAATTTCTTGGAGCGAGATAGTCTTGTTGTGGACTTTGCGACTCAGTGCGTCGACTACAACATTTTCCTTTCCAGGGTGATAGCGAATGTCGCAGTCGTAGTCGCTAATCAACTCGATCCAACGTCTTTGTTTCATGTTGAGATCCTTTTGGTTGAACACGTGTTGGAGACTCTTATGATCGGTGTAGACTATGCATTGCGTCCCATAAAGATAATGTCGCCAGATCTTCAGAGCGAAAACCACTGCACCAAGTTCAAGATCATGAGTTGTGTAGTTCACTTCATGAACCTTCAATTGCCTCGACGCGTATGCTATGACTTTGCCTCGTTGCATGAGAACACAACCAAGACCTTGATTAGAAGCATCGCAATACACAGTAAAGTCATCGTTTCCATCGGGATGTATGAGAATAGGAGCGTTACACAGCTTGCGTTTCAATGTCTCGAAAGCCTCTTCTTGCTCGGGTCCCCATTCAAAGAGTCGATTCTTTTGGGTTAACGCCGTTAATGGCTTAGCAATCTTCGAAAAATTCGCTATGAACCTACGGTAATATCCTGCTAAGCCCAGAAAAGAACGAACCTCGGTTGGTGTTGTGGGAACACACCAATTCTTCACGGCTTCAATTTTAGCAGGATCAACGTGAATTCCTTGGCTATTCACCACATGCCCTAAGAATTGAACCTCTTCTAACCAGAATTCACACTTGGAAAACTTTGCGTATAATTGCTCCTTCTTCAAAAGTCCAAGAACTTGTCGCAAGTGCGTCTCGTGATCGATTTTCATCTTGGAATAAATAAGAGTGTCATCAATGAACACGATCACAAACTTATCCAAATACGGTTTACATACTCGATTCATGAGATCCATGAACACAGCAGGTGCATTGGTCAAGCCAAAAGGCATAACCATGAACTCGTAGTGTCCATATCGAGTACGAAAGGCGGTCTTTGGAATGTCGTCATCGTGTACACGTAATTGATGATACCCAGAACGTAGATCGATCTTTGAGAATTGAGTTGATCCTTGAAGTTGGTCGAAGAGATCATCGATTCGAGGAAGAGGGTATCGGTTTTTGATAGTAAGCTTGTTGAGTTCTTGGTAGTCGATGCACATACGGAATGAACCATCCTTCTTCTTCACGAACAGTACAGGTGCACCCCACGGTGATGAACTAGGGCGAATAAAACCCTTATCGGTCAACTCTTGCAGTTGACTTGCTAGTTCTTGCATTTTAGACGGTGCAAAACGATAAGGTGATTTAGCCACAGGGTTTGCACCAGGGATTAAGTCAATCTTGAACTCAACTTCTCGCATGGGAGGTAGTCCCTTAAGATCCTCAGGAAAAACCTCGGTAAAGTCCCGCACGACAGGAATGTTTTTCAATTCCTTACCCTTGGCTTTCGTATTAACTACATATGCCATGAAAGTCATCTAGTTTTTACTTAAGCACTTGCGGACCTTGATGCAAGACATTAGTTTAAGTCTTTGGGATGAATTTTCCCCAAAGACCTTCAAAGTATCACCCGTCGGTAAAGGAATTCGAATGCATTTCTCGAAGCATAGAATTTCCGCACGATGTTTGGCTAACCAATCCATGCCAATGATAACATCAAAGCTTCCCAATTGCATAGGAATAAGGTCGATGAAGATTTCGTGTTCGTTAAGGCTCAAGGTACAATCGCGTATTACGACGTCAACGACGATAGATTTTCCATCGGCGACTTCGACCGTGAACGATCTTTCCAGATTAACACGCGGTTTAGAAAGTATAGGCTAGAATTCCAAGGACACAAAACTCCTATCCGCACCCGAATCAAACAATACAGATGCATAATGACTATTTACAAGATACAAACCTGTTTGGTAATAACCCATAATTGGTATGATGAACACAGTTAGAAATTCAACAACGTCCTATTCACCACGTCGTTGTTGGCTTGTGCTTGGTTGGCGTTGATGTTGAAAGCCCTTCCACGAGCCAGTGGCACAGTTCCCGCATTGCAAGGACATTGCGGACGAATATGACCAGGCTCGCCACAGATGTAGCAGGTTCGGTTGGTAAGCATTGCAGTGTTGTTTGGCGCACGAAGCAAGTAGCCACCAAATGACCATACTTCCCACACAACGAGCAGACTCGGCATGGAATGTTGCTCGCATGGTGGTACTTGCACGTGTTACACATAGGATATGGACCAGCATACGCTCTAGCCAGGGGGCTTGATTTGCAACCACCATTTGTTTTTTAGGAGCATTTGGGGCTGTCACCGCGTAGTTGCGCGTCGGGGTGAACTTACGCTTCTTATTTTGGGAAGATGACTCGGCCTTTACCTCCTTTGTTGCCTCGGGTGTCACCTTCGCAGTAGACTTGGAACCCTTTGCCGACATAGTGCCAGCTCTTATATGATTCTGGTGAGCTGCGCGGTGATAGTAATTGCCTCCTCTAAAGTTGTGGGCCTACTACCCACCACGGCATCTTAAATTTGAGGTGGCACCCCCTTGATAAATTTCTTAATGTTATGGGGCACGGTGTCCACCATGTGGGGTAGAAGCATACTCAACTCATGATGTCGGGTGGAATAAGCCAAGTGATTCCCAGCATCTTGTTTGAGGTTCCAGAACTCCTCCTCTAGCTTTTGCAACTCGCTCCTCGGGCAAAACTTTTGGATCATGATATCCTTAAATTCCTCCCAGGGCAATGCCAAAGCAACCTCAGTTCCACGGTTTCTCTTTTCAATATTCCAACATGTTAGTGCCCGTTGTTGAAGAACACTTGTAGCATGAAGAACCTTGAACTCGTCGGGGCACTCGCTAACGATGAACGTGTTCTCCATACTTTCAAACCACTCGAGAAGTCCAGTGGCTCCTTATTTTCCACTAAAACTAGTGGGTTTGCACGAGTTGAAGTGTTTGAAAGTGCAGGTGCGAGTGCTCCCTTGTTGATTGTTGCTATTCTCTCCATAAGCACCGCTATTGTTCCCATTGGTGTTGTTGTTGCTATTAGCCATTAGGGTGCTATTAAGTTCAGCAACCACGGTCGGGATGACGGCAGCCATTTGCCAGGCAATCATGGCAGCTAGCTTAAGGTCGGAACTTCCACGCTTTCCATGGTGACGAGACATGCTGGATATACAAAAATGAGTTAGTTACGGGAATGAGGATAACAAAGGATAGTAGTTTAGACAAAGACAAGCTAAGAGTTGTAAGGTACACGGAATGATTCCGTTTGGTAAAGCATTACCATTTGGAAACATTGATACGCCAAGGTGAATTGACCCATTTGCCTTAGAAACTTGTGTATATTGACCATAGTTTATCACTCATCCCAAAAATCCCCAGGTAAGCATGACTAGTCCCGTAGGATTTATGCGAAATGCTTGCCTTAGCCCGAAGGCCTTTTGCCAAGAATTCCAGGATACAGGTGTCTATGTGTCACACAATATTTCTTAAGTTCATGGAATCAAAACCTTGATGAGATTTATATAGATTAGACATAACGTCTAAAGATCCAAGTCACAAGCATAGGCATAAGATTCCACGTGTCGTCGAGAATAAGATTAAGAGGTTTCATGTTCGGGGAGAGTCAAAGAGTCAAAGATAAGTTTAGGGAGACAAGTAACAATGTTTAGGCAATCCTATGCTAAGGCATCAAATTACACATAAGAAGGCATAGCATTATGTAGCATACAAACAATATATTTTACAAGATAGAAATATAATTCTATAAGGTTCATGCATATACTATAGTCTAGGTCACCATTTCTAATAACCTAAATCCCTATAGTTATGGGCTCTGATACCAATCTGTCACACCCCAACCTTGACGGCGGAAACGTCGAGGAGTGAGAGTTAAGATCGTTCACAACCACATAACGCTATTATTAAATCCAAATATATTATTTATAAGTTCAAAGATAATATTACAAACATAAGTCTCAAATAAAGAAAGCATAATAAGAAATATAACAAGCTCATTTATTTATTTAACTAGGTCCATTCCTAGTTATGAACAAGCTTCAAAAGTGGCGATCAAACTTGAGTATTTCCTGAAACATGTTAAAAATAAAAGGTCAACATAATGTTGGTGAGATTTCCATAGTTTTCAATACATAAGTATATAAAAGATGGCAATTCATGTTGTAAGTTAGAGAACAAAGTAAACTAGGGATGTAAGACAGAATGCACAATCAAACCTTGACAAAGTTTTACAAGTCTTAAACGTTTACAAGTATATACGATTAGCTAAGTGTACTTGGATTAACCAAACAAGCTTGTCAGGCCCATAGATCTATGACGTCGCCAGGCTAGCAATAGTTAATGATTGTACATATATTCGACATTACATGGTAGCTACAAAGTTCAACTAACCACAACACACAAGTAAATTGCCATAAGTTTACAAGAATCAAACGTTTTACAAGTGCAACGATTATAAAATAACATGTTTCACCCCAAAGTGTGAAAATATGAAAAAGGGGTATAGAAATACTCACTTGGTCAATAAATATAAAAATGACGATTAATAAGAATAATAAGCAATATTCCAACGTAGTTCTTCACAAGGTACCTAAGTATGAATATATTTACAAGATTTAGGTTAGTAAGATTAATGATTTAACATGATCTAGGGTTTCGATGGGAATTTGGGGGTTACTTTTATAAATAAATAAAGTTAGTAATCGAAATCATAAATATATATCTTAATACAATGAAAGGAAAACTTAACTAGTCCTTCTTATTGTTTTGTAAAATTAAATTATAAAATGTAATAAAGTTTTGTAATTAACCTATAATTAGGGTGACGTAAAGACCAATACTATATTTAGTGATTTCAACTAGAAGGAGATAGATATATAGAGATAGAGAGACAGATATAGAGAGAGAGAGAGAGAGAGAGAGAGAGAGAGAGAGAGAGAGAGAGAGAGAGAGAGAGAGAGAGAGAGAGAGAGATAGAGAGACAGAGAGACAGAGAGAGAAGAGAGAGAGAGAGAGAGAGAGAGAGAGAGAGAGAGAGAGAGAGAGAGAGAGAGATAGAGATAGAGAGAGATATATATATATATGTATATATATATATATATATATATGTATATATATATATATATGTATATATATATATATATATATCTATGTATATATATATATATGTATATATATATATATATATATATATGTATGTATGTATGTATATGTATATATATGTATATATATATATGTATATATATATATATGTATATGTGTGTGTGTACATTTGTATATGTACATATTTTTAAACATAAAATGAACTAGTTATAAACATTGTTATTACTTTTATATATAAAAAAAATATTAAGATGTTTAAGAAATAAATTTACAAAAATTTAATGAAGTGATTTAAAAATAAATCTTGTTTATAAAATTATTTTTAATAATTTTTCGGAAATTTTATATATTTTTTTGAAGGCTGAAAAGCCTTGAAAAAATTAGTGGAGGTTGCCGGGTTCGAACCCGGGACCTCCTGGTTGTGGAGAGTGTGGTTTACCATTAGGCTAGGGTCGTGGCCTTGCTAATGGATGGGTTTTAAATCTTAAATATCAAGTTACATAGATTTCCCCAAATCAGCATAAACCCTAGAATAATTGAATCAAAATCGGACTTCAATTCAATAACGATTACTGGAATAAACATGGGGCTTTGATTCCCAATGTAATTTTCGAGTAGATACATAAATTTAGTTACCCGAATTGAAGATAGATTGACGAGATTAGGTTATGAAGAGGCCGCGAACGTCTTATGTCCAATCGATGATCAAATGTTGATGATAATCGAATTAAACTCGAGGATAGCTTCGGTTGTGGTTCTTGAATCAAAGGCCTTTATCAATTTCAGTTGAGATAGGTCGGAGTGTGGATTTTGATAAGACTACAGGTCGCGGGTTTAAGTGAATCGAATGAGATGTTTTGTGTAGGTTGCAGGTGAAATTAGGAGTTGCATTCGATTAAGAGTAGATAGATGACTGTTTAGGTTCATTTAATTTGATTATTATTGAGGTTTAATGCCCAAACGGCTATGGGTTTTAAGGTGCTACGGTTATACACTCGATTGGGTGGTATTCGACGTTTAATCCTCAATTATTAGATGCATTAAGGATCGAATCACGCACACAAAACGATTTGAAACAGTTTTGGGCTTCGAAACCGAGGGGTTTTGGCGTTTTGAAGCTCGCCGGCGCCGCGCCGGGCTTGGCCGGCCGGCGGCCGGAAACGCGGGGAGAGAGAAAGTGGGTGGGGGTTGGGTTTTGGTAAATTACACCTTTGGTCCCTGTGGTTTGCACTTTGATATTTCATGTAAAAACTTCCATTTTTAAGTTTTCTAAATGGCAAACTAGCCCCCTTAAACTTAACTAAACCTCATGTTTTACATAATTTAACTTGTTTACTTTTATAACTTATTATTATCATTATTATTATAATTATTATTATTATTATTATTATTATTATTATTATTATTATTATTATTATTATTATTATTATTATTATTATTATTATTATTATTATAGCTATTACTCATTGTTATTATTATTGTTTTTATTATTATAATTTATTATTATCATTATTATTAGAAGTAATATTATCATTATCTATTATTGTAAGGATTCCTTAAGTCTGATGCAACCCAAAACATCCAATGTGTCTCTGCAACATGCACTAAGTACTGAAGTAAAGAATACTTCGGATGTTTTACACAATGCACTAGAAAATACTCTAAGTGTAAAATCTTCCGAAGCCAAGACCAATATCTTCCGAAGCCAAACATGAAGTCTTCTGAAGCCTCAGAGACAAAGTCTTCCGAAGCTTCAACCTATGAAGACAGATTTCTTCCGATGACTTTTAGTATACATGCTTTATCTGATGTACTGTTCCATAAAGCACCTTTCCGCTGCATCTCTGTAAAGTCACCAACTTACTTGAGTTGGTGAAAAGGTCCATGCTTTTGGTAACTGTACATTGAGGTCTTGAGTCTGTAACTTTCTACTTTATGTACTTTATCCTTTTTGTAATGTATAAGGATGTGAGCTATGGCATGTCATAGTCACAAGGTCAAAAGGCAGATATGCCTTTTGATCCTACAATTGATTTTGTTAGTGTCTAGTCAATTGTATCCAGCTGGCTTTCAAAGTATAGCCGGCTGTAGGTTGTAGTATAAGTATTCCAAGTTCTTGTATCTTTCTTCATGCTTTGTAACACTTGTAAAAGAACTTGAGAAAGCAATATACTGCCTCCTTGAAACCCAACTCTCTTGTTTTGTCTCTTTACTTTACTTGTGTTCTTTGTATCAACTTAATTAATCCAGTTCACTGTTTGATAAATGTTTAGTTGTTCTCCTCATTGTGTTGTTGTGTTGTAATTTGTTCAAACCCTTAAACGGTCCTGCAATTGGTATCAGAGCTTTTCAGGCTCTTGATATAAGATCTCACCATCTTAAGATCCCACACACACACAAAAACTAAACTCTCCAAATGGCATCCATCTCAAAGACTGATATGGAGACTGGAACCATGAACAAATCCCCACTGATCACTCTTGATGATTTTGACACCTGGTGTATGAGAATGGAAGGTTTCATCAGGTCTCTTGATTCAAGAATCAACATCAGCTTCAGTGCATCCCAAACTCTGTATACAGAGGCTTTAAGAAGTGCAAAACAGCTAAACAGCTGTGGGATGCACTGAAGCTGATGTATGAAGGCTCCTCTGAAGCCAAGGAGAACAAGAAGGATCTCCTGAAGCAGCAGTTTGAAAACTTCACCTTCAAAGCAGGTGAAACCATGACTCAACAATACTTCAGGTATGTTGAGATAGTGGATACCCTAGTGGATGGAGGAGTTCCTCTTGATAACAGGGACATTGTAAGGAAGTTCATGTCCTCAATGGACACACTATTGTGTGGTGATCAAGAGGACTGAGAACCTTAAAACTCTTACTCTTACAGAGTTATATGGGATTCTCAGTGGATACCAGATGGAGATGAACATGCAAGGTTCATCTGGCAACTCCAACAATCAAATGGGTTCAGCCCTTCATGTGGTTGAAAGGGATAGCATAGAACCCCAAAATCATCTCATATGCTACCCTGACAACTCACAAAAGGGTCCTTTCATCACCTTCCCGGAGACACCAAGGGAGAACTTTACTCAAGGAAGCCCATTCCAAGAGACAAGCTCTTCTCAAGCCTTTGTGTCTACTGATGAAAGCTGTGGGAAATCTCTGTTCACTCTTGAAGACCTGGACTGTATCCATCCAGATGACCTGGAATACATGGAGATAGTTCAGCAGATGGCTCTCCTCAATCACAGAGCCAAGAAGTTCTACAAGAGAATAGGAAGGAGGTTTCCAAGCAATGCAACCAGTGGAAAGTTTGGGCTGGACAAAAGCAAAGTCAAGTGTTACAACTGTAACCTTATGGGCCACTTTGCTAGGGAGTGTAAGGCACCTAAAACAAATGGGGGCCAAACACAAACCAGACCAAACTACACTGACAAAGCCCCTCAGAATGAGAAGCCAAAGCAACATGCTGCTGTTGCTGTTGAAGAGGGAGGCTTTGACTGGAGCTTTCAGGTGGAAGAGGCTTCTCCAAACCAAGCACTGATGGCAGACCATGATGAAGCCAAGGTATTGGAACATCTCTGTACTCCTGAATGCATTGCTAAAGTAAATAGATACAGGTCCTACAACTTAGAGATGAGATCTGATCTTGAGTCATTAAACATATTAAAATCTGATTTTAGAAAGTCTGAAAATGATTACAAGTTAAAGATAGAGGACTTGGAGAAAACCATTTCAGTACTAAAACATTAACATATAGATTTTAGAACTCAGATCCAAGATCTCATAACTAAGTTGACTGAGTGCCAGGCTGAGCTTGTGATCAGCAAAGCCAAGGCAGAGAAGAGTGTTCTTGAAGAAGAGACCTTCAAGAACATGATATCCTCATCCCTGCACAACAAAGTGTGCTATCAAAATAGACAGGGACTGGGATCAAATGAGATAGCTCCTCCACACACAATCTTGTCTGTAAGATCTCCTAGGTGTGGAACTTGTGAAGATGAGCTTCCTCTCATAGATCCTATAAGTGAGGAGGATGAAGAAGTGATAGTGAAGAATTCTTCTAAGAAGAGTGAAGAAGAGGATTCTTCCAAGGGCCACTATCCTTCTGAGGAGAAGAAATCTATTGTGATGAACAAGTCCAAGAGAAAGAACTTGATCAGAAAGAGCAAGAGGAAAGCAAAGAAGGCTCAAGAAATCAAGGCTACTTTTGATGCTAAGCAGAAACAAGTTTTTATCTCTGCAGGTTTCAAAGTAGTGAGGACTGAAGACATCAACCAAGACTCCTCAGCTAAGAGTCCTGGTTCTTGTTCAAATCATCTCAGTGCAAAGAAGAAGACTGAGCTGCTGTACCACTGCTGCACAGCCTGGACCATCAAACTCCAAGAACAGTTCACAACCCAAAAGAACTGTCTCAGTATCTACCAAGATGAAGGTGGAGAAGGGATGTGACCAAAGCCAGTCTTGCTCTCAAAAGGAGACTTCTTTGAAGAAGAAAATGTTATGTGTCATGTGTGAAAGTACCTCTCACATTGCTAAGGATTGCCCATACAATCCTAAAAGTACTATCCACATGACCAATACAAAGACTTCAAAGAGTCTCAAGAAGATTCAAGCTTCGGAAGGAAAGTCTGTTTCCTTCGGAAGCTCCAAATCAAAGAAGAAGGTAAATGGAAAATTACCTTCGGAAGTAAAATTGGTCTCGGAAGAAAGGAGTTCTTCCGAAGCACTGAAGTCTGCTGCAGTGACTGTAGAATCTTCTGAAGGTTCAGTCATCAAAACTTGTGAAGTCCCAAAAGCTTCTAAGGTTTTGAAGGTCAAGTCCAAGACTCCAAAGGTGGTGTGGAAGTCTAAGAAAGACCAAATGACTGAAGTTTCTCCATCAACAACAGCTGAAGATCCCCCTAGTACAACCATAGGATCTATTACTGTTGCATTACCTTCTATTACACTTAGTGAGCCCAAGACAAGTAAGGCTTGGGTTTCCAAATGTAACTAATCATTTTCTTTGTGCAGGAACAGCTCAAGACAAACAGGAATGTCTGGATAATTGACAGTGGCTGTTCCAGGCACATGACAGGCAATAGGTCTCTACTCCATAATTTTGAGAGAATTGATGGAGGACCAGTTGCTTTTGGAGGAGATGAAGGTGGTTACATTTCTGGAAGGGGCAAGGTCACAAATGGTAAGCTCAGCATTGAGAAGGTAAACTTTGTTAAGGAGCTTGGGTACAATCTTCTGAGTGTATCCCAATTTTGTGATCAGAGTCATAACATGCTCTTTACTGAGCATGAGTGCATTGTTCTCAAGCCTGGAGTGGTCATTCCTCATGAGCATATCCTGCTCAGAGCCCCCAGGAAAGGGAACATGTACAAGATGGATTTGCAAGAAACATCTCCCTCTGGAGAAGTTTCATGCTTTCTATCTAAAGCAAATAGTGATGAGTCTTTCCTATGGCATAAAAGAATGTGCCATGTAAACTTTAAGAACATTAATAAATTAATTAAACATGATCTAGTAACTGGAATGCCAAAGAAAGAGTTTACAAGTGATGATCATTGTGTTGCATGCCTGAAAGGGAAGCAACACAAGGTATCTCACAAGCCTAAGGAAAGGAACTCCATCACTACTCCCCTACACTTGTTACATATGGATCTCTTTGGCCCCACCAGTGTAATGAGTCTAGGAAGGACCTCTTATTGTTTAGTGATCACAGATGATTTTACAAGATTCACTTGGGTTTTCTTTCTTAGAACTAAGGATGAAACCCCTGAGATTCTGAAGAATTTCATCTTAAAAGTTGAGAATCAATGTGATCACAAGGTCAAAACCATAAGATGTGATCAAGGAACTGAATTCAAGAACCAAATCCTTGATACATTTTGTGATGAAAAAGGTATTACAAGACAATATAGTGCTCCCAGGACTCCTCAGCAAAACGGAGTTGCTGAAAGGAGAAACAGGACACTAATTGAAGCTGCAAGAACTATGTTGTCTGACTCTAAACTGCCCATCAACTTCTGGGCAGAGGCAGTTAATACTGCTTGCTATGTGCAAAACAGAGTTTTAGTAGTTAAGACACATGGTAAGACTCTTTATGAACTTTGGCACAAAAGGAACCTTTCATTGGTTTTCTCAGGTCATTTGGATGTCCCTGCACCATCTTGAATACCAAGGATCAAATTGCCAATTTGCTGAGAAATCAGATGATGGACACTTCATTGGATACTCTTCCCAAGCTAAGGCTTATAGAGTATACAATCTCAGAACTAGAATTGTTGAGGAGTCAGCCAATGTGACTTTCAATGAACACACACCCTGTGTGGCTGGTTCTGGTCCTGATTGGCTATTTGATCTTGATTTAGTTACCAACTGTTTTAACAAATCTTGTGAGAATGTTTCAGGGACCTGCAGAAAATCTAAATACATGTGATCCTGATCCAAGATTTGAGCTAGGAAGACCCTCAACTCATACATCTTCAGCTCCAGTTGGAACTACTTCAGCAAATGAGGTCTCTATCAGCACTACAATGACAAATTCTGCTGATACATCTGGTATGCCTTCAAATTCCAGCTCAGAGGCTGTTCAACCAGATAAAGATACCTCAATTGTAGAAGACAACAATGGTGATGGTGATAGTGATCAGGAATTTCTTGATGCTAATAACCACACCATAGATGACAACATCAATGATGTCACACACTCATTGGATCAAGTTAATCTTGATAAGTGTGATAATGTGGAGGGTGAATCATCTATGCCAGATCTAAATTTCTCAAATTTGGATCTTTCTCAGCAACTTGTTGTGATCCCTCAGCTAAGGATCCACAAGTCTCACCCCACCACAAACATCATTGGAGATGTTGTCACAGGGGTAAGAACAAAAGGACAAACCCATGAAGCAAATGTTTGTCTTCACTCTTGTTTCTTATCTCAGATAGAGCCAAAGAAAGTTGATGAAGCTCTAAAGGATGGAAGTTGGGTTGAAGCTATGCAACAAGAGCTGCTTCAATTCAAAAGGCAGAAAGTTTGGAACCTTTGTCCTCTTCCTCATGGGAAGACTACCATTGGAACCAAATGGGTTTTTAGGAATAAGAAGGATGATAGAGGAATTATCATCAAGAACAAGGCAAGACTAGTTGTTCAAGGATACACACAAGAAGAAGGGATTGACTACACTGATGTCTTTGCTCCTGTAGCAAGATTAGAAGCTGTTAGGATATTCCTGGCATTTGCTGCATCCAAGAACTTCAAGGTCTTTCAACTTGATGTAAAGTGTGCTTTCTTATATGGAGTGATTGATGAAGAGGTTTATGTCAAACAGCCACCTGGTTTTGTAGACCCTGATCATCCTGATTATGTCTGCAAGCTTGACAAAGCTCTTTATGGGCTGCATCAGGCACCCAGGAAGTGGTATGAGACACTGTGTGAGTATCTTTGCAAACATGGATACAGGAGAGGTACTATAGATGGAACTCTCTTCATCAAAGGACAGGGAAATGACTTATTGCTAGTTCAAGTATATGTAGATGACATCATCTTTGGTTCAACTAATCCAAAGCTCTGCAAAGACTTTGAGAAGCTGATGAAAGACAGATTTGAAATGAGTTCAATGGGAGAACTCAATTTCTTTCTGGGAATTCAAGTGAAGCAGGTTGAAGATGGCATCTTCATAAGTCAGTCAAAGTATGTTCAAGACATACTCAAGAGGTTCAACATGACTGATTGTAAGATTGCTAAGACACCCATAGCCAGAAACCACTCCCTTGGACCTGATCTTGAGGGGGAGTGTGTAGATGAACATTTATACAGGGCTATGATTGGGTCTCTTATGTATCTTACAGCTAGCAGGCCTGATATCATGTTTGCTACATGTATTTGTGCAAGATATCAAGCCAACCCTAAGATGTCTCACTTAATCACTGTAAAAAGGATTTTAAGGTACCTCAAAGGTGCTTCAACACTTGGTCTATGGTATCCAAAGAATCCTAACTTCAATCTGTATGCTTATACATATAGTGATTATGGTGGTTGCAACATGACTGCAAAGTCTACATCTGGGGGATGTCAATTCCTTGGTGGAAGGGTTGTCTCATGGCAATGCAAGAAACAATCCTGTGTGTCTGCATCAACTGCTGAGGCTGAATACATTGTTGCTGCAAGTCGCTGTGCTCAAGTGCTTTGGATTCAAAATCAGATGCTGGACTATGGATTTAACCAAAGAGACTCCTATCCACATAGACAACAATAGTGATATCTCTATCACTGAGAACCCTGTGCAGCACTCAAGGACCAAACACATCAACATCAGGTATCATTTAATAAGAGATAACTATGAAAAGGGATTAATTAAACTAGTCAAAGTTCATACAGATGAACAATATGCTGATTTGTTTACAAAAGCTTTTGATGAACAGAGATTTAAATATCTGATATCAGCTATTGGGATGATTAACTTTGAGTAGACTTTTTCTTAAAACTAATTCTAATTATTTCTTCTTAAAATATGTGTGTCCTAAGTTGTCTAGTTCATCACTTTCATAAGCTCATGTTTTCTTTGGATGTAAAATTCTTTTTGAAGACTTTCTTAGATTCTTGAAAATTTTCCGATACTTCGGAAGATAAAATTTTATCTTCGGAAGAAAATCATGTCTTCAAAATAAATAACTGTCTAAGAGATTTTACCTTCGGAAGAAGTCTAAACCCATCTTCCGAAGCTTAAATTCTTATCTCAGACACTTATTTGTTTTTAAGGACTTTTTTCTTCCGAAGCAAAATTAACTCTCGGAAGCTTTGTTGTTCTTTATACAAAGCATTCAAGGGTTTATTTCTCTTCCGAAGCATAAATTTTCAAGACTCTCAGAAAATCTTCCGAAGCCATTTTAGCTTCGGAAGCTTTTTCATTAAAACTTCCGAAGACAATTTACCTTCGGAAGCTTTTCGAATTCCAAGAAAACTACTTTTTGAGCAAAAGTAAACTACTTTTTCAGAGGTGGGACCGATTTCCGGATTTCAAAGTTTATCCTCTTTCATTAACTTTGGTTCAAATCCCTTTTCACATAAATACCCAACGGTTCCCCCTCTTTCTCACTATCTTCCTCAATTGCACTATTCCTCAAACCTAATTCTCTAAACCGCCTTTGCTTTCTACCTTTCTTCACCCTTAAGCTTCTGAAATGGCCAATCTTAACCGCAGAAACAACCCAGATTTCTCCATGCAACTTCACAGGCAACATAATCAAGTTGCTCTGTTAAGCTCTGAGAAAGATGCAAGTTTCTCAGAGATTTGCCAATTCTTGACTCTGTCAAACTATTTCACCTCCCTGACCATTGATCCTACTCTATATGAGGATCACTTGCTTGAATTCTGGAAGACCTGCCAAGAGGTCATTATGGATGGGGAGAAGGCACTCTCTGCCACAGTGCAAGGGAGGACAATCTTCATCACTCCGGCCATCATTAATCAACATCTGCAGCTGGATGATGAAGAAGGTGAGGTGTCCTTCCTAAAAGAAGCTGTTAATCATTCTTTTGAGCAGATGGGCTATGAGGGAGATTTCTCTGTAAAGACCTTTAGGAAAGGGAAGGTCTCATCCCAATGGAAATTCCTGCTCCATGTGGTTATCCACAACTTGTCAAACAAGCATGGTGGATGGGACCAGATTCCTGAGGATCTCTCCTTTATAGTTCATGGAATGGTTCAGGGGGTCAAGTTCAGGTATTCACAATTTGTCTATACTAATTTACTTGCAAACTTAGACTCCTTAGAGTATTACATGTTTCCTAGATATGTTCAACACATTCTCAACTGTGAACTGGGCTCACAGTTGAGGGAAACAGGTAATATTCTTAAATTGGGACAGATGAAGCCGGCATCTTTAAAATAATGAAGAAGCCAACTGTAGGCTTCTTTGGGGTAGAAACAGCCCTAGTCCCAAAAATGTTAGAGCTCATTGCTCAAGGTGACAACCTAGCAACACAAGCTAGTGTTGAACCCACACCTTCTTTTTCCTTACCTATAAAAAGACCACAAATCACCCTCACCTACCAAAGAAAATCCAAACGAACCCCTGCTTAGGCTATTGAGTCTGTGCAGGTCCCCATACACTCAACCTTACAGGAGGAAGTGGACACTAGAGCTCCCACTTCCCCTGAGGAACAAACCACTCCCATTTCTTCACCTATCAGGGCTGAGGTTCCTCATGCTCACCCTGATGAGCTCACAAGCCCAACATCCTTAAGCCTTCACTCTGAGTCTCAACACTCAAGTGAACAACCTTCAGGGGACAGTTACCATCCCCAGCCTTTAGATCTCAACCAACCAATTCCCAACCTATCCTTCTATACTGATGAAGACTTAGGATTCAGTGAGTACCATGAGTCTCTCTTCTCCTCCCCTACTCAAAGAGAGATGAGTACCTCTGACTCTCCTCAGTCTATCCCACATCAGTCACCTATTACTGAGGTGGACACTTCTGAACATGTTCAGGATGTCCATATGGAAGAGGCTCTCACTTTTGAAAGTGATTACATCATTAAGACCTCAACCATGGCAACTCAGCCCACTGGCATCTCAACTGAGATTGCTAGTGAGCAGAGGAAAACCAGCAGCCAAGAACCTCAAGCTGGTGGTGAGAGAGAGGACTTTGGTCCAATCATCTCATCCCCCAATGATTCTTCTGATGAAGAAGAGGGGAATTTGAGACTAAAGGTGCAGAAATTGTCAAAAACATGCACCTATTTAGTCTCTAAGGTTAGTCACCTTGAATCTCAGGTGACTACCTTACAAAACAGGTTCAATGATCAGCAACTTCAGATTTCATATCTAAAGGAAAAACTAGCTGGGAGACCTTTAAGGAGATCTCAACTAGGAACACAAGAACCTCTGGAAGTGATTGACTTATCCTCCAGCTCACCTATGCAAGTGGGTGATGCTACCAAAAAGGGGGAGAAAGTTATTGCAGCCACAGAACCTAGGGGTTCTTCACAGAGAATGGACATAGAGGACTCACCATCCTCACTTGCTGTTGTGCATTCTCAGGAACTTCCTCAAGTTCACATTAATGTGGACTCTATAGACTCAATCATCAGAAGTCTTTTTGAGGAAGGTATACCAAGGGCTGTCTCATCTCCACCACAAGGAACTTCAAACTACATCATAAGGTGGAGGTATGATGCTGACAGAAGAGCCCTTATTCTTCACAGAGTTCAAGGGCAACAAGAAGTGTTTGATTTTCAAAACCTGAACTTCTATGAAAGATTGGATCTAGTCAACATGCCACTTGTCAATCCAAGCAATTCAAGACAAGCTGACAGATTGGCTCAAAGAATCCAAGATAGGATACTTGCAGAGTTCACTCTAAGAAGGAGACTTAGGCAATCAGGCAATGTCATCGGTCAACTGGATGTTGAGGTGGACCCTAAGATTAGTTTCATAGGGGAAACCTTGACTGAAGGCCCAGTGGCAGAACCTGAGACCCCTGTCTCATCATCAACAACTGCTCCAGAGGTTCAAACTCCTTCTGAGACACCTGCTGGTGAAGGTGTTTCTCAGCCTCTCTCTGGCCAGAGCATGAAAGCTACACCAAGCAATGAAGGCCAAGCCTCTATCCACCCTGAGTCCCAAAGGTCTGTGGGTGACAAAGGGAAAAGGATAATGACTCCTGAGGAAATTGAGGAGGAAGAGAGAGAGAGAGGAAAAGGAAGCTAAGGGGAGAAAGTTCCTCTGGGTCATCAAGCTTTATGCAAGCTGCAATCAGGGCTGCCCCCAGACCAACTCAAGATGATGAGTTAAGGGCAGTCAAGATTACTTATTTACAGACCAGGAACTATGATATTGATGAAATCATCTCCCTCCCCTTAGAAGAATTGAATGAACTGGCTGACATGAAAGTGTCAAGAGAGATGAAGGAGAAAGAGGATGCAAGGCTACTTCTCCAATTCAAAGAGGAGAAGAGACAGAAAAGACTCTACAAGCATGCTCCCACTCTCTCTCCAGTTCAAGAAAGTCCTGCACAAGAAGATGTGGCTCCACAAGAACCTTAAGTAGATAAAGAAGAAGATAGGATCAAGATGATCAACTACCTGAGTGCCACATGCTTCTATCAGGCAGATGCACTTCTTCCCCTGTCCTATGACTTCATTGAGTTTGAGTACCTAAAGCAACTTGAGCTTGAGCTAGTTAAAGAAAGAAAGACAACCAAAAGGAAGCTAAGGGAAGAAGCTGCAAAGTCAAGAGCCATCATTCAAAAGAGTGTAAAGAAGTCTGCTGACAGACAAAGGATGATGAGCTTCTTGAAGCTATATGGATTCTCCGGAAGGAGACTTGGCCCTATGTCTCTATCCACAATGGATGAGCATATAAGGGTGATCAAGCAGAAGATTAAGAGTGGTGAACTGATTGACTTGCACTCTCTTCCAAGTCAAGTCCCACCTCAAGTGGAGGTTAAGTTTAAACAACCTGAGACACCTCAACCAGGACCTCCAGCTGAGCCTCAACAAGCTTCATCTTCTAATCCAAGGCAGGGTCAAACTCCCTCTCCTTCTGAACCTGTGAGGGAGGAACACCCAACTGAGAAAGACAATGATGATCAACAAGGTGTTGCAGACCAGTCTTCTCAGTTAAAGTCATCTAAGAGGAAGAAGAGAATGGCTTCTAAACCAAAGACAAAGAAGAAGAAGCCTAAGTCATCTACCTCTACACCTCAGGATGAGTCAGATCAACCTGAGGAAGTGCATGATGAGGCAGCCCAATCAACTCCAATGCAAGTGGCTCCTCTAACAACTGAGACACCCATCTTGTCCTGAACTTATTCTACCAATCCAGAAAGATGGCATGTAATCAGAGATCAAGGTGTTCAGAATGTCTACTCCTGGCAAGACATAATCAACTTACCTCTGCATGATCTCTTTGAGATGAGAAGATACTATGAAAGTCTTGATGATTCTGACCATCTAATGAAGAAAGGAATGGTCATGATTGTACTAAAGACCACCAACATCTGAAGATCTTCTAAGTGTTTTGGTAGCATCAGCCTAGGGGGAGTTTGTAAGGATTCCTTAAGTCTGATGCAACCCAAAACATCCAATGTGTCTTTGCAACATGCAGTAAGTACTGAAGTAAAGAATGCTTCGGAAGTTTTACACAATGCACTAGAAAATACTCTAAGTGTAAAATCTTCCGAAGCCAAGACCAATATCTTCCGAAGCCAAACATGAAGTCTTCCGAAGCCTCAGAGACAAAGTCTTCCGAAGCTTCAACCTATGAAGACAGATTTCTTCCGAAGACTTTTAGTATACATGCTTTATCTGATATACTGTTCCATAAAGCACCTTTCCGCTGCATCTCTGTAAAGTCACCAACTTACATGAGTTGGTGAAAAGGTTCATGCTTTTGGTAACTGTACATTGAGGTCTTGAGTCTGTAACTTTCTACTTTATGTACTTTATCCTTTTTGTAATGTATAAGGATGTGAGCTATGGCATGTCATAGTCACAAGGTCAAAAGGCAGATATGCCTTTTGATCCTACAATTGATTTTGTTAGTGTCTAGTCAATTGTATCCAGCTGGCTTTCAAAGTATAGCCGGCTGTAGGTTGTAGTATAAGTATTCCAAGTTCTTGTATCTTTCTTCATGCTTTGTAACACTTGTAAAAGAACTTGAGAAAGCAATATACTGCCTCCTTGAAACCCAACTCTCTTGTTCTGTCTCTTTACTTTACTTGTGTTCTTTGTATCAACTTGGTTCATCTAGTTCACTGTTTGATAAAAGTTTAGTTGTTCTCTTCATTGTGTTGTTGTGTTGTAATTTGTTCAAGCCCTTAAACGGTCCTGCAATTATTATATAAACTATTAACCTTCTAACAATAAATGAACATAAGCAACCCATAAATTTCATGTATAGCAATAAAGGCCCTTACAAGAATTAACAAAGCTAACTTTAGATTAACCCAAAATTACAAGATGTTACAGTATCTTCTCATGTCATAGAGATCATGCAGAGGAAGATCAAACATGTCTTGCTAGAAATAGACATCTTAACCTCCTTAATCTCTGATGACATACCATCTGTCTAGAGTTGGATCTCCCAGCTGCAAGAGGCTCTACATGAGTTGGACTTGGTTGAGCAGCCTCTTCTTGAGCTACCTCGGGATGCTCTGACTCATCATGAGGTGTAGCGGTAGATACCTTGGACTTATTATTCTTCTTAGTGTTCCTCTTCATGGCCATCCTTTTCTTCCTCTTTACAGACGTTAACTGAGAAGACTGGCCTTTAGCACTAGGTTGTTCTTGTGTGTCTTTCTCAGTTGGGTCCTCTTCCCAGGTTCAAAAAGAGAGGGATCAGGATCCTGTTGTGGATCAGAAGATTAAGTTGGTTGTGGTCCAGCACTAGGTCCAGGTTGTGTTGTTTCAGGGGGTTCAACCTTGACCTTAACTTCAGATGGAGATTGACATGGTGGAGAATGCAAGTCAACAAGCTCACCTTTCTTAATTGTAACACCCGGATATTTCATATTTTGAAGCCGGCGAAGAAAGAAAAGAAAATAAAGTCCAAAGTCGAGGGACCAAACTCGCCAACAAAGAAAAGTTGGGAAATGTGGTGATATTTGTAGGGAGAGGGCAGCCCACTCTCCCCACAAACCACAAATTTTCAGATTTCAAGAGAGGGAAGAGAGAAAAGAGGAGAAAAAGAGAAAAAGAGGCGTTTTGGGTGATTCGGGTGTCCAAATTCGTCGAGTAGCAAGCCAAATCGAAGCCCTTGACGTTGTGCTCGATTGTGTGAGTTCTAGGACCCCACTTTTACTTGTTTTCAACTTATTTTGGGGCTGGAAAATGTTCAAAACCCGTTTTTGTATGTGTGTGTGTTTGACCCATTTGGGTGTGATATGTAATATGCGTTTAGAGTATGATTCCGGGCTTGTGTGTGCTTGTATGGTGATATGGTATGCATTCCGAAGGTCCAGAAGGGTTAATTTAGGCTTAGAATGGGTTTGGATGAGCTTGGAGGCCGAAAATGGCAGATTGGGTTCGGGATGAACTCCATTCTGCATCAGCTAGGGCTAGGCGACCGAATGGAGGCCATACGGCCGAATGAGAGGCGATTGAGGGTCATTCGCACGATTGGGATTCATTCGCACGATTGAGGGTTCAATCGCACGACTAAGGCTTCAGTCGCACGACTGGGAGTCCAGTCGCATGGGGATTGCACGACTGAGGGTTCAGTCGCATAGATACTCAGTCTCATAAGTCCATTCGCATGAGGTCAGTCGCATAGGTGCCCATTCGCAGTAGTCCCATTCGCACAAGGTCCATACGCACGATTGAATGTTCATTCGCATAAATGATCATCCGCATGAGTCCAGTCGCATGATGTTCAGTCGCATGGAGGCCATGCGACTGAAGGGTGTCCATACGCCCGAATAGGGCTGTTGCACTCGAAGGAATGAGTAGTTTGACTTCTGGCCTTCGGGAGAAGGTGCAGATGTAAGTTTTGATGTAAAGTAACCCGTAAGAGCATGTAAGAGGACGGTTATGGCCTTAGTGAGCATGTAGGGCATGATGATGATGATGATGTTGCATGTTTATGCATGTTATGTATGTATGATGTTGCCCTGTATGATGATGATGAATGTGTATGATATGTTCCTTATTATGATGTATGCTTATCTTTCTTGTGGCTTTACATGTCATGTTAATGAATGATGAAGTATTTTGTAATGTAAAGTGAAAGATAATGAAAGAGGAATCATTGAGGTTGCCTATGGGGTGAGCAACCTTGTCGTTGCAAAAGACTCGAGTAACGTGCTATCATGATGTTGCCTTGGGGTGAGCAACTATGTTGTTGCAAAAGACTCGGATTGCTTGCTATCATTAATATGGGCAATGAGGTGAGCAACCCTAGGGGTGCAAAAGACTCGGATAGCGTGCAATCATTGAGATTGCTATTGAGGTGAGCGACTATGTTGTCGCAAAAGACTCGGAAGAATGAATGAATGAAAGGAACGAAAGATAATGAATGTGATGAAAGATAATAATGACATTATCTGCGTATACGTATGTTGAATGATCGCATGATAAAGGAATAGTTTTTAATGAAAGTAAAGTATGTTTATTTATATAAAACTAGAACTCACTCAGCAACGCTTACTTTTGTACGTTTTCTAGTTGGCTGGTAAATGATTGCTGAGGATGGCACGGCAAGGCTACTCGGCTCTTTTGGGATGGCATCCATTTATAAAGCTTTTGTGATGTAATGCAAACATGTATTTTGTAACCGGATAATGATGTATTATTTGGCAAAAGTAATTATAATGAAACGTGATGTCATTTTTGAATGTTTCCGCTGCAATGTTTTCTTAATGCAAATGTAATTATATGTTTTATGTGCGATGAATGACCAACTGTAGGCGTCCAGGGAACGGGGCCTTACAAGTTGGTATCAGAGCCAAAGTTTAAGTGAAATGGGTAAATTTTCAAAATAAACCTTAACTTAAACTGAGAATGGGACGAAAAGGGAATGGGATGCCTAACTGAGTAGCTCCGTGCCATCAGGTATTTTCTTAAAGTTAACCGGTTTTATGTGCGCATGGTATGTGGTTATATGTTGTATGTAGATTTGAATACTGATGTAGTCAGGATAGGTAATACTTGGGGTATGAAGAGTAAAGTAAGTGGCTAATCACAACTGGCCACTGTAATTAGGGACTTACTATACTTGACATAAACTGAGTTGTTTCCTTGAATGACCGTGTTGGTGTTTGAATCTTTCAGTGTGATAGAGAATGGCTGGTGGTAGATCTTCTAGAGCTTTTAGGGTTGGAGGCCGTGGTGGCCCTGATGCTAAACCACGCCCTAAAAGAGGAAGGCCTAGAGCTGAGAAAGAGGTTCCTGCAGAACCTGAGACTCCTCATCCAGAAGCTGGGGATGAGAGTGCGAACTTGAGGGCCTCGGTAAAGGAGGCTGTTGTTGAGGAAGTACATCAGGTCATGCAGACAATCTTACCGTCTGTGGTGACCGAAGTCATCAAAGCTGTGAAAGATGGAGAAAGGAAGGAGAGAAACAGGGCCTCGGGGGAGCAACCGGAGCCTGAAACGATCTTCTCCGATAATGAGGAGGAAGAGGAAGAGGAGCCTGTGCGAGAGGTGACACGAGGCTGTAACTACGGGGTGTTTATGAGATGCAAGCCCCCTACTTTTGACGGTAATGGCAATGCTGCTACTGCTTACCGATGGGTGAGAGAAATGGAGGCTGTTCTCGACATCAGCGAGTGTCGGGAAGATCAAAAAGAAAAGTTTGCCACCCATTCCTTTGTGGACTCAGCACTATGCTGGTGGGACAACATTGTCCAAGCGGAGGGTAATCGGGCAATCGGGAGAATGAGGTGGCCTGAACTGAAGAAGATGGTGATCGAGGAGTTTTGTCCTCATCAGGAAATGGATAAGGTCGAAAGGGAGTTTCTGCAACTGGAGGCGGGAACCATGACACACCAACAGTACACCACGAAGTTCAACGAGATGGCACGTCTGGTGCCGGATCAAGTGACACCTCTGTCCCGAAAGATCAAGAGGTATATACAGGGTTTGCCGGCGGATATTCGCAGGCACATGATCGCTGCCCGGCCGAGCACGTTTAGGTCGGCGGTGGATTTAGCGGGAAGATTGTACGATGAGAGGACGGTGGTGGTGACTGATGGTGGCAGGAAGAGCGGTGGTGATCGAAACTGGCAGAGGAAGAGGTTTGGTCGGGGTGATGCCTCGACGGGTAATAAGAAGGCATGGGTGGATGATCGCCGTGTCGGCATGCCGGGTGCGGGATCGAGAAGGTGTGGTAAATGTGGACGGGAGCATAGTGGGGAGTGCAGGTTGGGGTCAAACTTGTGCTTCAAGTGTGGAAAGGTGGGGCACATGGCAAAGGACTGTCGTACGGTCCGGTGCTTTAACTGTGGTGAAGAGGGTCATGTGTTCAAGGATTGCAAGAGGCCGAGGGCTGAGAGCTCTGGGGCGAAGAAGACAGGAGGTGAAGGACCGAGGGCGAGCGCCAGGGCATTCACCATGACACAGGAAGAAGCTAGGACGGACACTGATGTTGTGTCCGGTACGTTTCTGGTGAACCAAACTTTAGCTTCTGTGTTATTTGATTCGGGTGCCAGTAAAAGTTTCATTTCTGCTGCTTTCTATGCTAAGCTTCCTGTTAGTAGTAGATGTGTTAATGTGCCATTCGATGTAGAAACTGCTATAGGTAAGTCTACCATGATTTCTGAGATGATAGAGAACTGTGATGTTGAACACGAGGGTCATAAGTTTCCTGTTAGACCGTTTGTGATGACCTTAGGTGGTTTTGATTTGGATCTTGGGATGGACTGGTTAGCGGACTTTGAGGCGAACATTGTGTGTCGCAAGAAGATGATTCGGTTGTTGGCGCCTGACGGTAGTTCAGTGACGGTGTATGGTGATCGGGTTACTACGATTCCGAAGGTGACCTCGATGGCGGTGGCGGGAAAGTGTATGAGGCGTGGATGTAGTGCCTACTTGGCCTATGTTAAGGATGTGGATACGCCAACACCACAACTAGCCGATGTACCGGTTGTGTGTGACTTTCCAGACGTGTTCCCGGAAGATTTATCAGGAGTGCCACCTGACAGAGAGATCGAGTTTCAGATTGATCTGATACTGGGTGCCCAACCTGTCGTCAAGGCACCGTATCGGTTGGCTCCGACCGAGATGAAAGAGTTGATGGAGCAGTTGCAAGAGTTGCTTGATAATGGGTTCATTAGACCGAGTATATCTCCTTGGGGTGCTCCGGTCCTGTTTGTAAAGAAGAAGGACGGTAGTATGAGGATGTGCATCGACTACCGCGAGCTGAACAAGTTGACAGTGAAGAACCGATACCCCTTACCGAGGATAGATGATTTGTTCGATCAACTTCAGGGTGCCAGTTGGTTTTCAAGGATAGATCTTCGATCTGGTTACCATCAGTTGAAGGTGAAGGAGCAGGATATTCCTAAAACAGCTTTTCGTACGCGCTATGGTCACTACGAGTTTCTTGTCATGTCTTTTGGCTTGACCAACGCGCCAGCTGCTTTTATGGATTTGATGAACCGTGTGTGTCGGCCTATGTTGGATAAATCAGTGATCGTGTTTATTGACGATATCCTGATTTACTCGAGGAGCGAAGCAGAGCATGCCGTCACATTCGGGAGGTTCTAGAGACGTTGAGAAGGGAGAAGTTGTATGCAAAATTCTCCAAGTGCGCGTTCTGGTTGCGCGAAGTTCAGTTCTTAGGTCACGTGGTGAATCCCGATGGGATAATGGTGGACCCGGCGAAAGTGGAGGCGGTTATGCAATGGAAGTCACCAAAGACGCCATCCGAGATTCGTAGTTTCTTGGGTTTGGCGGGCTACTATAGAAGATTCATCCAAGACTTCTACAAGATTGCTTCTCCACTAACTAACCCGAAAAGAGGTGAAGTTCGTATGGGGTTAAGGTCAAGAGAAGGCGTTTGAAGAATTGAAGGCGAGATTGACTCAAGCTACTGTTCTGTCATTACCCGATGGAAGTGAAGATCTGGTGGTTTATTCCGATGCTTCTTACTCGGGGTTGGGGTGTGTGTTAATGCAGAGAGGAAGGTTATAGCCTATGCATCCCGACAGTTGAAGGTTCATGAGGTCAATTATCCTACTCATGACTTGGAGCTGGCAGCCGTGGTCTTTGCATTAAAGATTTGGAGGCACTACCTCTACGGGACGAAGTGCACCATATTCACCGACCACAAGAGTCTAAAGTATTTCTTCGAGTAGAAGGATCTGAACATGAGGAAGAGACGGTGGTTGGAACTTATAAAGGATTATGATTGTGAGATCCACTACCATCCGGGCAAGGCCAACGTGGTGGCTGATGCCCTTAGCCGAAAAGAGAGGCCGAGCCGATTCGGGTGAAAGCCTATCAGTTGACCATGACCTCCGATGTTATGAAGCAGGTTAAAGAGTTTCAAGATGATGCATTGAAAGAAGATCATCTTAACTCCGAAAGAATGAGAGGTCTGGTTGGGGAATTGGGTGAAAACACACTCGGTGTTAGAACCCGGTTCGATCGTGTGTGGATTTCTCGTTTTGGGGATCTACAGGTGAAGATAATGGATGAAGCTCACAAGACTCAGTACTCCATTCATCCTGGTGCCACGAAGATGTACCATGATATGAAGAAAGATTATTGGTGGCCGGGTATGAAGCGCGATGTGGTGGAGTATGTGAGTAAGTGCCTTACTTGCTTGCAGGTGAAGGCCGAGCACCAGAAGCCGTACGGAAAGATACAACCTCTGGATATACCGGAATGGAAGTGGGAGCACATCACCATGGATTTCATTACAAAGCTGCCGCGTACCCCGAAAGGGTACGATGCCATATGGGTGATAGTTGATCGTTTGACGAAGAGTGCTCACTTCCTACCGATCCGCGAGACATATTCATCTGAGAGGTTGGCCGATCTGTTCATCAAGGAAATTGTAACTCGTCATGGTGTGCCGGTGTCTATTGTGTCGGATCGTGACACCCGGTTTACATCTAAATTTTGGAAGAAGTTCCATGACGCTATGGGGACGAGGTTACATATTAGCACAGCTTATCATCCCCAGACTGACGGTCAGTCAGAAAGGACCATTCAGACACTGGAAGACATGCTTCGGGCATGTGTGATTGATTTTGGTGGAAGTTGGGATGACCACCTACCCTTAGCCGAATTCTCATACAACAAAAGCTATCACGCCAGCATTGGCATGCCTCCATATTAGATGCTATACGGTAGGAGATGCAGAACACCCGTTTGTTGGGGTGATATTGGTCAAAAGGAATTGGGAAGCGTCGAGGTAATCGAAGCTACGACTGAGAAGCTTGAGAAGATTAAAGCCTTCATGAAGGCAGCCAAAGATAGACATAAGTCGTATGCTGACAAACGACGCAGGCCGATTGAGTTCCAGGTGGGTGACCGGGTTATGTTGAAGGTCTCACCTTGGAAGGGTATCATTCACTTCCGAAAGCTGGGCAAGTTGAGCCCAAGGTATATAGGCCCTTTTCGAATCATTGCTCGAGTAGGAGAGGTGGCCTATAGACTGGAGTTACCAGATGAGTTAAGTGGAATTCACCCGACATTCCATGTATCTCATCTAAGGAAGTGCTTAGCTGATGAAGATATGATTGTTCCACTGGAAGATATCGAGGTAGACGAACGGCTCAATTATGTGGAGCAACCAATGGCAATCATCGACCGAAAGGAGAAAAGGTTGAGGAATAAAGTGGTTCCTCTTGTGCGTGTACAGTGGAAGCACAGGAAGGGATCCGAGTAAACGTGGGAGACTGAGGAAGAAATGAGGTAGCATTATCCACGTTTGTTCGAGGAATAACAGGTTTCGGGGACGAAACCTATTTAAGGGGGGTGGACTTGTAACACCCGGATATTTCATATTTTGAAGCCGGCGAAGAAAGAAAAGAAAATAAAGTCCAAAGTCGAGAGACCAAACTCGCCAACGAAAAAAAGTTGGGAAATGTGGTGATATTTGTAGGGAGAGGGCAGCCCACTCTCCCCACACACCACAAATTTTCAGATTTCAAGAGAGGGAAGAGAGAAAAGAGGAGAAAAAGAGAAAAAGAGGCGTTTTGGGTGATTCGGGTGTCCAAATTCGTCGAGTAGCAAGCCAAATCGAAGCCCTTGACATTGTGCTCGATTGTGTGAGTTCTAGGACCCCACTTTTACTTGTCTTAAACTGATTTTGGGGCTGGAAAATGTTCAAAACCCGTTTTTGTATGTGTGTGTGTTTAACCCATTTGGGTGTGATGTGTATGATGCGTTTAGAGTATGATTCCGGGCTTGTGTGTGCTTGTATGGTGATATGGTATGCATTCCTAAGGTCCAGGAGGGTTAATTTAGGCTTAGAATGGGTTTGGATGAGCTTGGAGGCCGAAAATGGTAGATTGGGTTCGGGATGAACTCCATTCTGCATCAGCTAGGGCTAGGCGACCGAATGGAGGCCATACGGCCGAATGAGAGGCGATTGAGGGTCATTCGCACGATTGGGATTCATTCGCACGATTGAGGGTTCAATCGCACGACTAAGGCTTCAGTCGCGACTGGGAGTCTAGTCGCATGGGGATTGCACGACTGAGGGTTCAGTCGCATAGATGCTCAGTCGCATGAGTCCATTCGCATGAGGTCAGTCGCATAGGTGCCCATTCGCAGTAGTCCCATTCGCACAAGGTCCATACGCACGATTGAATGTTCATTCGCATGGGGGCCATGCGACTGCAGGGTGTCCATATGCCCGAATAGGGTGGTTGCACTTGAAGGAATGAGTAGTTTGACTTTTGGCCTTCGGGAGAAGGTGCAGATGTAAGTTTTGATGTAAAGTAACCCGTAAGAGCATGTAAGAGGACGGTTATGGCCTTAGTGAGCATGTAGGGCATGATGATGATGATGATGTTGCATGTTTATGCATGTTATGTATGTATGATGTTGCCCTGTATGATGATGATGAATGTGTATGATATGTTCCTTATTATGATGTATGCTTATCTTTCTTGTGGCTTTACATGTCATGTTAATGAATGAATGAAGTATTATGTAATGTAAAGTGAAAGATAATGAAAGAGGAACATGAAGTAAGAATGCATGCATTAATGAAAGATGAATGAACGAAAGAAAGGCTTGCAAGCATATATATGGGGTGAGCGACTTTGTGTTGCAAAAGACTCGGATGAAGTGCAATCATTGAGGTTGCCTATGGGGTGAGCAACCTTGTCGTTGCAAAAGACTCGAGTAACGTGCTATCGTGATGTTGCCTTGGGGTGAGCAACTATGTTGTTGCAAAAGACTCGGATTGCTTGCTATCATTAATATGGGCAATAAGGTGAGCAACCCTAGGGGTGCAAAAGACTCAGATAGGGTTCAATCATGGAGATTGCTATTGTGGTGAGCGACTATGTTGTCGCAAAAGACTCGGAAGAATGAATGAATGAAAGGAACGAAAGATAATGAATGTGATGAAAGATAATAATGACATTATCTACGTATATGTATGTTGAATGATCGCATGATAAAGGAATAGTTTTTAATGAAAGTAAAGTATGTTTATTTATATAAAACTAGAACTCACTCAGCAACGCTGACTTTTATACGTTTTCCAGTTGGCAGGTAAATGACTGCTGAGGATGGCACGGCAAGGCTACTCGGCTCTTTTGGGATGGCATCCATTTATAAAGCTTTTGTGATGTAATGCAAACATGTATTTTGTAACCGGATAATGATGTATTATTTGGCAAAAGTAATTATAATGAAACGGGATGTCATTTTTGAATGTTTCCGCTGCAATGTTTTCTTAATGCAAATGTAATTATATGTTTTATGTGCGATGAATGACCAACTGTAGGCGTCCTGGGAACGGGGCCTTACATTAATCTTCTGCTTGATCATCATAATGTGCTCATCCATGGTGGATAGAGACATTGGACCAAGTCTCCTTCCAAAGAATCCTTACAACTTCAAGAAGCTTATTATCCTTTGCGTATCAGCAGACTTCTATTGACTCTTTTGGGTGATGGCTCTTGACTTTGTAGCATCTTCCATCATCTTCCTCTTAGAAGCCTTTTGTTCTTTCATCACTTGTTGCTCAAGCTGCTTGAGGTACACAAATTCTATGTATTCATATGATAAAGGAAGAAGTGCAGAGGCCTGATATAGGTCTGTGGCACTCAGGTAGCTAATCATGTTTTGTCTGTCTGCTTCCTTGTCTACCCGAGGTTGTTGTTTAGTTGCCACAGCCTCTGTCTCAGGGCTTTCTTGAACTGGGGAGAGGGTAGGAGCGTGTTTGTAGAGTCTTTTCTTCCTTCTTTCTTCCTTGATCTTGAGGAGCAATTCTGCATCCTCTGCCTCCTTCCTCGCCTTTGACAACTCAGTATCAACCAGTTCATTAAGCTCTTCTAAGGAAAGAGAGATGAGTTCATCAATGTTATAGTTCCTGGTCCCCAAGTAGTTTAGTCTGGTTTCCCTCAACTCATCATCTTGAGTGTTTGGCATGGGGGATGCCCTGATTGCAGCTTCCATGAAGTATGGGGACACACTTGAACTCTCTCCCCTTAGCTTCCTCTTCCTCTCTCTCTCCTCCTCCTCAATCTCCTCAAGAGTCAGTTTCCTTTTCCTTTTGTCACTCATAGTCCTTGGTGACTCAGGGTGGAGAGAGCTTTGGCCTTCATTGCTTGGTTCAGCACTTAAGCTCTGGCCAGAGAGATGTTGTGAAGCACCTTCACCAACTTGTGCCTCACTGAGAGTATAGGATGTTGAAGTAGTTCATGTAACAAGGTTCACAAGGTCTATCATTAGGCCTTCAGTCAAGGTTTCCCCTTCAAAGCTAATCTTAGGGTCTACCTCAACATCTAGTTGACCAATGACATTGCCTATTAGCCTTTGTCTTCTTCTATGTCTGAACTCTTTAACAATCCTGTCTTGAGTCCTCTCAGCCAGTCTGTCAGCTTGCCTGTTTTGACGAGGATTGGTAAGTGACATGTGGACTAGAGGAAGACTATCATAGTACTTTAGGGTCTGAAAATTGAAGACCTTTTGCTGCCCCTGAAGTCTATGCAGTATCAGGGCTCTCCTGTCAGCATCATACCTCCACCCTAGTATTTCATTCTCAGCATCATAGGGTGGGGTAGACATAGCACTTAGGATACCCTCCTCAAACAAACTTTGTATGAGTAAGTCCATATCAATTTGGACTTGAGGAGGTTGCTGAGTACGGACAATTACAAATGATGGTGGTGAATCCTCAATGTCCATACTCTGAGAAGAACTCCCAGGTTCTGTGATGACTAGCTGTAGGATATAGTATAAAGTATCTCAGGTTCTTGTATTTATCTTTATGCTTTGTAATACTTGTAATAGAACTTGAGAGCAATATAGAGCATTCTTGAAAACCATACTTATCCTGTTCTTATTCTTTGTTCTATCTCATCATTTTCTTGTGTTCTTAGTATCATTTACTCAAACCCGGTTTCCTATTTGATCTGTTAAGTGTTCTAACACTCTCCTCATTGTGAGACTGATTGTATTGACCCCCTTCTGTGGTCCTGCAGGGTCGATGGCGACTATGTTAACCTAGAAGGTGGTTGTGATGTGGTACAACGATGGTGTTGGTTTCAGTCGTGGTTGTTAATTATTTGTTGGGTGGTGGTTTCACTAAAATTGAATGGTGATGGTTGTAGGCGGTAACGAGAGTGATAATGTTGGTTGATTGTGATTGTTGTTGATATTAATGGTAAGGAAGGTCGCTATGGTGTTGATGGTTGGATAAAAGATTGGGCTAAGGTAACTCGAGGTCACGATGGTACAACAATGGTGATGGTGGTACAACTACGGTGATGGTGTTGGTTGTGGTCTGGGCATGTTGTTTAGAGAATTTAGGTGATGTTGGATGCGAGTAGAAGGCTAGTCAAAAGGTCAAAGTTGGGTCAGCCCTGGTCATAATGTTCCATGGTCTGTTGACGGTGAGAAAGAGAGGACTGAGGGGAGCACAAGTCGATTATGAGTGGGCTATGAAATCCATACCCTACACAAGTTCTAAAATAATGCAGCATATGGCACACTCAAAATAATCATATAATAATCAAATATAGATTAATAACTTATTATTTTATTATTTTCAAACCATTTTTATAATAATTAAGCTTTAAAAGCCGAAAATGCACGAAAACACGTAAATGGTAGAAAATATGCAATTTTTACATCTAAGCTTAACATTTGGTCAAATGATCACATAATATATAATTTCACACCAAAAATAATTGTTTGAAAGAAATTTTGATAAATCACCAACGTTGGGGGACAGACTCGTTTATGATCAAACAATTCTCCAAATTACCGTTACGCAAAGGTTCGTGAATGTTCCTGCAATAACTTACGCATTTAAATAAACAATATTAAATACATGCATCTATGATCCGAAAATAATATTTGTAATAATCAAAAGATGAACTGAAAATGTCGGGTGTTACATATCCTGAGCCTTAATTGAATTGCATCTCTTTCCAACCCTCAACATACTTTGCCCGCCTCGTTTCTTTATTCAAACAACAAAGTACTATTACCGAGATTTTAAATAATTATATTGTATATTTTGATAATACTGAAATTTTACTAAAGTACTATTATCAAGATTTTAAGTAATTGTTATTACATATTTGGGTAATACGAAAATTTTACCTCCTGGTGTCACCACTAACTCTCATAATAACTTCCATAAAGTTGTTTTGCTCTAATTGCTTTGTTTTTCTAAGAGAGATTCTAGTATGTGGGAGTTAAGAAGAACTATTCAATGACTCAATCCATGCATTTGGTTCCATGCTTAGTGGGGGATTTCTCTTTCTGTTATCTGGATCTTCATAACCTTCAAAATAATTAAATGTTTTTTATTAGTTTTGTAATTCAATTTTTATGACAGTTTGTACAATGTGTCTAGATCCCTTTTTACTTCTTCTTAATGGCTCAATGTTTTAAAAAATTTATAGATAAAAAATGTTAAGTATTAAATTGTACGCTTAATTACATGAAGTGTGTTAAGTATAGACATTTTACGCATGTGGGGAACATCCTACCATAGTGCAAATATTTATATAAAATATTTCCTAAACTTTTATTTGTTGAAACTACTGGAAGCACGTGAATCAAAACACGTGAATATCTTGGATTGAGAACATCTGAACATAGAAGGTATGATCATGAACTCAAACAAACAAAGTAAGCCTCGCAAATGTGTAAACCGAAAGTACAAGTCCTAATAAAGCCCATTAAAATGATTCAGGGTTCATTTGTCGCTAAATCTAGTAAAGGTAGGCTTAAACGATAGCTTGCCAAGCTTAACAAGTCGTAAGTGAATTGTTGCGATCTTACAAACGAAAGTTCAAATTGATGAACGATTAACGCGAGAGAAGCCGGTTTTATAAAAATCATGACACGTTGAATGTTGTATCAATGTAATTTTTTTAATTGATATTCACTAGGAAATCTTATCCAAAAGACTAACCCAGAATTTCAAATACAAAAACCACGTCAAACATGCATGTGTGAGTATAATTAGTTTAAATGATCCTGATGCATGGATAAATGTATAAAGTATTATTAAATACTTAAAGAAATATACTATTATTATTGAAATATTAATATTTATATTTGATCTCATTAACACCCAATGTGTAACTCTCATGACATAAGTATTTTGTACATATTTATTACAGTTATTTAAATTATCGTTTATCCTTATAAAGATTCAAAACACTTAGGCGGTTCAGTTGTTTTCTCATTGACGGTGGGATGATGGTTAGGATCTAGTGGTGGCAACGAAAGGTGGAGGGCGGATATAGAGATAGCGGTGATGGTGGTACAACTACGATAATGATGTTGGTTGTGGTCTGGGCATGTTGTTTGGAGAATTTGAGTGATGTTGGATGCAAGTAAAAGGTCCAAACTATCAAAGCTAGGTCAACCCTGGTCATAGTGATCCATGATCTATCAAGAAAGAGAAAGAGATGACACAAAGGGAGCACAAGTCGATTATGAGCGAGAAACAACATATGAGTTATTCAATCCATACCCTAGACCAGTTCTAAAATGATGCAGCATATGGCACACTCAAAATAATCACATAATAATCAAATAAACATTATTAACATGGAATAATATTTATTTTATTATTTTAAAACTATTTTTATAATAGTTATAAAAGTTCTACAAGATATTGTGTATCAACACGTGGTTGACACGAAAGTGATGACGAGGAATTATGTAGAGACACGTGGCTGATAACTAAGGATTAGATATGACTTGTGATCACAGTACGAGTTGCATCGCCTTAACGATGCGGGATTTATCTTAGATAGAGGTTCAAGACTGACGTTTTGCTAACACATGTCACCTATGCACTATGTGAAGACGATGTGGCTCGAATCGTTCCTTTGATGTAGAGCTCATCAACCCCTAGGATCCAGTTATGAAAGGAACCCTCAGGTATGCTTATTTCTACATCCTAAGTTTGAATCTCTCTTTTCATAAATCTAACCTTATACCTCACTTTAGATCCATCTTAGGTTATTCCCAAGGTACTACACGAACAAACAACGCCAAAAATGAAGTCCCGAAGTTGTATAACAAAAGAATCTGAGCTTAAGTCGAAGTGTTGTTTGCTTAGGAACTACCTACTTGACTCTAGGATACTAATTGTGAAAATTACATGCATGAAATAATGACTCTTTAAACTATGACCCGCATTCTGTGATGAACACATTTAGACCAGAAATATATATATATATATATATATATACATATATATATATATATGTATATATATATATATATATATATATACACACGCACGCACGCACGCGCACACACACACACATACACACACACACACACACACACACACATATATATATATATATATATATATATATATATATATATATATATATATATATATATATATATAGTTTGGCCAAGTTCATATCTTCGAAATGGGTAAAAATCCCATACCAGGACTGGTCAAGGTCTCAGTATAGATTCAAGAGGTGCACGTTGGAAAAAAGACTTTCCGAGCCATAGTTAGAGCAAATATGGAGGGTGAACTCCTAAGGTCAACTGCTAATTGTATAGTTTGTCTATAAAAAATATGATTTGAGATTCTAAATAACATGCAATCATGAAATATTTTAGAGTCAATTACATGAATTTATCAACTTTCACAGATAAACGATTTTAAAATTTCTTTTCGGTAAACATGTATGATATATGTTAGTCAGGGCCAAAATGATTATGAGTTCTTAGGCGTAGATAATACTAATGACTGTACATATAGGCCAAGTGAATGTCAAAAAGATTACGACACTCTAGTCAATTAAATTCGTAGTGACTGTATAATTATAAACTTGTGAATTAAATGGTTTAGTCCTTTTATGAAATATATAAAATGTCAAAAGTTTGTTGTAACACTAATGTTCCACGTTTTACGAGAAATGTAATTTTAATATATTTCGCTACGTAAATTATTTGAAGATGAAATAAACGATCGAAACCAATAGGTCACACAACCCAAGAATGTTGAACGTCGAGGTGTGATGTTAAACTCAAGTTGATGCTCAAAGAACAAGCTAGAAAACAGATTTAGAATACCATGATATTTCATTTTAATTTTCGGATGCAAGAGGGAACTTTCATGGGCCTTCATTTGATGAAATTGAAGGCTATGTAGAACGGTTAAAGAGGCTTGGATCTCCTCTTAAGCATGCATAAGCTATCATCGTGATACTAGGGTCACTTCCTAAGACTTTTAGCCATTTCGGAAGGAATTACAACATGAATGTTTTTAAGAATTTTATCTTAGAATTACATAGATTGCTAAGAATTCTGAGAAAAACATCTACACCATCCCCTAATGGTCGATCCTCATGATAAGGGAGGGTCAAATTAAGAAGCCAAATCATTAAGGCAAAGGAAAGAGCAGGGGCAAGAGGTCATGGGTGACTACCAAGGTAGAGGAAAGCCCATTGTCATGTTTAAGAATCCGTAACCAATAAAACGGTCAAGACGCCAACAAATCCTTCAATTAACGCCAAATGCTTCCATTGTGGGGATCCAAATCATTGGAGAAGAGATTGCCCCAAGTTATCCGACAAACTGAAGAACAAGCTAATGGGGATGGGTCTTCAAGTATCTTTACTATAGGGATATATGCTCTCTAATAATAATGGGTATTTGGCACTCACATTTACAATCTACGTTATTACAATAAAGCAATACACATTATAAGACAATACATAGAAATATAACCTATTTATACTTGTTATAAGCTATTACAATCAAATATTACATATCAATAAAATTTTATAACCATCTTATTTACAAGCATATATGATCACTTCACCTTAAGTACACAGATTGTAGAAGAGACGATTGAGAGAAATAGAGTAAGAAAAGTTAGAGAGCAAGGATGTGGGCATGTTTGTAGATAGTGTGGTTAGAGCGAGCTAAAGTGATACAAGGGACATTTGTGGTTGACATTTGCGGTTGTTGCAAATAGAGAGAAGTAGAAGATCAAGTGATGAGAAAAAGAGAAGTTCATTAGGTTAAGTACCGGTGGCGGAAGAATTTTAGGGTTCCTAATCGTTGTGAGGCATAGCGACGACAATTTTGTTGATGCATATTGACTTCATTTGACCATGAACATTGACAAAGATTGGCGACGGAAATATCAAAAGAAGATTAGAGCGTCGTTCAATACAAATTATTTAATTATTATTTTTTAAAATTCAAACGACAGACTGAGGAATAGTTTTAATTAAACAACTGTTTAACTAATTTCACAACCTTAGTGTGACCCAATTTTTGACGGTAAAACATAGCATCTTTTGCCATCTTTATATCAAATTCTATCCTAGGATGGTCACAAATTAATATAGGTTTATTTCATCTTAACAATCGCTAGTAATAATGGCTTCTTGTAGACTTTCAAGAAATCTACGAGAATTATTTGAACATTGTTTTCGAATAAAGGAGCATATTTCAAAATATGTTTGCTACGGTGGAATGTTCAAGATCGGCATTAAAATGGCGATAGTATCATACAAATGTTGGTTTCTAATATCTCTGTCGTTTATTCTTTTATGTTGGCATCAAATGGTTTAATGGGATCCAATTTTTTGAAGAATGAAGTTCTAATTTTTGATGCAAGAACATTTGTAGCTTTAAATATAATGTTCAAACGTTATCCTACAGGTATTGTCCTATGATTGAAAGCTAGAATATATTCTTAATTTGTTAAAACCATATATGTAAATAACTAAGGTAGTGATAAATTGATAATATACCAAGTTAGTGGTTTAAATTAATACAAATTTTAAGAATACATTCTATTTACTTCTAGTAAACATGCACCACATATTAATGTTTTATATAAAATTATTCAACATATGATTGAAATGTTTATTTTTATAATAAAGGACTATTCATAATTTTATTACCTTAAAGAATATATTCATATGTCTTGTATCCGATGCTATTAGAAGAAAGAAAGGATAAGCCAAATAAAATTTAGAAATAAGTTTCAATAAACTTTTTTATAATCTTTTGCTAATTACTATTTTCTGCATGGTTGCTAGTATGGTATTAGCATAACTTGTTGAGGAATGGTCATTACTTGACCAATCAAAGTTAATTACATTAAAGTCCTTTTTTTCTATAAATTTAAGATATGGCTCAAATGGTTTGTTTAACCATAACACTTTTTTTTTGTTTTAGAGTGGATGAACATATGTTTTTATCACTAATAGTTTAAATTAATCATTTTTGTCCTTCCCACAGAAAATATAAAATTACCAAACCCTCATCTTCATGTTCCTCACTCTACTAATTGTTCAATATTCACAACCTTCAATATCAAGCAGTTTATCTTTTCTACATTCTAATTCCAAGTCATGCAATATAAAGGATTCATATTCAGGTCTCAACCTACATTAATTCATAGAGAATATAATTACAATATACACCATCTTTGACTAATCTTTTTGTGATTTATAAGAAAAAGCCTAAAATGGAAAATTGGAAATTAGAGTAGATTTTCGATAACATTGTTGAGGGGTAGGTAGATACCGACGCTACGAATAATATCATCACCTCTAACTTAAGTGTCCAGTTACTAGCTAGAGTTCATGCCCAAACCAAAATCCAAGTTTGATTGATGCTAACCAGGATCAAACAAGATAAAGAATAAACTAATCGTGAATCAAACAACAATGACGTAATGGTTTCTTGTGATGGTGGTCTCTACCTTCTCGGATGGAGATCGTGAAGACCAGTAATAAAAAAAACCTGAGATCAGGACATAGGGTTGGGAGAGAAAGCGACGAACTGCGTGATGAAAATGACACGCAAGAGATAGGCAAAGGATTCCTTGGTTACATAGGGACACAGTTACCAAACTTTCTAGATTGTTAGAATTTGGATTATGGGCTTTATAGGATCGAAGGAAATATATGATGATGAGCATGAATAAAAGATTTATTTTAATGGAAGGGGAAGTTTGGTGTTTCGTGGTTTTTTTATTTTTTTTAATTGAAAAACATGACAATTATTTTATCAAAATTTGATGAAATATTTCATGTCAGTTAATGCAAATGGCTAAATCTGTTACAGTTGATCAAATAGTTGCGACGGCATGCATATTTTCTCAAAAGAAATAGAAAAAGGTGAAATTTGACTTTAACACGTGGAAACACATGCAATTTTCTCTCAAAATTATCAGTGAGATACATTTTAATAACCAAGAAGTTGATAAACCAAAAAAAATAAGATCTAAATTGGATAATTTCTTTTATATCATTTGCCTGATGTTTTATTTATAGACTAATATCCATAACCAATAAAAAATGTTAGCTTATGTGATAATAGTTTATTATAGAATTATCATCTAACTAAAAATTATTGTATACCTTATGTCACATAAAGACACCATTTTTTACTGAAAATTAATTTCCTTATAATATACCATGTTCGAGTAATCCCCAAGTACTTGACGCATACGCCGAGTACTCATAACTCTCCAATTAGTTCTTGTGGGTTTTTTTTTTTAAAAGAGTGTAGGTAGAAAAGTTATTTTCCAAAATAATGTAGTTAATAAAAATTTATCAAAATAGTATAGGTGAAAAATTTATTTACAAGAATAAACTAATTTCTGGAGAATTAAAAAGAAATCTATTTAAAAACTGTAACACCCGTAAATTTTCTTTGAAGCTGACGAAAGAAGAAAAAGAAATAAAGTCCAACGTCGGGGGACCAAACTTGCCAAAACGAGAAGAAACTTCAATCAGTGGGAGTATAAAAGGGAGAGGGCTGCCCACACCCTCCCCATTCTTGCAAAATCAGCCAAAGAAGAGAAGAGAAGGAGAAAAGAGGAGAAAAGCTTGGTTCGGGTGGATTCGAGCGTGGAAATCGAAGTGTAGCGGGGCAAATCGAAGCTCTACTCGACGGGATCGTTTGTGTGAGTTCTAGGACCCCTCTTTTACACGTTTTCAACTGATTTTGGGGCTGGAACACATCTAAAACCGTTTTTGAAAAAGTTGGGTGTTGACCTGTTTTTATGCATATGTGTATGTGTTTGATGCGTTTGAGGTTGGATTTCGAGCTTGTATATGCATGAATGGTGTTGTGGTAGGTGTTTCTAAGGTTTAGGATGGTTGATTTGGGCTAAAATCGAGTTTGGAAGAGCTTGGAGGCCGAAAAGGGCAGTTTGCGTTCGGCTGGAACTGCATTCTGCATCAGCTAGGGCTAGGCGACCGACTGGAGTACGATTGGAGGCCATACGGCCGATTGGCGTGCGACTGAGGTCCATGCGCACGATCGGTATGCGACTAAAGTCCATACGCATGATAGTCATGCGACTGAAGTTCATGTGCCTGTAAGGCATGTGATTGAATGATCATGCGACTGAGGTTCATTCACACGAAGGGTATGCGACTGAAGTCCATGCGCCTGGAGTCATGCGACTGAAGGCCATACGCATGAAAGCTATGCAACTGAGAGTCCATACGCATAGATGTCCATTCGCCCATAGGTCCATTCTCATAGGGTCCATTCGCATGATGTCCAGTCGCCCAAGTGTTCAGTCACATGGAAGGCCATGCGACTGGAGGGTGTCCATACGCCCAAGTAGGGGCTCATACGCCCGAAAGAACAACGGTTCATCTTATGACTTTCGAGGGAAAGTGCGGTTGTGGGTTTTGACTAGGGAGGTTCCCGGAGGTTCGTGTAAGTTGACTTTCGAGGTCATAGGCATTATGTTGGGCATGTTGATGATGATGTTATGATGATGTTATGTGGGATGTTATGCATGGTGGTGCGTGTGATGCATAGTATGTATGATTTGTGTTACGTATGTTTATCTTATGCCTTGTAAGATGATTTTGAGTATGTATGTTGATGTTCCTTATTACTATGTATGATTATTTTCCCTTGGCTTTACGTGGAATGTTAATGAATGTCATGAAAGTATTATGTAACGTAAAGTGGAAGATAAAAAAAGGAAACCCAATAAATGAATGCATGCATTAATAAACGATGGAATGTAACAAAATTCTTGCAAGCATTGGACATCGGGACACGCCATTAAAAGGTATTAGCCCAACGGTGTGTGGGTTCGCTACCCCGGGAAGATGCACATCGGGGTCTTTCTTGATTGACTATTTGTATAGAACCATTGCTGCATACCTTAGGTGTTGTGACCATGAGGTGCGTGGCACCGTTATAGAAGGTCTATGATAGGCCTAGGTCTAGAACCATAAACAGAAAGGTATTGCATATGGCAATGGTACACCTATACCCATACCTTAGGTACTGTGGCCATGAGGTGCGGTGCACCGTTATAGAAGGTATATGATAGGCCTAGGTCCAGTACCATGAACATAAAGGTATTGCATAGTACACCTAAACTTTATCTTAGGTGTTGTGACCATGAGGTGGTGTGCACCGTTATAGAAGGTCTATGATAGGCCTAGGTCCAGTACCATGAACAGAAGGGTAAAGTTTATGGTTTGACAAAAAAAGGGAAAGACGTAATGATGAAGATAATAAACATTACCTAAGTGTACGTATGATGTGTGATCGCATGAATGTAAAGAACGGTTTAATGAAAGAAAAGTATGTTTTATTATAAAACTAGAACTCATTCAGCAACGCTGACTTTTATGTGTTTCCAGTTGGCAGGTAATGATTGCTGAGGATGGCACGGGGCGGCTACTCAACTCTTTTGGATGGCATCCATATTTATAATGCTTTTGTAATGAAATGGAACATGTATTTTGTAATTGGAAAACGATGTATTAAATCGCAAAAGCCTTTATTATTAAATGGAATGTTTTGTTTAAATGTTTCCGCTGCAAAGTTTTATGAAATGTAAATGTAATTATATGTTTTATGTGCGATGAGAATCCAACTGTAAGCGTCCCGGGAACGGGGCCTTACAAAAACATTTCTAAAAGTTTAATATATAATTTCTAATAGAATAAGAAATATTAAATAATCTTTTGTAAACTATCACATAAGAATAGGAGTGAGAAACAAGAAAGTTTAAAAAAAATTATTTTGGTAAATATTTCTTCAACTACATTATTTTAGTAAATGAAATTTTCAAGTACACCATTTTGAGAAAAAACTCGAAATATTAGAATTATTATTTAAACACTTATGGTTAACTTGGAAAGCACACAATAAATGGTTGTTAATTCTTAAGTGTAAATGAAGTGGAGAAACTAACATTAATTTTGAACTAATATGTGTTTTCATTGATGCTGAAAACAAGAAAAAAGGCTATGCCTTTTAAGGCACAATCTTGCCTATTTCTTAGACAAGACCAAGGAGTGTGGCCTATCACTTAGACCAACCCTTGATTGAAGACAAGATGCATAAGCGGTAAACACAAAGGCACACGATCAAGAAACGCATGACCATGCGTCCTAATGGCACAATCGCGCCCACTAACTATTCTAACATTAAGTGTATCTTGATTGAGCTAGCATTTGTATGGTAACGGCACGGTCGTACCTTTATAGCCATGAGTTGTTGTAATACCCGGATATTTCTTATTTTGAAGCCGGCGAAGAAAGAAAAGAAAATAAAGTCCAAAGTCGAGGGACCAAACTCGCCAACGAAAGAAAGTCGGGTGAGCGGAGTATATAAGGGAGAGGGCAGTCCGTACCCTCTCCCCCATACACAAATTTTCAGATTTCATAGAAAGGAGAAGACAGAAAGGAGAAGAAAAAGAGGTGATTCGGGTGTCCAAACTCGTCGAGTGGCAAGCCAAATCGAAGCCCTTGACGTTGTGCTCGATTGTGTGAGTTCTAGGACCCCACTTTTACTTGTTTTCAACTGATTTTGGGGCTGGAAAATGTTAAAACCCGTTTTTAGTGTGTGTATGTGTTTGACCCATTTGGGTGTGATGTGTATGATGCGTTTAGAGTATGATTCTGGGCTCGTGTGTGCTTGTATGGTGTTATGGTATGCATTCCTAAGGTCCAGGAGGGTTAATTTAGGCTTAGAATGGGTTTGGATGAGCTTGGAGGCCGAAAATGGCAGATTGGGTTCGGGATGAACTCCATTCTGCATCAGCTAGGGCTAGGCGACCGAATGGAGGCCATACGGCCGAATGAGAGGCGAATGAGGGTCATTCGCACGATTGGGATTCATTCGCACGATTGAGGGTTCAATCGCACGACTAAGGCTTCAGTCGCACGACTGGGAGTCCAGTCGCATGGGGGATCGCACGACTGAGGGTTCAGTCGCATAGATGCTTAGTCACATGAGTCCATTCGCATGAGGTCAGTCGCATAGGTGCCCATTCGCAGTAGTCCCATTCGCACAAGGTCCATACGCACGATTGAATGTTCATTCGCATAGATGATCATCCGCATGAGTCCAGTCGCATGATGTTCAGTCGCATGGACGCCATGCAACTGAAGGGTGTCCATATGCCCGAATAGGGCTGTTGCACTCGGAGGAATGTGTAGTTTGACTTCTAGCCTTCAGGGGAAGGTGCAGGTGTAAGATATGACGTAAAGTTCTCGTAAGAGCATGTAAGATGACTGTTATGGCCTTAGAGAGCATGTAGGGCATGACGATGATGATGTTGCATGTTTATGCATATTATGAATATATGATGTTGCCCTGAATGATGATGATGAATGTGTATGATATGTTCCTTATTATGATGTATGCTTATCTTTCTTGTGGCTTTACATGTCATGTTAATGAATGAATGAAGTATTATGTAATGTAAAGTGAAAGATAATGAAAGAGGAACATGAAGTAAGAATGCATGCATTAATGAATGACGAATGAATGAAAGAAAGGCTTGCAAGCATATATATGGGGTGAGCGACTTTGTGTTGCAAAAGACTCGGATGAAGTGCAATCATTTAGATTGCCTATGAGGTGAGCAACCTTGTCGTTGCAAAAGACTCGAGTAACGTGCTATCGTGATGTTGCCTTGGGTGAGCAACCTTGTTGTTGCAAAAGACTCGGATAGCTTGCTATCATTAAGATGGGCAATGAGGTGAGCAACCCTAGGGGTGCAAAAGACTCGGATAGCGTGCAATCATTAAGGTTGCTATTGAGGTGAGCGACTATGTTGTCGCAAAAGACTCGGAAGAAAGAATGTATGAAAGGAACGGAAGATAATGAATGAGATGAAAGATAATAATGACATTATCTGTGTATACGTATGTTGAATGATCGCATGATAAAAGGAATAGTTTTTAATGAAAGTGAAGTATGTTTATTTTATAAAACTAGAACTCACTCAGCAACGCTGACTTTTTATACGTTTTCCAGTTGGCAGGTAAATGATTGCTGAGGATGGCACGGCAAGGCTACTCGGCTCTTTTGGGATGGCATCCATTTATAAAGCTTTTGTGATGTAATGCAAACATGTATTTTGTAACCGGATAAATGATGTATTATTTGGCAAAAGTAATTATAATGAAATGAGATGTCGTTTTTGAATGTTTCCGCTGCAATGTTTTTATGAGGCAAATGTAAATATATGTTTTATGTGCGATGAATGACCAATTGTAGGCGTCCCGGGAACGGGGCCTTACAAGTTGGTATCAGAGCCAAAGTTTAAGTGAAATGGGTAAATTTTCAAAATAAACCTTAACTTAAACTGAGAATGGGACGAAAAGGGAATGGGATGCCAAACTGAGTAGCTGCGTGCCATCAGGTATTTTCTTAAAGTTAACCGGTTTTATGTGCGCATGGTATGTGGTTATGTGTTGTATGTAGATTTGAATACTGATGTAGTCAGGACAGGTAATACTTGGGGTATGAAGAGTAAAGTAAGTGGCTAATCACAACTTGCCACTGTAATTAGGGACTTACTATACTTGACATAAACTGAGTTGTTTCCTTGAATGACCGTGTTGGTGTTTGAATCTTTCAGTGTGATAGAGAATGGCTGGTGGTAGATCTTCTCGAGCTTCTAGGGGTGGAGGCTGTGGTGGCCCTGATGCAGAACCACGCCCTAAAAGAGGAAGGCCTAGAGCTGAGAAAGAGGTTCCTGCAGAACCTGAGACCCCTCATCCGGAGGCTGGGGATGAGAGTGCGAACTTGAGGGCCTCGGTAAAGGAGGCTGTTGTTGAGGAAGTACATCAGGTCATGCAGACAATCTTATCGTCTGTGGTGACCGAAGTCATCAAAGCTGTGAAGGAGGGAGAAAGGAAGGAGAGAAATAGGGCCTCGGGGGAGCAACCGGAGCCTGAAACGATTTTCTCCGATAATGAGGAGGAAAAAGAAGATGAGCCCGTGCAAGGGGTGGTACGGGGCTGCAACTATGGGGCGTTTATGAGGTGCAAGCCCCCAACTTTCGATGGAAACGGCACTGCTCCTGCTGCTCACCGGTGGGTGAGGGAAATGGAGGCCGTTCTGGATATCAGCGAATGCCGTGAAGACCAGAAGGTGAAGTTCGTTACCCACTCTTTTATGGATTCGGCTCTATGTTGGTGGGACAATATTGTCCAAGCCGAGGGTAGCAGGGCCATTGGGAGAATGAGATGGTCTGAGCTGAAAAGGTTGGTGATCGAGGAGTTTTGTCCTCATCGGGAAATGGACAAGGTTGAGAGGGAGTTCTTGCAACTGGAGGCGGGAACTATGACACACCAGCAGTACACCACGAAATTCAACGAGATGGCACGTCTGGTGCCGGATCAGGTGACGCCTCTGTCCCGTAAGATCAAGAGGTATATACAGGGTTTGCCGGCGGATATTCGCAGGCACATGATCGCTGCCCGGCCAAGCACGTTTAGGTCGGCGGTGGATTTGGCGGGGAGACTGTATGATGAAAGAACGGTGGTGGTGACTGATGGTGGCAGGAAGAGCGGTGGTGATCGAAGCTGGCAGGGGAAGAGGTTTGGTCGAGGTAATGCCTCGACGGGTAATAAGAAGGCACGGGTGGACGACCGCCGCGTGGTCACGTCAAGTGCGGGGTCGAGAAGGTGTGGTAAGTGTGGACGGGAGCATAGTGGGGAGTGCAGGTTGGGGTCAAACTTGTGCTTCAAGTTTGGAAAGGCGGGGCACATGGCAAAGGACTGTCGTACGGTCCGGTGCTTTAACTGTGGTGAAGAGGGTCACGTGTTCAAGGATTGCAAGAGGCCGAGGGCTGAGAGCTTTTGGGCGAAGAAGACAGGAGGTGAAGGACCGAGGGCGAGTGCCAGGGCATTCACCATGACACAGGAGTAAGCTAGAACGGACCCTGATGTCGTGTCCGGTACGTTTCTGGTGAACCAAACTTTAGCTTCTGTGTTATTTGATTCGGGTGCCAATAAAAGTTTTATTTCTGCTGCTTTCTGTGCTAAGCTGGCTGTTAGTAGTAGACGTGTTGATGCGCCCTTTGATGTAGAAACTGCCATAGGTAAGTCTACCAGGATTTCTGAGATGGTAGAGAATTGTGATGTGGAATTCGAGGGTCATAAGTTTCCTGTTAGACCGTTTGTGATGACCTTATGTGGTTTTGATTTGGTTCTTGGGATGGACTGGTTAGCGGACTTTGAGGCGAACATTGTGTGTCGCAAGAAGATGATTCGGTTGTCGGCGCCTGACGGTAGTTAGTGACAGTTTATGGTGATCGGGTTACTACGATTCCGAAGGTGATCTCGATGGCAGTGGCGGGAAAGTGTATGAGGCGTGGATGTAGTGCCTACTTGGCCTATGTAAAGGATGTGGATACGCCAACACCACAACTAGCCGATGTACCGGTTGTGTGTGATTTTCCAGATGTGTTTCCAGAAGACTTATCAGGAGTGCCACCTGACAGAGAGATCGAGTTTCAAATTGATCTGATACCGGGTGCCCGACCTGTTGCCAAGGCACCGTATCGGTTGGCTCCGACCGACATGAAAGAGTTGATGGAGCAGTTGCAAGAACTGCTTGATAAGGGGTTCATTAGACCGAGTATCTCCCCGTGGGGTGCTCCGGTCCTGTTTGTAAAGAAGAAGGACGGTAGTATGAGGATGTGCATCGACTACCGCGAGCTGAACAAGTTGACAGTGAAGAACCGATACCCCTTACCGAGGATAGATGATTTGTTCTATCAGCTTTAGGGTGCCAGTTGGTTTTCGAGAATCTTCGATCTGGTTATCATCAATTGAAGGTGAAGGAGCAGGATATTCCTAAAACAGCTTTCCGTACGCGCTATGGTCACTACGAGTTTCTTGTCATGTCTTTTGGCTTGACCAACGCGCCAGCTGCTTTTATGGATTTGATGAATCGTGTGTGTCGGCCTATGTTGGATAAATCAGTGATCGTGTTTATTGATGATATCCTGATTTACTCGAGGAGCGAAGCAGAGCACGCCGGTCATATTCGGGAAGTTCTAGAGATGTTGAGAAGGGAGAAGTTGTATGCTAAATTCTCCAAGTGCGCGTTCTGGTTGCGCGAGGTTCAATTCTTGGGTCACGTGGTGAATCCTGATGGGATAATGGTGGACCCGGCGAAAGTGGAGGCGGTTATGCAATGGAAGTCACCAAAGACGCCATCTGAGATTCGTAGTTTTCTTGGGTTTGGCGGGCTACTATAGAAGATTTATCCAAGACTTCTCTAAGATTGCTTCTCCACTGACTAAGCTGACCCGAAAAGATGTGAAGTTCGTATGGGGTCAAGCTCAAGAGAAGGCGTTTGAAGAACTGAAGGCGAGATTGACTCAAGCTCCTGTTCTGTCATTACCCGATGGAAGTGAAGATCTGGTGGTTTATTCTGATGCTTCTTACTCGGGGTTGGGATGTGTGTTAATGCAAAGAGGAAAGGTTATAGCCTATGCATCCCGACAGTTGAAGGTTCATGAGGTCAATTATTCTACTCATGACTTGGAGCTGGCAGCCGTGGTCTTTGCATTAAAGATTCGGAGGCACTACCTCTACGGGACGAAGTGCACCATATTCACTAACCACAAGAGTCTGAAGTACTTCTTTGAGCAGAAGGATTTGAACATGAGGCAGAGGCGGTGGTTGGAACTGAGAAAGGATTATGACTGTGAAATCCACTACCATCCAGGCAAGGCCAATGTGGTGGCTGATGCCCTTAGTCGGAAGGAGAGACCCGAGCCGATTCGCGTGAAGGCATATCAGTTGATCATGACCTCCGAGGTGATGAAGCAGGTCAAAGAGTTTCAAGATGAGGCATTGAAAGAAGATCATCATAACTCTAAAAGAATGAGAGGTTTGGTTGGGGAATTGGGTGAAAACACACTCGGTGTTAGAACCCGATTCGGTCGCGTGTGGATTCCTCGTTTTGGGGATCTACGGGTGAAGATCATGGATGAAGCTCACAAGACTCGGTACTCCATTCATCCTGGTGCCACGAAGATGTACCATGATATGAAGAAAGACTATTGGTGGCCGGGTATGAAGCGCGATGTGGTGGAGTATGTGAGTAAGTGCCTTACTTGCTTACAGGTGAAGGCCGAGCATCAAAAGCCGTATGGGAAGATACAACCTCTAGATATACCGGAATGGAAGTGGGAGCACATCACCATGGATTTCATTACAAAGCTGCCGCGTACCCCGAAAGGGTATTATGCCATATGGGTGATAGTTGATCGCTTGACGAAGAGTGCTCACTTCCTACCGATTCGCGAGACATATTCATCAGAGAGGTTATCTGACCTGTTCATCAGGGAAATTGTAACTCGTCATGGTGTGCCGGTGTCTATTGTGTCGGATCGCGACACCCGGTTTACATCTAAATTTTGGAAGAAATTCCACGACGCTATGGGGACGAGGTTACATATCAGCACGGCTTATCATCCCCAGACTGATGGTCAGTCAGAAAGGACCATTCAGACGCTGGAAGACATGCTTCGAGCATGTGTGATTGATTTTGGTGGAAGTTGGGACGACCATCTACCGTTAGCCGAATTCTCATACAACAACAGTTATCATGCCAGTATTGGCATGCCTCCATATGAGATGCTATACGGTAGGAGATGCAGAACACCCGTTTGTTGGGGTGATATTGGTCAGAAAGAATTGGGAAGCGTCGAGGTAATCGAGGCTACGACTGAGAAGCTTGAGAAGATCAAAGCCTTCATGAAGGCAGCCAAAGATAGACAGAAGTCGTATGCTGACAAACGACGCAGGCCGATTGAGTTCCAGGTGGGTGACCGGGTTATGTTGAAGGTCTCACCTTGGAAGGGTATCATTCGCTTCCGAAAGCGGGGCAAGTTGAGCCCAAGGTATATAGGCCCTTTCCGAATCATTGCTCGAGTAGGAGAGGTGGCCTATAGACTGGAGTTACCGGATGAGTTAAGTGGAATTCACCCAACATTCCATGTATCTCATCTAAGGAAGTGCTTAGCAGATGAAGATATGATTGTCCCATTGGAAGATATCGAAGTAGATGAACGGCTCAATTATGTGGAGCAACCAGTGGCAATCATCGATCGAAAGGAGAAAAGGCTGAGGAATAAAGTGGTTCCTCTTGTGCGTGTACAGTAGAAGCACAGGAAGGGATCCGAGTCAACGTGGGAGACTGAGGAAGAAATGAGACAGCATTATCCACATTTGTTTGAAGAATAACAGGTTTCGGGGACGAAACCTATTTAAGGGGGTTGGACTTGTAACACCCGGATATTTCTTATTTTGAAGCCGGCGAAGAAAGAAAAGAAAATAAAGTCCAAAGTCGAGGGACCAAACTCGCCAACGAAAGAAAGTCGGGTGAGCGGAGTATATAAGGGAGAGGGCAGCCCTTACCCTCTCCCCATACACAAATTTTCAGATTTCATAGAAAGGAGAAGAGAGAAAGGAGAAGAAAAAGAGGTGTTTCGGGTGATTCGGGTGTCCAAACTCGTCGAGTGGCAAGCCAAATCGAAGCCCTTGACGTTGTGCTCGATTGTGTGAGTTCTAGGACCCCACTTTTACTTGTTTTCAACTGATTTTAGGGCTGGAAAATGTTAAAACCCGTTTTTAGTGTGTGTATGTGTTTGACCCATTTGGGTGTGATGTGTATGATGCGTTTAGAGTATGATTCCGGGCTCGTGTGTGCTTGTATGGTGTTATGGTATGCATTCCTAAGGTCCAGGAGGATTAATTTAGGCTTAGAATGGGTTTGGATG
>CM046034.1:6532155-6549655 GCA_025215565.1 Flaveria ramosissima
CAAATCTAACAGCTAAGTCTCCTTGGCCTAGCTAGTTCGTTCCAACATTTCCTTCACAACCTACATACAAGCTAAAACACGTCAACAAACACGTTGTTAATGAGTCATAACCAGTGACTCCAAAAAAGACAGCCAACATAACATAACGATGTGTATAAGTAATTTTTTTAGCTAATAAAATTTTACTAAGCACTGACACATCACTATATAGTGTTCGCATAAGATATATGTCACTCTGTGTTTCATAACAATCATGGTGGGTAGTTTAAAGGTATCCCGGCAAACCGAAACCTAACACTTCGACAACACACAAGGGTCAGGTGCATCAACAATCCTTTTGGACTCATCGACTGATCTGCCTAGTCACGTAGGATCACAATGGTTGTCGTTACAACACAACCATAACCTAAAAGTGAAGCCTTCCTACATATATCTGATCTGCCTAAGCGCAAAAATGTCGCAAGATGATCAGTAGTTCTAAGTGAACATGTCCACTCACCTTAATGATTTTCCTATGGGCATATGGCTAACAATGATCCATGTCGGACGTACCTAACCTATGGTATGCTAACTCGCCGTGGACAATTTAACTTACGACCACACATTAAAACATTTTACACAAACCACTTACACAACTCAGATATAGCCCTAAAACATTAAGTAAAAAAGGGGACAATTAGATTCATTTTGATAAGCTTCCTGCAACACACACCAATTTCCCACGAGCTTATAAAACTTAGTATAACCATGAAACATATTACTACATCCATTACGCCTTAAAATTAAGCACGTAACCCCCAAGTTTTTCCCAACCGAGCTAACCAAACTGACTTGCTCTAGTCAAGTCGGTGATCTGCGGTCATAGTTTTCCGACTCAAGTCAACTACTTAAAGTATGCTCTGGATGAATACACGTCGATGAGCTTAGGGTTCACACACACGTATTCTAATGAAATTGTATTTTTATTTCTCATTTTTAGAATATTACAATATTATACTTACGTGACCTGACCGGCCCGGACCAAAGATTCCGAGATCAAGTTAAGATGCATGAAAAAACCAGAAAAACGTGACCTCAATGGAAAAATTCTTGGGCCCGTCACTTGCTACAATTTAACTTATGCCCAATATTATTTACTTGTGTACAAATTCATGTACTTAGGTGTAATTTATTTTCTCTTAGCATGAAGCTGCCCATATTGGCATCCCTCTCTATGGTCACCATCTTAGTTTAAGTTCAGGCATCAGAGAATGCTTGAATCTTTCAAACTATGACTCTCATACTAACTTAAAAGGCGTATAACCATAGAGATCTCACACTAAGTAAATCATAACAAACATAGTTATTGAACCAAAGATTTTAAAAAAAATCTTAAGCCCATTAAAACTTAAATTAAAAGCTTGTTTTTGTTAAAACTAATAAGTTCAAAATATAATCACCACTTAAGCCCAAATGCAATGAAATGGTTTTAGAAAATAAAAACCCGTATAAAACTACTATAACATGTGATTTTTTTTCATTTACTAGTGAAATTGTATTTTTAATTCTCATTTTAGAATATTAATATTTTATATTTACGTGACCTAACCGACCCGGACCGAAGATTCCGACATCGAGTTAAGATGCATGTGAAAACCGGAAAAAGTGACCACAGAGGAAAAAAATCCTAGTTCTACCTCTTGGTACAATTTCACTTTTGCACAATATTAGTTAGTAATGTACAAATGCACGTACTTATGTACAATACCTTTCCTCTTAGCATGAAGCTACTCATATTGGCATGGTCACTATCTCCATTTAAGTTCGCGCATCAAAGAATGCCTGAATTTCTTAAACTATGACTAGCATAACAACTTATAAAGCCCCTAACCTAGGAGAACACAGAGCAGGTAAATCATAACAAACATAGTTACCGAACCAAAGCATTCATTAAAGTTTACAACAAATACATCAAAATATTTAATTATTTATATATTCAATTAAAAACATATATAATGTGGGTAAGCTTCAATCCATTCTAAAGAGATCACCCTGACATCTTTAATCACCTATATCAAATCTAACACTTATGGTAAAAATCAGATAAACTGAGTTAGTTCTAGCTTTATAAATGTCAATTACAGTTAAACTTTAAATCGGTTGTTATTTTTATGAAACTATAATATATGTCAACACATTATTAAAAGCTTCATCACAAGGGAAACCATCCACTCATACCAAATCTTTATCACATAATGAGGTACTTAGCTTTGTGGAGAAAAACATTACATTATAATCATAGCATTCATCATAACATAGAATATTGCCCTATCATGTAAGGAAATCTCACATAAAACTAGCTCACCCAAAAGACAAATACAAAGTCCTAGTTCACGCAAAAGCTGATTTTTATCCTTTGTCTACACTAGATTTAGGTATATATCCCTGGTATGATGTTGGGTTTAGGTACGTCTCTTTCGCATCATTGATAAGACTTCCTTTCCTTTGTCTACTTTTAGTTTAAGTTATTTTATAAGAAAAAGATAGGAATGATAAAAAAGTTACCTTAAAAATGTTATTCTATAGTATATATAATAACATGTTTCAGATATGTAACACCCGGATATTTCTTTGAAGCCGACGAAAGAAGAAAAAAAAATAAAGTCCAAAGTCGAGGGACCAAACTTGCCAAACGGGAGAAAGATTGAAAGAGTGGGGGGAATAAGAGGGGAGGGCAGCCCACACCCTCCCCCACACTCACCATTTTTCAGCCATAGAGAGAAGAGAGAAAGAAAAGGGGTTCCAAGCTCGGTTTTCGGGGATTCGGGCGTGAAAGTTGAAGTGTAGCGGGTCGGATCGAAGCTCTATTCGACGGGGTTGTTTGTGTGAGTTCTAGGACCCCTCTTTTACATGTTTTCAACTGATTTGGGGCTGGAACACATAGTAAAACCCGTTTTTGAAATGTGTGTGTTGAACCCATGTGTATGTGTTTGTGTGTGATTCGAGTGGGGTTTAATTTCGGGCTTGTGTGTACTTGAATGGTGTTGTGGTATGTGTTTCTAAGGTTTAGGATGGTTGATTTGGGCTTAGAACGAGTTTAGGAGAGCTTGAAGGCCGAAAATTGCAGATTGGATTCGGGATGAACTGCATTTTGCATCAGCTAGGGCTGGGCGACCGAATGGCATGCGACTGAGGTCCATGCGCACGATTGCCATGCGACTGAGGTCCATACGCATGGAAGTCATACGACTGAAGTTCATGCGCCTGCAAGGTATGCGATTGAAGGTTATGCGACTGAGGTCCATGCGCCTGGAGGCCATGCGACTGAGGTCCATTCGTACAAAGGGTATGCGACTGAAGTTCATGCGTCTGAAGTCATGCGACTGAAGGCCATACACATGAAAGCTATGCGACTGAGAGTCCATACGCATAGGTGTTCATTCGCCCATAGGTCCATCCGCATAGGTCCATCCGCATAGGTCCATTCGCATAGGGTCCATTCGCATAGGGTCCATTCGCCTGATGTCCATTCACCCAAGTGTTCAGTCGCCTGGAAGGCCATGCGACTGGAGGGTGTCCATACGCCCAAGTAGGGCTCATACGCTCGAAAGAACAATGGTTTATTTTCTGACTTTCGAGGGGAAGTGCAGATGTGGTTTTGACTTGGGAGTTTCTCGGGGGTTTATGTAAGTTGACTTTTGAGGTCATAGACGTTATGATGGGCATGATGATGATGTATATTGATGATGTTATGTATGATGTTATGCATGATGGTACGTGTGATGTATGTTATGTATGCATGCTGATATGTGCGATGATTTGCATGATCTTGTTGATGTTCCTGTTTATGTATGTTTATCTTCTCGTGGCTTTGCGTTGAATGATAATGAAGGAAATGATTAAATATGATGTAACGTAAAGTGGAAGATGATGAAAAGAGGAACGAAATAATGAATGCATGCATTAATGAACGAATGAAAGTATGAAAGGCTTGCAAGCAAATGAAAGGAGGTTCACAACTCACTGAGAGTTGTTAGCTCAACTGTGTGTGTCTACAGCGTGCGATTTTGGCTAACTCATAAGGGTTCATACACACAGTAAGAGTTCAGTCTCGGTGACTGCTCCAATACGTGCGATTTCCTTATTACTGTGTGTTATACAGCGTGCGATCTTGGCGAACCCATAAGAGTTCACACACACAGGAGGAGTCTGTCCTAGTGACCACTCCGTACGTGCGATATGGGGTCCTTGTCGCTTAACCCTAGATGAATTGCTTGGTGCTCTAGAGGGGGGGTTAAGCATATGACAGGACCTAGATGGAAACGAAAGATAATAAATGTGCGAAACGTGCGAAATGTATGAAATGAACGATGATGAAGATAATAAATATTGCCTATGTGTGCGTAGGATGTATGATCACATGTAAACGTAAAGAACGGTTTTAATGAAAGAAAAGTATGTTTTATTATAAAACTTGAACTCACTCAGCAACGCTGACTTTTATGTGTTTCCAGTTGACAGGTAATGTTGCTGAGGATGGCACGGGGCGGCTACTCAGCTCTTTTGGATGGCATTCTTTTGTTTAAATGTTTTTGCATTGTAATGCGAACGAATGATGTTTTGAAATGAACAATTGTATTAACTTGCAAAAGCATATATATAATGAAATGAGATGTTTATTTTGATGATTCCGCTACGTTGTTTATGAAAGTTAAATGTAATTATATGTTTTATGTGCGATGAGGATCCAACTGTAAGCGTCCCGGAAACGGGGCCTTACAAGATAATAAAAAAGTTAGTTAGAATATATAGCTACAATAAAATATAAGTAATAATATAAATAATGTTTATATTTAATACAGTTATAAACAACTAATAAGTAATGAATAGGTCATGGATGGTGGTGGTCCTGAGAGCTGTAGGCGGGGAATAGTTCTCAGAACTGTTTCCGCCCAACTTCCAATGTTGCTAGGAGTAGATCTTGGAAAGGTTTCTGCTGGCCTCTAGCTACATCAGTATCATCTCTTGAACTGTTTACATCCCCTCACAATCCCTCTCCATCACCTTTAATTATTGTTATAAGAGGGTAATCTAGATACATAATAAATACTTATTAGTTTGTTTACAATAAAATATAAAATAAAAATGCATTAAAAATAATAGCATACCTTTGTAGAAGTACGAGGAGAGTAAGATCTCTTAGTGCTTGAAGTATCGGTATCACTGGTAATGATATAGTATGGATCATGAGTGGTCTAGAGCCAAAGGGGATGTCATTCTTCTAACCTTTAGCACTATGCTTTCAAAATTGTGGGTTATTGTTGGCTTTGTGTTCGTATATTTCTCACTACATAGTTGATCATATCTCTACTATAATCTAACAAAATAGAAAAAAATAAAGACAAATGAATTAGTTATGGTAATGTTAAAATCCTAACTATTATAAATCTAACATTTACATCACGTATTTAAAACAACTATCTTAAATTTTCTTTAGCATGGTCACCACAGTAACATAATACCATATATAATGTATTGATAAATATTATTAACATCTACACACATAGTAAACATGATTTGGTAAAAAATATACATTTACATTTATTTTCCTTGGATAAACAATCTTAGTTATGGATGACAACTCCTCCCCCAAGACCTTCTTTTATAATTCATCATCTCAATAAATGATACTAGAGGGGTCACATTGCAACTCCTTGATTTACAACAAAGTTTAGGTTGTTAGTTATTAAAAACAAATACAAAACTTAGAGTTTTAGTTGTTCATGTTCACCACTTTTCATTTAAAGGCATTATATATCGGTATAAAAAATTAAAATACAAACTAGGTGAAAACAAATGTATATATGGTCAATCATCATGTAGTGTAAAATATCTCTAGTATACGTCTAGGATGGTGCGGATTTATGATGTTGAGGTCCTCATTTTAAACCTCTTGCTAGTTAAGCTATATTTTTTTTCCATAGAATTTGCACATCTTCTAACATATGAGAAATAATGCAAATTCATTTCTCATGATGTGGTCGTACATGTAGATGTTGGCACCATCAATGGTCATATGTGGGAACTCAATCAACATATTCTCCTTCTTTGGGGTACGTAAGGTCAAATTTTAATCCTAAGGCCATCCGGTAAATAGTAGAATACATTTGAAATTCATAACATCTTCTTAATATTATAAACAATGTCTCGGATGGATTACCAAAGTAATAGCCTTTATAAATGTAATCCCATCAAGAATGTGTGAGTTGATAAATACTTATCTGGAATCTATCTTTAGAACTTCCATAGGTAATACGTCAAGAAATTACCCTCCATTGTCTTTTTGTTAAATGTTCTTTGATGAAAGTCTTTTTTTTCTTTTAGTTTAGATCATATGTTGTTATTTGTTAGTCATCTGCGTTGGATTACCGACAAACGTTTGTTAAATTTTTTCTAGTTTCTTTTTTGGATTTTATGGGGTTCTTTATCGCTAATACTTCATGAACAATGGGTCATTAACATCACTAATCGTCAGTCTATGACAATCAGTTTTCTAGTATTGTATATTATATGTAGTGTCGTGATGAGAATGTCAATAACATGGTATGGGTTGACTGGTGGTGGCATGTGTTAATCCTTACATGCATCTACACTTTGCTTAAAAAAATGATGACGGTTGTTCAATTTTTAGACATTCTATAATAAATATGAAAATAGTAACAGCTCTATACTAATAAACAAAAATCACATTTGAGACATGTCACTCTTCTATGCATTCATAATTTTGTTTCTCGTTACTCTTTACTATTAATTATACATATTTCTTTATTTGATTTTTAAATTTTTTGTTTCGTACCTCTCTCTCGTATTAAAATAATAATGATTTCTATAAATTATTTTTTTAAATATTGTCTATTCTAAATAAAGTTAGATTTGTTCATATAATATTTTTATCAATTGAAATTTCTCTCATTCTTTTTAAAATACATTTTTTACAAATAATTTGTATAATGATTTCAATATTTATATTTAAAAATTATGTAATATGTAATCTGTAAATTCTTACTAACACAACTCGTGTAATACACAGTGCTTTAACTTAAGGTTTATATAATCAAGAATATACAGATTATTCTTGATTATATATTCTTTTCGTAATTTGTCATGTTTAGTTCCGTCGTGGCTATTACAATTTAGTAACTTGATGGTATTTTGTACATGATACTTGGTGCTGTAAAATATATAAAAATGAAAAAGAACACATTTATAAGTGTAAATACATATAATATTGTATTGTTTTGTCATCTATTTATCATGCTTAACATAATAATTCGAATGCTATTTGTCTTGATTTTTGATCATCAGAATTTATAATTTTTAGAGAAATGTGTGAAACTAAGTTGTAGTGTTATTTCATGTATATTAAACAACAGTACTTGATCGTTTTGAAGCAATTCATTTTATTATAAGTCAGCTAAGTGAACATAAATATACGAACGCAAAAGTTTTCGAAACAATAACGTAAACACTGTTTTTGTGTTTATTTCTTTAGTCGCTAATCAGAAAAGTACGTACTACACTACATTTTTTGCCGCACGTTCAATGGTCAAAAATTTTAATGATTTAAAATAGAAATAGAGGTATAGATATGAAAAACAAATGGTGATCCTAATCAGTGATGACAAAGAGTACAATCAAAAGGGTTCAAAACTAAAGACATCTTTATGTAATGGAATGCTCCATTACACTTTTCACCAATGCTAGGTCTCTCACTGCACACAACAATTTATAGTTGTCTCATTTAAAATAGCAAATTATTTGAATTACTTTTCTGTTTATAACTTATTTATTCAATTTTTTTAAAAATAAATAGTATTACCGGTTGATTAGTTTTTTTAATTTAATTTTCTGATTGATATTTTGTTTCAAATTGATGCTTAAAATTAAACGAACACTAACAGTTTGTAAACATTTAGTTTATATAAGACTAGGTTATAGTCTCGTGTATTACACGGGTTAAATACAAAATATTAAAATAAATAAAAAGTTAAAAAAGATAAAACACTATTTATGATATAAGATATAACTAAAATTACGTGTAGTAAGAACTTTAGTTAATAAAATATTTTTAATAATTTTTAAAACTTCCATTTCAAAAAATGTTTTTTAAAACTCTCGTTAGAAATATGTTAAGAAACATTTCATTCTAAGAATATTGCTTTTGAAAAATATCATTTTTAATAAAAATCTCATTATTTTAAAACTATTTTAGTTATTTTTGTTTAATAAATATATTTCATATTTAATAAAATTTTGCTTTGACAAAATATCATTTTTATAAATATCTCATTGTTCAAAAACTTCGTGTTTCGGTTATTTTTTTAACTTTTTAGAAAAACCGTTTTATATAAAAATTTTATTTAAAAAAAAGATCGATTTTAGAATATTTCATATGCGTGAAAAGATACGTTATTTTAAAAAATTGATAGCTTTTTAAAATCTCTTTTTTTCAAAAAAGTGTATTTTTTATTCAAAATAATTTAGTTTTTAAACAATTAAAAATACATTTTTATAAAAACGTATTTTATAAAAATACGTTTTAAAATCTCTTTTGAAAAATATCATTTTTAATAAAAATCTCTATATTTTAAAATTATTTTAGTTATTTTTGTTTAATAAATATATGTCATATTTAATAAAATTTTGCTTTGACAAAATATCATTTTTATAAATATCTCATTGTTCAAAAACTTCAAGTTTCGGTTATTTTTTAACTTTTTTAGAAAAATCGTTTTATATAAAACTTTTATTTAAAAAAAGATCGATTATAAAATATTTCATATGCGTGAAAAGATACGTTATTTTAAAAATTGATAGCTTTTTAAAATCTCTTTTTTTCAAAAAAAATTATATTTTTTATCAAAATATTTAGTTTTTAAACAATTAAAAATACGTTTTTATAAAAATATTAATTTTAGAAAAATTTAGAATGTTTAAAAGAAAGAGAGAGAGAAAGAGAATTTAGAGTAATTAGTTATTTTGACTTTTTAAAAATTAATGAACAACTTAAGCAGGAAAATAAATGATACAATTAACATGATGATAACATGTGTCTATCAAATGTAATCATTTATTAGTATAGATTTTAATTTAATTTATATGCTTACTTGTTATTTATTTGCACATTACAGTATTTGAACACTCAAACTTTTAACCGTACAATACATCAATCAAAATATTACAATTTTGTTTATCTTTTAATTTATCTTTTTTTTAGTTTATCTGTATATCTGAATTATTAGTTTGCTCAAACTTTCAATTGTACGGTACACCAATCAATCATCAGGGTGTCTCTTGGGATGCTTATTTGTCGATATATAAGAGTTTTGTTTATCTTTTAGTTTATTTGCATACTAATTTTTTTTTGAATTATTAGTTGTATAATGGAGTTATATTTTATTATTATTATTAATTGCATAATGCAAGTATGCAACCAGACTGGACCGATAGGTGGGATCAGTTGAGCGGGAACAGGTTAAAACGACAGTCTAGTTATGCCTATTCAGATAGTTTTTATTTGAACCTATCATATACCAGTCAATCTGTTAACTAGATTAAGTAGACCGGGTGGTTAGACTATTCAAATCTTTTTATTTTTATTTTTATTTTTTCCTTCAAACCTATGTACATCAAACAATGTGGCATTTTCGTATGTTGTTATAAATTAGATAACTAAATAGTTTTACTATTTTTTATAATTTAAAACATCATTTAATTCTTAAATAAAATTTGCTCGAACCAACCGGTCCGACTATTGAAACGTAAGATGGACGGTTCACGTTCTGGTTTAATTATGATAGCGTTGATTTTGAACCATAACTAGTAATCGCTTCAAAAACTATAATGAATTAAAAAATAAAAAAATTAATGTAATGATTATTGTTCTTTTAATATTAAACAAACTAAAACAAAATATCAATTTCATTTTCTTAGCGGTACGGAAAATAAAGCAATAAAGCAAAGATCTGTCTTAAAGAGACATAAGGCATCCTCACGGAGTCATGGGTAAGGGAGTAGCCTCACAACCAAAAATTAAGGTTTAACTCCTATTGGTTAATTTTTTCGTCTATTTAATCTAGGGGTGTGCAAATAACCGAAATAACCGAACGTAACAAAAATAACTGATGCAACCGAACCGAAATAACCGAAACTGTTAAGAAACCGACGGTTTGGTTTGATGATTTTTTTAGTTCCGGTTCGGTTTTGGTTTTACTTGTAACGAAACCGAAAAAACCGAACCGAAACCATACAACCAAACTTGTATATTTAGAGGTGTAATTATACATTTATAAACATTAGTAACCTATTAGTTACTTATTTAACTTATGTTATGTAAAAGAGATTAAATATTTAGATTTTAAGAATAAACTTAAACTTCTTTTGTTTGAATTGATAAATTAAAATGTTTTATTGAACTTTATGGTTTTATATTTTATAGATTGCATTGAATTTTAATGTCAACTAATTTATAAGAATATATGATTACATTTAAAGATCAACACAATTATTTAAGACCAAAGTTTTAAGCTTAAATTCATTACTATAACAATTGTTTCCTTAAAAACTTGAAGCCCACACAGTAAAACCAAAAAAAACCAAAACCGTAGTGAAAACTGAAAATCAAAAATCAAAAAAAGCGAAACCGAACGGTTTTAAAAACCTAGAAACCGAAATATCGGTTTTTGGTTTCGGTTTTAGTCTAAAACCGAATCAAAACGACCATGCAGACCCCTAATTTAATCTAAAGCATTTAAAAATAATGTTAAAAGGAAAAACAAAGCAAAGATATAATCTAAGTATCAAATCATGGTCACATGCCTTTTTACTTATTTACAAAACTTATTTATCTAATGTTATTGTGTTTAAACATATCTATTAGGGTGGGTTTAAAGTAAAATATTATAAAAAGACTAAAAAAGATTCTCTGCGTGACATATGTGATTCTATTGTATTAAAAGTGAAGTCATTTTGGTCATTATATAAAATATGTGTTATTATGTTTAATATATCAGGTCATTATGTGAAATATAAGTTTACTGTTTTAAATATTTTTCATCATTTGTTATATGCATTCACCATTGTGTTTTACCTTTTAAATCATTTCGTGTTATTTTTGTTATTGCTTTTATATACTATATAAACTTGTTGTTATATTAACATTATGTATTACAATTAAAGATACACAATTATGTTATTTCACCAATGTATTTTTCAAAACTTATTGTGTTCAGGATAACATAATGACAAGTAAAAAAACACAATAACACGTTTTACTATTGTATTTTACCTTTTATATCATTTTGTGATATTTTACATCAGTCAATTGTTAATTTATCATTGGAATTTTACATACTAGAACTTCACACCAGTGTTATTTCATCTATTTTTATTAGTATTCATCATTTTAGAAGAACACAACACTTTCTTGGAAAAACACAATACTAACAAAAAAATACAATGAACTATACTAAAAATACAAAATACAATAACAAGCAAATGTGTATAAAAGTTGTTATCATTATATATATAAAGATACTATACTTGTTTTAAAGATAAAAGCATCCGTTTATGCTAAAAAAATATTATATAAAGATTATGAACGTTTAAAAAATAATAAAAGTTAAAAAGTTAATAAAAATGGTTTTGACTTAATACCCATCTAATAAACTTTTTCTTTACAATTGACTTCAATCACTATTTAAGAAGAATGATAACTTTGTCTAAACTATTTTTTTATTTGAGCTATTAACTTTTAATTAGTAAATACAGAACTGATCAAAATATGTCATTCTTTCAATATATCATTTGTGACTTTTGCTCAATCTCATTTTGTCACAAGCACTCTTTTTTCCTATCTAAAATATCTAAGTTTCTTACTAAAATATTATTTTACGAAATATTAGTATTAACTTTCTTTAACTTGATAGTAGTGGGTGAAACTTGCATATTTTGACGGAAATTTAAATTTATAATGTTTCATTTCGATGAAATATTAGTATTAACTTTCTCGATATGAAAATCTCACAAGTTGACGGTTAATTTGGTTATGCATGATTATAACATTTGTATTTGTATCCTGGTTAGTATTATGATTTATAATTTGGTTGTACTGGTTTTGCACAAAAATTGTGTCTATGTGTGCATTTGATCATTTTATTTATACTAATAAAACAAAATAAAATTTTATCACATGTCATCTTCTCACACTATCATTATCACATGTTATTTTTTCATACACTCCATACCACATGTTATTAACATAAAAAAATAACCATTTAATAATCATATCAAATGCTAAAGATCTTATTCATATTATTTTCAAATTATAATAAAAAAGTTTATTAAAAAATATCATTTCTTTACAAATAAATAAATATAATTTTATATACAGGGAACATTTTTTGCATGACATTTAAAAAAAATAGAAATTGAATTTTTAAAAATTATTTTTAACAAAACTTTTTTGAAAACGAAAGTTTAAAAAATATATTGTTATGATAGTGTAAAACACGTGTTCTAAACGAATCATATTTATCTAAAATTATATAATATAATTTTAAATATTAATTATAATTATTAATTTTATATTTTAATTCAATCAGTGTAAAACACGTGTTCGAAACTAATAACTCATTAAGACCTAATCATTGTCAATTAAGTTCCCTCACCCATTATAATACATTAACCCCATGTATGACATTAGAATTCATTAAGGCATATTCAAAGTTAATAAAGTAATTTAACACCTAAAGTCACTCATTAAGGCTTATGAAGACCTATTATGGTCAATAAGTTTATGTATAACAATAAATAACTCCTTAGCTTAGTGACAAACCTAGAAATTTTGTTAATAGGGTCGGATATTTTTTGGTACGTGTGTATGTGTTGAATGTTGATTTTTTTCGTTTTGGTTCACTTCTGGTCTGGTCACATAATAAAAAGATAAAACCAAATTAAACTTTATCCACATAATATAAATCTGTCAATCTTTTAATAAGTAATAACTAAATTTAGGATTTACACTTATTTAGAATCGGGTTTGAGAGGAATGTGTAACTGTGGATAGAGAGGCGAGTAGTGGTATGTAGATCCAGTAGCAAGGTTATGGTAAAAACTGACCAGTTGAGAGCTTAGGGCAACAATGATCAAATTGTATATAATTGGATGTGTAATTGAACTAATCACTTTTTCAATTACTGCTAAAATTATAAATTATAAGTTGTATTGAGTTATATATTCATCATTAGGTTAATTGTTTATTGGTTAAGATAATAGATTAATGAGGTTAGTTTTTAATAATAACTATTATTAGACATTTGGTAATTAATTGGATTTATAAGAATAAACATACTAATGAGCTTAATTATTTATCTAGTTAATATGTTTATAAATTTTTCTTACTAAACGTGTTAGATTATAAGAGGTTTGTAGTAAAAGTGATTGGGGTTCGGTGTCAAAAATTTATTGCTTTGTTGTTGTAAACAATTCTTTGATGTCGGTTTTAAATTTTCATAGGGGTCGATATCAAATTTTCTTGAGGGTCGGTTAAGGTTAGATCGTATATATAGAAACAAAACTTTCATAAGGAGCGAGTGAATCCCATGAGGTTCACTTGGGACCGCCTATTCCATGGGTCATTCATGTTAAATTAGGAAATGTATTACCCCGTATAACTTACTATGGCCCATCATTGTCAATTAGGTAATGCATTACCTATAAAAAACTTGTCGAGGCACATCACGGTCAATAGGTAATGTAACCTAATACAACTTCTTAAAGGCATCAAAATTGATTAGGTAATGTATCACCTAACATGACTTACTCTGTCCAATTGTGGTTAATTAAGTTATTTATCACCTAATATAACTATTAGGTTTCGAACATCTGTCTTCAAAGAATTTTGCAGTGGAAGAAAAGACGTAAGAACCTCAATTGATTAAATCAAGAGTGTCCACCAGGAGTTAGACAATAAAAATACCATAGCAAAGTTTTAAAAAAATTATGTTCAACCTTATTGATCAAACAGATGATATCTCTAGAGGTTATGCACAATGACAAATGAATGAAAAACGCTATCCGCATGCTAAAACACTAAAAACTGAAATCCATTTATTTATACTTTACACCAACCAATTAACAACAATCAAGATTTTAGTCTCGACATGTTCCTCTTGTTTGATAGTCGAACAGGGAGGTAAAGGTGAGGGGAGCGACGACTTGGTGGTGTAGTAGGGTTTATTTCTTGTAAAGTTGGATGGAATTATGAAACTCTTAACCTTTTTATTTGTAACCTATTTAACTTGGGCTTTAAGTTTTCTTCATCAAATCTTAAATATTATATATTCTCTCTCCTCTCTCTTTTCTTCTCTTTACTCTCACTTTTACGTTTTTACATATATCTTAAAAAATTAAAATGATTAATTTTTACAAATATGTTAAACATAAAAAATGATCATAAATACGAAAGTTAATTTTTTTCATAGATAAATATTTATAATAGCTATTACATATATTTAAATTAGCTTTACAAAGTTGACATATATATATATGTATGTATGTATGTATATACATATATATATATATATATATATATATATATATATATATATATATATATATATATATATATATATATATATATATATATATATATATATATATATATATGTATGTATGTATATATATATGTATGTATATATATGTATGTATATATATGTATGTATATATATGTATATATCTATATGTATGTATATATCTGTATGTATCTATATCTATGTATGTATATCTGTATATCTATCTCTCTCTCTCTATATCTATATCTCTCTCTCTCTCTATATCTCTATCTCTATCTCTCTATCTCTCTCTTCTCTATCTCTATATATATATCTATATATATATATATATATATATATATATGCATACAAAATACATGTCTTGAGTTGTTCATTTCTAGATACATGTAAAATTGACATTCTAAATATGTGTAAATTGACTATGTATATGTATATATGTAAATTCTTTGCCTTCAGGTCTTGAATTACTTTTTTTCACACACATCCATCTTCTTTTATACAAAAGGATGCTTGCATAAAACCCTAACCACGTATAAGTTCCTCAAACTGAACATCTCCATAATTATATAGGAGAACACAATCTCATAACCGTTAATTGTATAATTCATATATAAATGTAACTATGTGTCAAGAGTTCTTAATAATCATTTTCAACTAATTTTTTAACCGAAGTTTATAAATGGGCGGTCGAAACGATAGTAATTTGTTTATTGTTTTATAGCATCATGATAATAGGAATACATAGGCATACATACATAATACAAATGTTAATAGTAATAATAAGTTTACTAAAGATAATTTATATTGATGAAAAAAGAAAGAAAGAAAAAAAGTTCCCATGTATTGTGGCGGCTGATTACAACCAAGAAGTTGGTCGAACCAGAATGCAAGAGATTGGGCATGTGTACACGAGACAACATGAACCATTGATTGGTCAAAGGGTTGCAACTCTCTTTTATGCTTTATTCTCTATGTACATCCAAATAAAGATATAGTTTTGAGGAACACGACACGTGATTAATCGAGCATTTGATCCATTGTTTTTAAAGTGTTAGGCTACTTGTGATATTTCCTTTAGATATACAAGCTGGCAAAGGTTGCATGTGTTACCTTCTCATATTTCTTTCTAAAATCATATACAAGGTTCAAGATTTAGATATACATAAATAGTTGGAAAATATATACAAACTAGAATCTAGCCCCTCGCTTTGCAGCGGGAACATAAAATCATACCACGTAGCATCTAACACATCATGCTAATGACCACCAACATAAAAAAAAGTCATATTAAAAATAAATAAAAATGAAAAAATAAAACCTAACGAAAAGTAAACGTAAAAACGTTGAATCACGCAAGCGAAACATAAAACATATAAAATAATAAGCAAGTTGATCTAGGACCAGCGCGTTGCGATGAGGCCATTAAACGGGTGAAAATAAGCATAAAAACGTGGAACCACACATGCACACTACGACGTGTTAACTCGTAAAATTTAGATCGAAACGTAAACCAGAAAATTTGTAAATATAAAAAGTATATGGGACCGAATTTGAAAGTATTAAAATGTTGGGGCTAAATTATAAAATATGTAAAAGTATTGGGTTAAATTAAAAAAATTAAAGATTAAGAAAAAAATAGTACAACCAATAAAGCATAAGATACAACCTTTAATGCATACAAAAGTTGGTAATTAGTATATATATAATTAACACATAATAATAGTAATAATAATAATTAATAAATAAATAAATAAATAAAATGTATGTAAATTAGCGATTTCTTAAGCAAGTCCATTGAATGTAGGTGGTTGGATCCTGATGGTAAGAGATGCGTCCTACAATAAAAGGTTATGAGTTATAATTATACACATTTTAGAAATAAGGAATTTATTCTATAAAATTTCTAAGCAGTGTTGTTTATATAAATGAAATGAATTTGTACTCCTCTTGATTTTTGACGAGTAGGGTAACTCGAGTTTGATTCTTAAGTCTTTTTAACCACAAAATTTAATTTATATAAAATCATTTAATATTTAATAAAAGAGTATTAGTTTGAACATTAAGCAAGTGCTCTAGCAAACCAGATGATATGAGGTGACTTTGATGGTATTGATTTGATGAACAACTTGCTGAAAACATCATACGACAAAAAGGATGATCAAGTTGAAGAAACATCAAGTCAAACAGCTCAGAAAATATCTTTAAACTTGTACGTAAATAAATTTTAAGGATAAATAAATGACCCAAACGAATAAAAAAAAAAGAGTTAATATTTTAATAACAAACTCAAACTTCCTTTTTTAACTCTTTAAGTTCCACATTTTTGTCTCAAGTGAGACTTAACCTTGAAGCTAACAAATGAACACAAACTATGATACTGTTTAGGGATAAAGACTCTTCTATGGAGCCAAATAGTAATTTTGTTAGTAGAGTGGCCAATGCAAGATAAATGAAAAGAGTATTTTGTTATTTTATGTAAATGGCCTACGAAAAAAATTTATTACTTTAGAATTAAATTTGATTCTATAAATATTGTGATGTCATGTTATAGGATCCTTTCACCTTATGATATTTTTGTTATTAAACAAATTAAATTTTGAACGGCCTAGTAGGACAATGTTGTAGCTTATATGGATGCTTTTACCTTTTCTAGGCATTTTTATAATGAAAATAATTATTTTGCTTACAATTTTAATCATAACTTACTATTGTTATTCAATTTAATATAAGCATAAATCACAAAGGATTTCATCACATTGAAGTCATTATATTATGTGAAATCGTAATATTTATATGGACAAATTATTGATCAAATATGTAACACATGAGATTGATGTTTATAGATGTATGTATGTACAAACTCAATAGACATTTTCTTTATGTTTATC